>ML664180.1:1823667-2302596 GCA_007570785.1 Antilocapra americana
GAAAGTAGAAAGATACTGAGTGAGAGACAAGGGCAGAGACAGAGACACAAAGAAAGAAACAGAACCAGACTAAGACACAGAGAGAGACAGAAATGAAGATATTCAGAGAAACAGGAGCAGACTGAGGGACAGTTAGAGACAGAGAGTTTAGGCAGGAGGAGACTGAGGGAGGAGGGTCCAGTGAGAACAACAGTAAGAAGCAGAGACAGGTCAGGGTCTGAATTCCAGAGACAGACATGCAGTAAGGCACCCAGCCTAGTAGTTGAACAAAATTTGAGCCTGAAGTTGATTTGCAGGGGGAGGAGATGAGCATAAAGAGCCATGTTTATTTGGCATTTGACATTTAAAATGATGATATGCACATTGAGTTGTTGAGAATGGAATTGTAACCCCCTCCATTATTCTTGTCTGGAGAATTCCATGGATAGAGGAGCCTGGCAGGCTATAGTCCTCATGGTCCCAGAGAGTGGAATATGGCTTTGTGAGTGAACAAATATGACAGAACCTTGAGAGTAATCACTTAATTTATATAACTCTTTGTAACAAAGTACTTTTAGTCAGGAATGTGGATGTTTGCAGACACAGGATATTTTTATTCAGGACAGGCACTAAATGTGAATTCCTCGGAATTTCCTCTTTCAAAACAAGCTGGCTTCTCTTGTTCAATAAATGGATACATCCAGGACTGATTCGGCCCTACTGGAGTTGGAGAGGGTGTAGGGTTCAGACAGCACCCCTAACCTGGCTCTCCTTTGCCAGCCCAAGCCAGGTCTGCAGTTGCTGGGCAATTTTCTGTAGAGAGGTGAGGAGAATTTGGAAAGTTCAGACTACAGTACTAGTAGAGAGCAGGAACATACAAATTAGCACGCAAATGATAATGCGAATCTCAGAGTTTTTTCCTCGCTTACCTGTCGAGCAAGGCAGAGGCTAGGGGAGTCTGAGGGCCTCTCAGGTGCCATGTCCAAACAATGAGAGGCACTAGGGATCAGAAGGGCTGGCTCGGAGGGTCCCAAAGGCTGTGTTACACTTAGCACATGCCAGGGGTCTGTATCCCCTGGAAAGAAAGGAGAGGATGGTGTGTTGAGCCACAGCCAGGTAGACAGTAAGGAGTCAAGTTCTGACGGCACACTCACCATTAACAAACAGCACTTGGGTGGCCCCTGGGGTCCTTCCACCATAATAGGAGTTGGTTTGGGCCACAGCCTGGGCTACAGATGAGGTTGAAAGCCCAAACACCTGTTCACATAGCTCAAGCTGGGAGGGCAGAGCTGGGAGCTGGGAGAAAGGGCACCCAGGGACCTCACAGGTGACGTCTGTGGAGAGAGGGATTCATCAATGTGGAGTATATAGCCTGACCCTACCTCTTTAATAATCATATACAGAGCTCTCCCCAGTGATGACTGAGACAGTTACAGACCCTCCCTTCAATGAGTTCATGCTCCTGTTGGAGACGCACTCAGCCCAAGACACTAATGGCCCAGAATGATCAGGGCTGTGATGGAATAATGTCTGGAATGAGGTTTGGGGTGTCTCAGAGGGAGCATAATGAGCCTGGACCACCTTGAGATGGCTTGTCTGGGCATAGCAGAGACTGTGTGTTTTGGAGGTGAGAGTTGGGCCAGTCACTCACAGTAGCCGAACTCCGTACAAGTTTGGTACAACCACTGCCGGTCACCCACGTTGGACACTTGGAGTTCTGTGACCCTCAGCTGTGCCACTGTCTCTGCTCGAGAAATGCTTAAACACTTTTGACCCAGGCTGTGTGTGACAACCTAAAGGACAACACACATACATATATGCAAGCATACATTCCTTGCCACCTCCCCACCTCTGCCATCAAACCAGGGCAGGGCTAGAGCCATTGGTCCCCTACAGGTCAAAGGTCAGAAGTCAGAGAGTGAGTCTCTGAGTTTTCCTGGGGTCACTGGTCAGAGTTGCTGGGGACCTAGGTCCCTGTGGGTTAGAAATTAAGGTGCTGGATGACTAGGAACTTCTCACCTGTAAACTTGATCTTGGGGCAAATGAGAATATCTTAGATCTCAGTTTCCTCAGTTGTGTGTGGGGACAATAGTAGCGTTTAATTCCTAGAACTATTTTAAGAATTCAACAAGATAATATATGCGAAGCACACCACACAGCATTTAATACAGACATTGATGGAAAAGTGACAGCTGGATTGTAGAGGTTGGGAGTCCGAGGGAGTCCGAGGCTAGGAGTCCCGGTCTCTAGGAGAACTGTGTCCCAAGGACAACTGTGTCCCCTGGACTAATGTTTTTCCTTCATTCTACAAATACTATTTGAGAGTTTGCTGTATGCCAGACGCTCTTGCAGGCCCCAGAAAGAGGACAGAACAATGTAGGCAAAATAGTAAGCACAGTCGCTAACATTTGGCTACTGTGCTCCAGGCTCCCTGTTCCCTAGGGCATACTGCTCCCACCCCATTTCACCTCCGAGGTCCTTTTGAGGTGTAATACCCATTTTACAGAGGAGGAAACTAAGGTGCAGAAGGATTTACGTTTGCCCAAGTTCACACAGTAGAGGTGGAGCAGGAATCCTCGCTCTGCTCACTCCTGGCGGTGCTCTGGGTTCTCACCTGCACTGCCCGACGAAGCCCGCGGTAGGGTGCAGGGCCGCTGCAGTTGCCCCGATCCCCGAGGAGGAGTCTGCAGAGCTGTCGCACACTCAGCGGCGCTCCAGCTTGCCCATCGTACTGTACCGCACCTCCCACGAGTGCCTGCAACGCCCCCAGAAGCTCTGCCTGGTCCTCAGCGCGCTCCAGAGACCCGCACGCTCCCAGCTCCGCGCGCAGCGCTGCCCGAGCCCCGCGGCTTGCTCGCAGCCGCTGCTCCACCTCCTCAAAGGCTGCGGACGCCGCCGCCCGGCACTGCGGAGAGCGAGAGGAAGCGTGGGTGAAGACTTGGGCCCGGGGTTCGGCCTTTCCCTTTCCGTGACCCTCATTCTCCCTGGGCTCCCCACTTTTCCACATTCAGATTCAACCAGGGGGCAGTTGAAAGTCGCGTTTGCTCGAGGCCCCGCCCTCTTCCGGCTCCTCCTCTGGGCCGTCCCCCAGGCCCCGCCCACACTAACACATCCTCCTGATAGGGTCGTCCGTCCTCAGGCCCCGCCCCCGTATCAGCCCCACCCCGTTGGGTCCTCCCTTCTTGGTACCCAGACCCATCTTCAGCTCTCGCCTTCTTCCCAAATTCACCCACCTCTCTGGGCTCCCAAGTCTCTCAGACCCCAACACCTTGCAAGCTTCAGCCGTTTTCTCTGGCCCCCATCTTCAAAGCCTTTTCTGTTTCCCTATCCCCCTCCGACTGGGCCCCAACTCATACCTCCAGGGATCCACCAATCGCAGTGTTCATTAGGCTTCTAGACACCACCTAAAGTCCAGCCGCGGGAGAATATCAGGTGACCTGCACCACCAAGACCTTCCTCCCCCCGGGCCCACCGCCCGCCATCCTTACGTCATTATACTTGGAGAAATCCAGTATGGCCCGCACCGGAGCGGAAGAGGCGATGGAGGCAAAAAAGAGATGGGGAAACTGAGGAAAAACAAGTTATCAGCCTGGGGGCTGAAGAACTGGAATCCCATATCTGCCCGCCCCTGTGTCACTCACTCGTTGTGTGATCTCAGGCAAGTCCCTGCCTTCTACACACCAAACTCTTGTGAAGGCAGATTGGGATGGGGGGATGGGGGAAGGAGGGTGTGGAAGGAGGTTTTCCTATTATCTGAGTTAGGGACCTCGCAGTCCAAGTTCCTCCCCCCCCCCCCGCCCCAGTCCACCCAGAGGGGTCCCAGGACCTTCAGGCGGGCCCAGGCAGCCAGGGAGCCGGCATAGGAGCCTCCGAAGCAGATCCAAGGGCTGGTGGAGGAGATGTTGAAGAGGCGGGAGAGTGTGAGGCGGGCAGAGGCCGCATCTGCCAGCCTAGGGTCAGAAGAGAGGCTGAGTCGGTTCCCATGGGAAGGAATCTCTGAAGATTCCCCGATTTACAGGCTGGGATCCAGAGACAAGAATGGAGAGAGCCTAGCCAGAAGCTAGGGTTTTTTCTCATGAGGTATTTCTGAGGATTCCCCATACCTACACACTCATTTCCTCACAAGTGCCTAGATGAGGAGAGACTCATTTGGAAAGCTTCCACTCTTCTCTTCCAGACTAGGTGGAAGAAGAAAAATCTTCAAGACAGTTTAGGTGAAAATCTAAATTATAGGAGAGATTGGAGACTGTCAAAGAGAGCTACTCAGGAAGAGAAGGGAGCCTATGCTGGATAGGTTATGAGGTACTGGTGGAGAGGGAGATATGATTAGGAAAAAGAGACAGAGATATCGGAATATACCTAACATCCTTTCTTTTTTTCTTTCCCTTTGGCAGTACCACAAGGCTTCTGGGATTTTAGTTCCCCAGTTAGCAGTGATCGAACCCATGACCCCCTCAGTGGAATGGTGATGCCCTAATCACCTAATCACCAGGGAATACCCTAACATATATTTTTTTAAATCCCAAATACTTTCTCCCCTCCATAACCTTTCCAAAACAGTTTGCAGTTAGTGTCATCCTACTGCAGTTGGAAACTAGTTTAGCTTGTGCAAAGATTAATAGACAGAGAGAAATATACAGGGAGTGTGATACAGATGGAGACAAGAGTGAAGCAGAGAAAGTCAGACTGATTACAGACAGATACAGAGATAGCATGCAGAAAAGGGAGAGAAAAGTCCTGGGAGGGGACAATAAAGTAGGTGAGGGTGGAAAAAAAGAGAAGGGATTGGGTAATAGGAGTAGGGTGCACTGAAGGAAATGAGAGAGGGAGCTAGACAAATATCTGAGGGAAGCCCACTCTTTGAAGAAGGCAGAGTTCAAAGGCTCAAGGAAGCGATGTGCCTGTAAGTCTGGAGAACAGCCAAGAACTTCAGTGTACCTGGAGCCAAGTAAGAGGGAGAGAGAGGCCAGAGAGCTAACTGGGGAGCCTCCGAAGCCAGCATGGGAGCTTCCAAAGCAGATCCAGGGGCTGGTGGAGGAGATGTTGTAAAGGTTTTGTCTTTGCTCTGAGAGCGATGAGAGACATGTGAGGGATTTGAGCCAGGAGAGAGGTGATCTGGTTTATGGTCTAATGACCACTCTGGCTTCATCTGGAGAATAGACTGATGGGATCAAGGACAGAAACAAGGAGACCAGTGAGAAAGCTATGTCATCCATGTAAGGGATACTGGTAGTCTGGATCAGCAGGTCATAGTGTGATAGCAAAAGATAAGAATACAGTGGAAGAGGTGGGGAAATAAAGGATAGGGAGGGAGAGAGACACAGAGACAGAAAACAAAAGAATAAAACACTGAAAGAAACCAGGGACTCAGAGGTCAACTTTGGGCAGTGGAAGAAGAGACAAAGAGGCAGAGAAGCCAAAATACAGACATCCTCAGTCCTATGACCCCAAACATTCCCTATCCCCACTCACGCATGGCGACTGGACAAGAAGCGGAGCTGGGCCATGTCCAGCCCCTCAGCAGGTATACTCAGGCCATAAAATCTATGTTCCAGACTTATCACCAGAGCCCCCCAGATTGGGGCCAGATTTGCAGGGTGCCCTGTGAAGAGTCCGAAGGGGATGTGTGTGTGAAGCCTTACAAACCTCAGGCTTCACAGCACTTCACAGTATGCAACTCTCCTTCCTCACCTCCACCAGCTTCCCCCTGTCTTTCCTCACCCTTGTTTCTTACCTCTCATCACTGAGCCAGGTCCAAGGCTGCTTTCACCCCCTAGATGCAGGAATACAGGTCCATCCTGGCTGGTCCAATGTTGGTCATTTACCCAGTACCTCTAAGAGATGGGATGGGGAAGTAGAATTGGGATCATGAGAGTTCTAATCTATTCTTTATTCCCTGTTCATTCTGGTCCCTTTCCCAATGGATATTTTTTTATCTGAAAGCGACTTGTTTATTTACATGTTCATTTTTCTTCTGTTTGTCTCCTCATCTAGAATGTAATATCTACAGGGGCAGATATTTTTGTCAGCTCTTTCACTCTAATAACCCCAGGGTCAAGAAATAGTGGCTAGCAAGTGGTAGGCACTTGCTCTATTTTGAGATAATTATTGTAGAATAATTAATAAATGCAGGTAGATTTAGGAATAAGGTGAGATATGAGATGTGAGATGACCTTTGGAGACTGTGGGGAGAGCAATTATAAAAGAGTAGGTATAAAAGTGGAAAATCTGTTCATTCATTCAATACATGTCTTCAAGTGCCTATTGTGAGCTAGGTCTGGTTCCAAAGCTGATCCAGATTTTTGCTCCATACTGAGACTTGGTGGTGGGTTTGGTGATTAAACTGAAGGACAGGGAGACGAGTTGAGGGGCAATGAAGGAGTGAGAGTGAATGACAGGGTAAAGGAAAGACTGAAGGACAGGCCCCAAAGAACAAAAAAAGTGGGAGGCTAGGGAATAAAGAAAGGAAGGGGAGGCTAGGGGATAGAGGGCAAATCTAAGAAACAGAGGGGCTAGACCAAAGGGCCATAGGGATACTGACAGCAGATATCAGGTAAGACTGATGGGGAGAGGGACGAGGTGACAGGGGTGTAGAGATAGGAACAGAAAGCAGAGACTGAGGGGCGGAGTAGGAGGACTGAGGAGGGAGTAGGGTGGGCAGTGGATCTCTGCTCTCCTGGCCTTACCTGCAGGAAGGAGCTTCTGTCAGAGGCATTGAAGGGGTCCAGTGGCTGCTCCAGCCACCCTTCTTTTGGGAGGGCCACAAAATCTGGGCCTACCCCCAGGCCCAAGGCTGAACTCTCCTGAAACCTCAGGATGTGCTCACCAAGGCGCCGAAGGAGGGAAGCTGTGGGACGGAGGAGGGGAACGAGTCAGACCAGGCCCCCTTGGGGAGCCTCTGCCTTACTCTCATGATCCTCCTACCTGGAGCTGAGGATGCCCAGAGGGAAACCAGGAACAAAGGGCCCAGCCATGGCACAGGCCCGATGGCCATGCTGTCCAGTCCTTTGTGGGAGGGCTCTAGAGGCTGTGTTCCCTTCACTCATTCAAGACTTTTTCTGTTGTCCCCAGGGCTGGCCTTTCAATTTATAGTCTTTGATCAGGAGCTCAGGTATGTTTGCAGACTTCTGTCCTGGAACAGGTCAAGCTTCTGCTGGAACCATTCAAGCAAGGCAGGGACGCCAGAGTCTGTATATAGAGACCCATGGCTGTGGCCCCTGGATATCCTATTCTCTCTCTGCTCTTGATTTTCTCCTCTCTGGTCCCTGATCTCCCTTCCCTCTGGCCTTCAGTCTCCACGACTGTGCCTCACTCTACCCTCTCCTTCAGGGGCCATCTCTTTGTACCTCAGGATTCTTGCCCCCTCCCTCTCTCTGCCCTCCAGCATACTTTCAGTCCCCCTCATTTGCCCCGATACTCAGTCTGTTCGTCTCTTTGTTCCTCGATTCTGTTTCCATCTTTTCTCTGCTTCAGTCTCTCTCTTTCCTCTCTCTCTCTTTCAGTCTTGGCATGTCTATTCCCCAGTCTCCCCCTTTTTCTCCTGCTCCCCATCAATCTCACCCCACCCTCTGACCCACAATCTCACCACTTTCCTTAGATCCCTTCTGGCACTTTGAATATTTCTGCAGTAGCAGAATAGTACTCCTGCCTCAGAATGCTTGCCCCTGCTCCTCTCACTCTGTGGATTCCTATTTCTCCATAAATCTTCATGGCTTCCTCCATCACCTCAGTCAGATCTCTATTCAGAATCCAGAAAGGGTCTTCCATGGTCATCTCTTTAAAAATTGTCAAACCTGAGCTCGCCAGCCCCAGGGAACATCACAGTTACCTAGGGAGCCTGTTACACACGCAGATTCCTGGCGCTACTCCAGAGATTCTGATCCATTGCTCCTGGGTAGGAGCGGAGGACGCTGCGTGCCTACGAAGTTTGCTTGTGGTAATTTTCTGGCACACAGGACCAGGAATCGGGCAGGGAGCCCAGGGCAACAGTAGGGTCCCCATAAGAAAACAGAGGTGAGGATGAAACAGTCATCTTTGGCAATAACGAGGAAGCAGATTAAAAAATCCTCCTCCGAGCATCTTGGTCAATAAGAGACAGAAAAACAAAGTGGGAGGCGCTTGGTTGAAGCATCTACATCCACAGAGGCCAGAGCAGGGTGGCGGGACAGCTTTGAGCTCCGAAGTCAGCAGAAGGCCCCGGGAAGCATCCTGGACCTGCCGCTTTCTAGTTCAGTGACCCTGAGGAGGTTTTGTCACCTTTTAAAAGCTGTTTCTACGTAGTGTCAACTGCCATTCTCTGCCTCTTCCTACTCATGTCTTTGGTTTAGAGCACTGCCAGAATCCAAAGCCGAAATGAAGATAACCCTTCCATTTACATGAATATGGAAAAGAAAAAAATACTCAAGAATAAATTAACCAAGGACGTTTAGGACATGTACCCTGAAAACAACAGAACATTGAAATTAAAGAAGATCTAAGTAAATGGAAAGTTATCCTGTGTTCATGAGTTGGAATGTTTTTAAATGTTAAGAAGGTATTAATAAAATGGTCCAAATTGGAAAAAAAAGAAGTCAAACCACTAAATATCCCCTATTCTTTATGCTTCTTCATAGCAAAGTATCATTATCAGAAGTATATATATTTTATTTATATAGTTCATTATCTGTCTCCCAGATGAGAAAAGTAAGCTCCACCGGGCCATGGATTTTTCATCTCAATGCCTGGTTCTTACAAGAGTGTACACAGTGGGCAATTAATAAATGTTTGTTAAGTGAATGAAAAATCCATCAACCAATGTTGATGGGAATCTACTCTAAAAGTTTATCTACAATCCGACAACTTCTCTCCACCTCCAGTGCTATCACCTTCTTCTAGCCATCAGCATCTCTGACTTGGACTATCACAGAAGTCGCTTAGCTTTACCTCTATTTTCAAAGCAGACATATTTTACTTCTGGACAATGCACTCTTTTCTTTAATGATAAAGCAAAGTATACCAGATATTTTTGATAGGCCACAAGACAGGTTGTTCTAGTTAACGTAAAGTTCATGCAAAGTCATGTATAAGTCAGCATACCATTCCTCAGTATGTGAGGTGACATCCTTTTCCTTGTTAGGTATCAGGGAAATGCTTGTCTGGTAAAATGTGGAAGAATTTCTCCCTCTCTGACTTTTTGGATGAGTCTGAAAAGGATTGGTCTTAATTCTTTGAATGTTTGGTAGAATCTATTAGTGAAACTACTGGTCTTAGATATTTGTTTGTTGGAAGATTTTTGATTACCAGTTCAACTCCTTGCTAGTAATAGGGCTGTTCAGATTTTCTGTTTCATCAGTATTCAGTCCCAGTAGATTGTATATTTCTGGGAATCTATTTCTTTTTATCTTGTCCAATTTGTTGATGTATTATTTTTAACCAGGTACCAGAATCTGAATCTTTGCATTACCTTTGTATGAAAAGGTTTCTTTGCCAGCTGACTACACAGCTTAGTTGGTTAGAGCATGGTGGTAATAACACCAAGGATGTGGGTTCAGTCCCCATATGGGCCACTGCAAGCCTTTTGTTACTTACTCACTGAATAATTTTGCTGCAGTCACCTAACAAATTGGAGATAACCTCACAGACATCAAATTGGGAATGAATGTTGACTCCATTTGTTCTTCAGCAGTGACACTACCTTCCTTCCCCTCCACCCCTGCCCCCAGCAAACACAGTGCCAGCAAAAAATGAAATTTTGGTATTTCAGATTTGGCAAAGGGACATTTTCACCACTCACTGCTTGAAATCTAAAGCCTATGTTCATTTAAGGAGGGAACAGTGCTGTTAAGGCACCATCCCTTTGAAAGAGCTGATGACTGCTATTTTCTGGGAGGGGGCTTAGAGTAGACTTTCAGAGGGTCAGTGGGTTGACATATTCTGTGGAAGCATGGTTTTTCTGGAGAGACTCTTGTTGTTTGGTTGGCACTGAAAGGGATGTTTACTGAAGTGAGCGCATTCCTGGCTGGCTCATTTCAGAAAGCAGGGGTTGACAGTGATTGGTTGTGCAAATGTTCACAAAACGATTATCATGGATAGATCAGCTGGTTTAAATTGAGGTCTGGTGGCTGCTTGTTCCCACTGCTAGAGAACAGTATTTTCCTAAGTTTGTGATTAGTATGTGCTCTCAACATTTTACTTTGGCATAGAGCAAATATTATTTGTTTGTTTAAATATCTAAGTAATGTATAATAAAAATACTGATTTTATTATTGATGATCTTTCATTGATTTAGGCCTTGAGGGAATTATACTAAGTGAAATAAGTCCTGTATGCTCTTATTTACATTTGGAAGCCAAAAAACAAAATAAATCAAAATCGAGTTTGTAGACACAGAGAACAGATCGGTGATAGAGAGGGGAATGGAGGATGTGTTAAAGGAATGAAAGGGGTCAGAAAGTACAAATTTCCAGTTATAAAAGAAATGTTAGGGAGATGTAAGGCACACCATGGTAGTATAGTTATTAATAATAATACTGTATTGAGTATTTGGAAGTCATTAAGAGAATAGACCCTAAAAGTTTTCATCACAAGAAAAAAATATATATACAATGTATATAAGACGATGTTAACTAGACTTACTGTGTTTCATTAGTTTTTTCCAAGAAGCATTATAAGGATTTGCTTTTTCTTTTTGAAGCTTGGCCTCCAATCTCAAGGGTGTAAAATTATTCATAATGTTCCAGGGACTAGCAAGTGTAATTAACTTCCAGGTCTCATGCATGGCAGGAGGATTCTTTACCATCTGAGCCACCAGGGAAGCCTAATGAATTTTTAAATTTAATTTATTTATTTTAATTGGAGGCTAATTACTTCACAATATTGTAGTGGTTTTTTCCATACATTGACATGAATCAGCCGTGGATGTATATGTGTCCCTCATCCTGAACTCCCCTTCTACCTCCCTCCCCATCCCATCCCTCAGGGTTGTCCCAGTGCCCTGTTTCATGCTTCGAAATTGGACTGATGATCTTTTTCACATATGATAATATACATGTCTCAATGCTATTCTCTCAAGACCTTTTTCACATATGATAATATACATGTCTCAATGCTATTCTCTCAAATCATCCCACCCTCGCCTTCTCCCACAGAGTCCAAAAGTCTGTTCTTTTAACCTGTGTCTCTTTTGGTGTCTCACATATAGGATCATCGTTACCATCTTTCTAAATTCCATATATATTGCTGGGCATACACACCAGAACTGAAAGAGACATGTGTACCCAATGTTCATTGAAGCACTGTTTACAATAGCTAGGACATGGAAGCAACCTAGATGCCCATTGGCAGATGAATGGATAAGAAAGCTGTGGTACATATACACAATGGACTATTACTCAGCTATTAAAAAGGATGCATTTGAATCAGTTCTAATGATGTGGGTGAAACTGGAGCCTATTATACAGAGTGAAATAAGTCAGAAAGAAAAACATCAATACAGTATATTAATACATATATATGGAATTTAGAAAGCTTAATTAATTTTAACCCAGTAATATTTGACTTGTAGTTAACAGTGCTCACCATCGGGATGGCCGAGTGGTTAAGGCATTGGACTTAAGATCCAATAGACATCTGTCTGCGTGGGTTCAAACCCCACTCCCGGTAAAACTAGTTTTGTTGATGTCAAGTCACATCTAACTCTTTTGAGACTCCGAGGACTGTTGCCTGCCAGTCTCCTCTGTCTGTGGAATTTTCCCAGTCGAGTGTTCTGGTGTGAGTAGCCATTTCTTCTGTAGGGGATTTTCCTGACTCAGGGATCCAGTTACTTTAGCATGCTTCTTATCTGGAAATGATAGTTTCTTGTGCAAAGTTGGATAATAGTCCAGCATATAGTTGACTCTGAACTCTTTTTATCCAATCTGACAGGCTCAGTCTATAATTGGTGGATTTAGGGAATTTACATATAAATGTAAATGATATACTTGTATTTTTTAAAAAAATCCACTGTCTCATTAGTTGCTTTCTATGTTCTCCTTTCTTTTATCTCTTTCTTCCTGTCTTTGAAATATATGAAAATCTTATATGATTTGATTATGTCTAGGGTGTTGCCTTATCACTTATATGTCTTAAAAATAATTAGTGGTTTCCCTAGGGTTTTCTATATACAGCTACAATCACTCAAAATCTACCTTCAAATTGTACTATGCTGCTTCCTTTACAATGTAAGAAGCTTGCAATAATTTCCTCCTATATTGTGTGTCATTGCTGCCACAGATTTTGTTTTCATGTATGCTATAATTGTACAATATGCCACTACTATTTTTGCTTAATGCAGTCAGTCATTTTTATGATGATTAAAATTGGGAAAAATATTCCTTATATGTACCTCTATTGTATTCATTTCTGCTTATATTCATTGTTTTGTGTTCTTTTTTCCTGAGACCAGTTTATAACATTTCCTGTTTTGCAGGTCTGATAAAATGCACTTCAGTTTTTGTTTGTCAGGAAGTTTTATTTCTTATTCAGCTTTGGAAAATATTTTTTGTTTGGTAGACAATTCTGGGTTTACAGATTTTTTTAAAAAAGTAGCCTCTCATCACTTTCAAATGTTATTCCATTATCTTCTGGCATACCTAATTTCTGATGAAAAGTCTACCGTTTCAGATAGATAGAGAATTAGATAGCTTGGAATTCTCTGACCTTGGAGCTGAGGTTTGATGTACAGGTTTCCTCCACTATCAGAAAGCAGAGCATTCCTATAAAGCATTTCACAGGCTGAATTGGAGTGAAGTGAAGAAACAATTATCTTAGGACACTTCTTACATACAAATGTAAACGTTAGTGGAGATAAAGCACAGATGCTCACAGACACAGTCCAAAACTGTGGCAGCCTGACGCTGAGATGCAGAGTATAGTTCCTGGGGGAGGAGCTTGGCGGCCCCACCCTTGCTGCGCCTGATGCGCTCAGCCTCTACAATGGCTCCCTGGAAAACTTGCTGCTGTTCAGTCACTCAATCGTGTCTGGCTCTTTGCGACCCATGGACTGCAGCACACTAGGCCTCCCGGTCCTTTACCATCTCCAGGAGCTTGCTCAAACTCATGTCCATTGAGTCGGTGAGGCCATCCAACCATCTCATCCTCTGTCGTTCCCTTCCCTTCTCACCTTCAATCTTTCCCAGCATCAGGGTCTTTTCCAATGAGTCAGTTCTTCACATCAGGTGGCCAAAATATTGGAGCTTCAGCTTCAGCATCAGTCCTTCCAATGAATATTCTGGACTCATTTCCTTTAGTATGGACTGGTGGGATCCCTTTCTGTCCAAAGGACTCTCAAGAATCTTCTCCAACACCACAGTTCAAAAGCATCAATTCTTCTGCCCTCAGCTTTCTTTATGGTCCAACTCTCACATCCATACATGACCACTGGAAAAACCATAGCTTTGACTATAGGACTTCTGTGGGCAAAGTAGTGTCTCTGTTTTTTAATAAGTTGTCTAGCAAAACAAGTACTAAAGCAGGTCTTTCCTAAAAATAAAGTGGCAGAAAAGTGAACTTTTGAAAAGTGAGAGATACCTGTATTTCATTATCTTGGGAAAATACTCAATCGTTAACTCTCCCAATATTTTTTTCTGCTCTTTCCTCTCTTCTCACCTTCTGGGATTCTCATTACGAATGTATTAATCAGTAATTCTTAAGTGCTTCTTATTTTTATTTTTTTTCCTTGATGTTTCAGCTTGGGTAGTTTCTAGGCCTTCAAGTTGATCGTCTCTTTTTTCATCCCTATAGAGTCTACTAGTTAGTCTATCAAAGACATCCCATGTCTCTTAGTCTGTGTGTGTGTTTGAGTTTAGCATATTTATTTGACTCTTAGTTTCCAAAAATCTACTGAAATATGC
Organism: Antilocapra americana; assembly: GCA_007570785.1. Classification (NCBI taxonomy): domain Eukaryota; kingdom Metazoa; phylum Chordata; class Mammalia; order Artiodactyla; family Antilocapridae; genus Antilocapra; species Antilocapra americana. The sequence continues at coordinate 1,837,515 of ML664180.1, forward strand.
CATCTGTTTATGTGTTGGGATAATGTGGGGACCTACTATGTTCCTTTGGCATCTGAAATGGGAGCGGTCTCGAGGGACTAATCTCATGGTAAGGTTTGGGATCTGATGCTATTTCCAGAAAAATAATGTCAGCATTGAATTAAACTGTAGGACACTCAGTGTTGCATAATTGCTTGGCTGGGGAGGAACTTCCACATATTTACTGGCCAGAAGTGTCTGAAGTAGAGTGTTCTGTGTGAGTAGTGAAGAAGACACACAGGAGGAAAAACAGTGATGTTTTTGTTTTTCTCTAATGCACTTGTCAGCTCCAAATTCACCCTTTTAGTTTTTTTGCAGAGGAATCTGGGCCTTTTAAACTTTTATTTTCTTGTGCCAGGTGGCACTGAAATTTTGTCAGTAGAAGTTGCAGGAGAGACACAATAAGAGGAAAGAGTTTAGCTTTCTGGTTCTCGGAGTTCCTGCAGCCATCAGCATCTTCAGTGTACAGCTCCATTCTACTGACTTACACAGTTGTAGAGAAAAGAAATTAGGTATTCACTGATCCATTCACAAATATTTATTGACCATCATGTTTGGTAAATATCCTAGGATGTTAGAAAGAATTAAGACTGGTTGTGAGGATTATACACAAAGAAAAAGAAAAAGCAGTGGTTTCTAGTAACTGCTGGAGCTCTCACTGTAAACTCTGACATGGAAACCTCATAGATGAAAGCCTAAATATCTGAAGATTACAAAGCAAATCACTGATAATCTCATGGCATATAAGTGGGGGTATTGTTATCCAATGAGAATCTGAATTGTTTGGTGTCCAAATGGTAATTTATAGTGCTTCAGTCATACCTCGTGTGGAATGATTTTTCATGCAGCTTTTTACATAGTTCACTCAGTCTTTACTTCTCTTCTTATAAAACTTCCAGTGCCTGCCATCTTCAGAAACCACATTGATGAAGTAAACGTTAGACTCTTAGTTTCCCACATCTTTCCGCAATTGGACAACATAGGCCTGCGCAAGGTTAATTCCCCAAACTGTGTTCAACAAAATGAGGGTTAACACTTTTCAGAAGGATAAAGACTATGAAGAGAGCTCTGCCAAATTTCAATTCAAGATCTTTTATTTATGAAACAAGCTCTTTAACTAGCCAACCCACAGAGCCCTCTTCAATTGAGAAAAAGAAAAACAAGTAAAGAAATATATTGTGAGAAAGTTTTCATTTTCACATACTAGGAATTGCCTTTGGAGAATAATACACACTTTTTTGAAGTGAAAATCAAATGGAAATTCTTTGGAATATGACATGTGGAGCCTGCACAAAAGAACCACTTCCCTGACAAATTGATCACACCTTACTGATGTTACGACATCAATAACCACAGGAAGATGTGAAAAAGTTTAATTTTTCTAGTAGTCATATTTTAAGAAGTAGAAATAAACAAGTGGAATTCATTTTAATGTTTTAACTCCAAATATTATCATTTTGACATGCAATCAATAAAAATTAATGAGATATTGCATGATGTTTCTTTTAAAAAAACTGAATTTAGAAGCATGTGTTAATGTCTATTTTTTTTTTTTTTTTGAGGAGGAGAAGAACTTCCCAGCAATTTTTGAAAAAAATCTGTTATCTCCTTTAGGTCCAAGAGTGATTTGATGAATATATCAAATGCATTTTTGTTCATTTGAAAGGGAAGTTGAAACGGACTTCCTTTTAAAACAAGCCTCCACCACAACCAAAAAAAAAAAAAAACAGTCTAAAAGTCTTGAGAATAGAAAAGATGGTTACCTTGGTGGGTTAAAGCCTCGAGGAATAATACTAAAATTGGAAGTGTCTTCATATAGATGCTCTATTTTTCCCTTCTACCGTGGAAGTTCCCCTGTTGTTACTAGTTGGAAAAAGAAGGTAATAAAATACAGCATCACTTTGCTAAAAATTCATGAGCTGCATCCTAGAATCACTATAGAATCTCCGAGGGTTGAATCTAGAAAACTGAGCTTAATACTTCTTCCTAGCGAATTCTCCTCCGCGCCAAATTTTGAGAAGCGTTTACATCAGGAAGTTCCGGATCCTTTGGTCCAGTCTTTACTCCCCCTTCTGCCCCAACCCCAGCCTTTTAATTGGGTAGCAGCCCAGCAGATCGTATATCAAACGAGGACAAGACGCTTGGCAGGTTCATTCTTGTATTTGCCAGCACCGCTTAGAATGCACATCGTACAGAGCCAATCAACTTCCGTAAGACAAATACGCGAAGAAAAGTGTTGGTCTCTCAGTTGTATCCGATCCTTTGCGACCCCATGGACTGTATCCAGCCAGGCTCCTCTGTCCATGGGATTTCCCAGGCAAGAATACTGGAGTGGGCAGCCTTTCCCTTCATCCAGGGAATTTTGACGCAGGGATCGAACCTGGATCTCTCACATTGCAGGCAGATTCTTTACCGTCTGAGCCACAATACATAAATACTACCAAATGAAAGTCTCTTTTGCATATTTTTGTTCCTTCCCATCTTCACCTTAATTTCCTTCCCAGACGCCTCCACTTTGCCCCAAGCGTCTGAAGTCACTCCCAGGAACACCTGGAAAGGAGATCAAGCTGTTGAAAGAAACACCACCCTCAAACTGCTACTCTCCTTGACTCGTTTGACATCTTTGCCCTCTTCCTGTCAGTTTAATTTCTGTTTCGGATTCCTTACAACTCTAAATAGTCTCTTAGTTTGGTGGTGAGGCTGCGGAGCTCTTCTCGTTGAGATCCGGGAACGAGCGGGATGATAAGAGTCTGAATAACTTTCTCCGGTGTCAGGGCGGATCTTTGCCAAGATCGCTGAATTGAGGGGGACGCTATGATTTCATCTGTCCACAGAAGCATCTTTCCAGATTCAGTTTCTCCAGTCGATGTCCGTTATTTTCCCTCTACGACCCATGCTCCGAGACAGAAATTGTGCAGGGAAGAGCTTAAAGAGGGAGAACCCTGCCCAATGGGGGACAATTAATGAAGAAAATGTTGGTCATATTGTTTTCTTTCTTACTTCTTTGATTGTTAAAAATTAAGATATACTTTATATATTGTAAGAGTCACACAGAAGTACACAATTCAGTGTTTTTGAGTATATTCCCAGAGTTGTGCAACCTTCACCATTATTGAGTTTCAAAACATTTCCATCACACAAAAATCAACTCTGTACCCTTTCCCCAGTTCTTGGCAACTACTGTCTCTAGACTTGCCTATTCTGGACCTGTCATATAAATGGAATCACACAACACATGGCTTTTTGTGTCTAACTTCTTTCACTTAGCATGTTATCTTCAAGGTTCGTTCATGTGTAGCATATATCAGAAATTCATTTTTTATGGTCAAGTAATATTCATATTTAATTTTTGAAGTTGTCTTTCCAAAGACCTTTCTGTCAACTCAATATCATTGAAAGAAACGAGATAAAGGGGACATTTTAGAAGACAGATACTTTAAGCATCCATCCAGACTTGAAGCATCCATTCAGACTTAACAGCCAAAATTGCTCTGTGTGGCAGGTACCACGGATGGCTGAAAACTAGATCAGATCATTTTTACTTTGAAGAACTTTAAGAACTTAAAAATAATTTTTTTGGTGACCAATTTGAAAAATGTACAAAGAAACTTTTTTGTTTTTCTTTCGCCTAAAAGGAAAGGGACGCCGAGCCAGCCAGGAGTCGAACCTAGAATCTTCTGATCCGTAGTCAGACGCGTTATCCATTGCGCCACTGGCCCCCCTCGCCGCAGAAGTGTCTATTAATCTTTGTTCACCGGAATGGTTGAGAAAATAGTTTGACGATGAAGATGGAAATCAGTTAGACAGGAAGGAGCTGTGGATTCTGATAAAGCTGATGGGTTATCTTAGGGGTCATTTTGCATGTTACATTCACTTAAAATATTTGTAATTATGAAATAATTTTCTGCCTTGGAGCATCGTGTATGTGACAGAACGACTGTGGTTAACGCCCCCCCCATTTACGTGCATGCTTGTTTCGATTGTTTCTACTTGTGAACGCTTCATTAATTTCTACAGTTGTTCATCTGTTCATCAAACCATTTCATTTTTTTTTTAGCACTAAGATACTGATGCTGTGTATGGGCCAGTTATTAATGACCCGTTGAATTTTCAATTTTGATATAGTGAAAGTGGAATAAAACACATTCTTGAGGTATTAATCATATATTAGTCTTCAAATAGCCAAAACTCTTTCCAGAGGAAATAATTTCAGACATTGCATCAGAGAAGACATTCTGAAATACCCACCTTCTCAAATTAGGGGAAATGAAGGTAATAATTCAATAAAGGTAAATTTTTAAAGAGCTAAGTTCACATAGGAACTTAGACGTTCAAAGTTAATGTAATTATAAAATTAAAAAATATCAGTCATCATTACATAAATTGGCTAGCTACGTTTAAGGGCTCAAACCTGGCGAAACAGGCACGTGGAAATACAGAAGTGTTTACAATCGAGGGCAGTCCTTCGAGCGAGAAGTGCAACAGTTTGGGTCTGAGTGCAGCCACGGTGCCCACAACTTTTATCCCGTACTCTTCCTTGGTTAGATTTATTGCCTTGGCCCAAGCTGTGTATTTTCTCTTTGCCTCAGCTTCCTCATTTCTATAGTTTTAAAGAGCACGCGCACACACACACACACACACACCACGGCTATTTATGATCCTAGATCTTCATAGTTACTGCCAGCCCGTTCCATGGTTGGCTAGTTGCTTTTAAATACCAGAGAACTCTTTAAGGAAGCTACCTGCATTTCTGTTATCAGAGCGTGTAATTTTAATACAGGGTTTTTAAAACAAAATTTGAAGCAGAGATTTACAGCGAGAAACAAATCGCCTCTTGACTTGAACACGAAGCTATTGAGTAGCGCTGTGAGCAGGATTTGAACCTGCGCGGGGAGACCCCATTGGATTTCGAGTCCAACGCCTTAACCACTCGGCCATCACAGCTACAGTACCATTGCTTATTTGGACATTAAAAAACACGTCGTTATAGGGCCCTGATTTACAATCCTGCCTACCAATTTTGGCTGCTCTTGCTTATTTGGTATGTTTGCTTTAAGCAGTGTGCAAAAGGAGATCACTCCCCAAGCCTCTTCATCAGATCTCTCTGCTCAGCCTCATCCAACTTGTCCCCATCCTGCCAGGCTCCAGGCTGCGAAGTCTCACCTCTGAGAGAAGTCAATATTCCAGTATCACAAGAATCCTTGATTTTCTAAAATTTTATACAGTTTTCATGGATTGCATAGTTTTGTTGCATACTTGGCATGGAATGAAGTAAGTCATATTAAGGGTGCCTATGATCCTATTCATTTCTGTTTTCCGCAGACAAATACACCATGCTTTGATGCTACAAGGACAATTTGGCAGGATCTACCAATATTTCAAATGCATATATTCTTTGATATAGCATTTCCACAAATGTAAAAGATAGACTTGAACACGAGAGTTATATTGTGTTCAAACTTACTCTCTGAAGCATTCATTGAAATAGTAGTATTGAAAAAAACCGTATTAGTCAGAATTATTTAATTAGATAAATAATGGCACAACTACACAGTGGAATGCAATGCATATTTAAGACAGAATGATAAAGATTGCTATATATATCATAAAATAAAAGGTTCAGAGCAATCTCTGTAGAATGCTACTATTGGAGGTATATTCATGTCAGGTTGAATATGAGTGAGTGAAGTCGCTCAGTTGCGTCCGACTCATTTCAACCCCATGGACTGTAGCCTACCAGGCTCCTCCATCTACGGGGTTTTCCAGGCAAGAATACTGGAGTGGGTTGCCATTTCCTTCTCCATTTTACAAAACAACAACAACAATCCTCAAGGATAATCAGTAAACTCATGGCAACAGTTCCCAGTTGAGGGGCTGGAGACTAAGGAGGTGGAACTCTTTGGAAAAAAGAGGGAGAAATTTACTGCATGTCCCTTTAGACTTTAGATGCTATCTATTAAAAAAATCAAATAAAAGTTCAAGAAAACATTATAAATGAGGAAGTAGGGGAGAGAAATTTTTCTAACCAGAATTTTCCTCTGGAATGGTCAATAGAGCTTCCTTTCTGGAACTCAGCAAAAGTCAGCACTCTGAAGGAGGCCTCACTTGGAGTCTCAGAAGGAGAAAATCACACAGATGAGATTTGAAATCACTCAGGAAGCCTGAGGCAGAAAGGCAAAAAGGTTCTGGAATGCTGTCCAAGCCTAGGCCTGGACACACAGGCCATGGGAGACATGGGAGTCTCTGCGAATCACTTGATCAGATGGTTCTGGGATGTTCTTCAGACACTGAATTGGATCTTTGGTTTTTGAGTAACCAGGACCAGCTCAGTAGGTCAGACTCACCCTGACTTCAAGGTCCTTGATTTGTTCTAGGATATACTCGCCACAATGTAATCTCAGTGGACTATTTTGTCCAAAATCGCAGAATTTAAATAGCTAAAACTTCCTCCTTTGGGTCTAGGAATACAATTTTGACAATTGTCTTTTTATGCGTTTTGTTGCTTTGTTTTTGCAGAGAAAGTAGCATATCTTTTTTTTTTTTTCATTATCTGTCTTCACCAGAGCGTAGTTCTATTTACAGTGGACAGTTTTCCAGGAGTTGTTTTCATGAGAAATACTTTCCAGTTTCCTGTCCCCAGTTTTGCCACTTAGCCAGTTCACGGTTCTGGCAGTTTCATAGAACTTCCACAGAGCACTTTGGAGAATTGAATAACCTTGGGATGAAGAGATAAAATCCACTCACAAATTAAAAAGTTCTTTTGAAACTTTTTTTTTCTTACCTAGAGAGAAAATTTTGATCTTCTTCCTAGTACTTATACTCTACTAAGAAATTCTGGAGACCCCAAGAGGGAGGGAGAAGAGGAAAAGGAAGCTGTTTAAAGTAACCCCATCCCAAAGGAGTCACACAGTCAGGTCTGGCTCAGTCTCTTTTGGTAGGGGGGGGTCACTGCTCCTTTCCCTGGGTGCTGGTGCACACAAGGTTTTGTTTTTTCATCTCTGGCAGGTATGAGGTTTGATTTTAAACACAACTGCGCCCCTCCTACCATTTTGCTGCGGCTTCTCCTTTGCCCTTGGATGTGGAGTATCTTTTTTTGGTGGGTTCCAACATTCAGAGGATGAGATGGTTGGATGACATCACTGATTCAATGGACATGAGTTTGAGCAAACTCCGGGAGACAGGGAAGGACAGGGAAGCCTGGAGTGCTGCAGTCCATCGGGTTGCAAAGAGTTGGACACGACTGAGTGGCTGAACAACAAAAGTGGTCACTGTTCATCCCCTCCTCCCTGCCTCCTCCTCAGGAGTTTAACTTTCATCAGAGTTCTAAATAGTTTTTCAGACTCTCTGTGCCACTGTGAGGCTGCCATACTCTTCTGTACATCAATATTCCCTCAGGAGATGTTCTTTTTCTTTCCTCCTGGATGGACACCTGTGGTTTGAAGCTGTAAAAGGCTAAATGAGTGTGGATGGATGCTACTCAGTGGGGGGAAAAAGTTGGTAGAGAAAATGCTAGTAACTTATTATCATGTTTTAAAGCTTCCTTGATTTTAAAGTCTGTCCAATCTTCTTTCTCGGTCAACGTTCTCAATTTCAGGAAGAAGTGGGAGGTAAAAAATCTTAGAAAATGACTCCTTTGATGGCTCTGAAGACTCTTTCAGACTCAACTGACAGGACTGTATGATGGGGCGGCACTTCCAGATGTGAAAAATCAATTTCAGGATAATTTTCTTTCAAAATGTCTTAACATCTGGTTTCAGCATCACCTATTGGCCACTGGCCTCCCCTCACAGATGGTCAGTATTAGCTTATCCTTGACTAAGCTGAAGGTAGAAAAGGAAATGGATGTTTTGGGGATTGCTGTAGACTGAATGTACTCCCCCCCCTCCACTGCCCCTGATATGCTGAAACCTAATCCCCAGTGTCATGGGTTTTGGAGGCAGGTGCTTTAGGTCATTAAGTCATTCATGAGTAGAATTAGGTCGTTCTAAAAGAAATGGCAGAGAACTTCTTCACCCTTTCCTACATCCAAGGATATAGTCAGAAGACAGCTGTCTTTGAGACAGGCAGCCAGAAAGCAAAGTTTGACCAGAGTGAGGATCAACACTGGCCTCCATAAGTGTGAGAAATAAATGCTTGCCTTTTAAGCCACTTGGTCTATGGTATTTTTGTTACATAATCCATATGCACTAAAACTAAGATAAAGACACAAGTGAGGCTCACAAGACTGAGCCAGTTCTGGAAAGGTAAACCCATTCACTTGTGATCAGTTTGCACAATAAAATTTTGCCTAAAATATTCATGTAAAACAACAATAATCAGCTTTCAACTTTAGAACACATGGTAAGGTGGTGGTGGTCTCTGTAGACTAATTTATAACATGATTGAACAGTTGATATACCCCTGAGGTGGGGTAGGTAAAGTATACAGTTAACTCAGCAAGCTGAAAGCTCAGTTGCTTCTGATGGTCTTTCTGAGTGAACATAGAGAAAATGGAGCTAAACATATCAGTAGCTGCATACCAGGTGCCAGGGTATGTGTACATTTTCTCCACTAGTGGAAGGACATCTGGCCTAACAGATGCAACTGACATAATCGCTTAACCAGATTTACAATAACTGTCATTCTCCATAACACATTTATCTTCTATACTTGAGTAAATGAATTGAATAGAAATTTGGTGAATCTGTGACCCTGTACCTTTCAAGCTCTTGATGTTGGCACTAATCTCAGCTATCCCTCCAGGAATATCAGTTTTGTGTTTGGTTTAATTATTTTCATAGAGAAAATTCTGGTGGCGTCTAATTGGCCTTTTATGCCATAATAGCCTTCGCTCCAGCAGTCATGGAAATGACATAGAGATTCTGCCTGGAATTGGGAAAGTAATCACAGAGTGGACTCAGAGACCCACTATGCCCGCAGTGAAATGGATTGGAGGCAAAAAAAACCTTCATAGGTTGTCTGATCTTCATGAATACGTACTTTGCCCGATGGACAGCAGTGGTATCTTGTATCTCTAGCAGTTGATGCCAGTTCAGAGCCATTGTCTAGTAACCCCTGAAAAGTCTATTTCCCTTTCCCTAATGCACAGTCGCTTTGGTACTCGAGCACAGATCCCTTTAGGAAAGGCTGGGAGGAAGAATAACAATATAAACATTTGGCAGTGTGCCGATGGTCTTTGTCAAGGGAAACCGGATTTCTCTTCATTTAGAACTGGTCTAAGTTGGGAGAATTTCCTGCTACAGATCAGGTCCAAAATCAAGGTGCCTTCAGAGTCAGTTCCTGGTGAAGCCTCTTTTCGTAGAAATCCCAGTTCCAAAGAGAGCAACTGTTTCCGTGGCGCGGGCTCATCTCCGTGCTCTGATCTTGTCTCAGGGACGTGAGCTCGAAGGCCGGGTGGGAATCCAGCGGAAGAGAGAAGGGGGAGTGCGAAGACTTTTGGGCTGTGTTATTTTTAAGCTGAAATCTCTTAAATCAAGCAGCGGTGTCTAACAGTTTAGGAAAACGTGTTCCCGCCCGGTTTCGAGCCGGGGACCTTTCGCGTGTGAGGCGAACGTGATAACCACTACACTACGGAAACAGGCGTCACCTATTCCTCCGTTCCTTTCATAACTGAGTAGGCTGCCTGTAGAGCCCGGGTTTGTTCATGCCTATGACGTAATGTTTACGGTTGTAGGGCATTTCTCTCCTTTTTCCTCTGTTTATGAAAGCAAACAAACAAAACCCAACTCCTTTCATAGCCCCAATTCTTAAATAAATTCCAGGAATGGAAAGCTAAGGCAAAATCCTGCAGATTTTCCCCCCCTTTTTTTGTGTATTAAGGATATCCGTTCAAACTACAGGACAATTGCACTCATCTCACACTCGAGCAAAGTAATGCTCAAAATTCTCCAAGCAGGGCTTCAGCAATTCGTGAACCGAGTACTTCCAGATGTTCAAGCTGGATTTAGAAAAGGCAGAGGAACCGGAGATCAAATTGCCTACATCCGCTGGATCATTGAAAAAGCAAGAGAGTTCCAGGAAACCATATACTTCTGCTTTACCGACTACGCCAAAGCCTTTGACTGTGTGGATCACAACAAACTGTGGAAAATTCTTCAAGAGATGGGAATACCGGAACAAAATACCAGATGAAAAGGCTGACGTGCCTTCTGAGAAATCTATATGCAGGTCAGGAGGCAACAGTTAGAACTGGACATGGAACAACAGACTGGTTCCAAATCAGGAAAGGAGTGGGCAAGGCTGCATATTGTCACCCTGCTTATTCTACTTATATGCAGAGCACATTATTCGAAATGCTGGGCTGGGTGAAGCACAAGCTGAAATCAAGAATTGCCAGGAGAAATATCAATAATCTCAGATATGCAGACGACACCACCCCTATGGCAGAAAGTGAAGAAGAACTAAAAATCCTCTTGATGAAAGTGAAAGAGGAGAGTGAAAAAGTTGGCTTAAAACTTAGCATTGGCTGACCTCGGGGCTGCCCGGCTCCCGCGTCGGTCAGAACCCTGTTCATGGCGATCCGGGGGCCCGCGCCGCGGCCTGGTGCCAGGTGAGCCGGGAAGCTGGGGAGGAGGGCCGGGCCTTGGGACGTCTTACTCCGGCCTATTTGGGGAAAAGGGTAGGATGCTCGGTCACACTTAATCCTGCTAACTTTGTTCTCCGGAGTGATCACACTCAGTGTCCCAACACCACTGCCTAAAGTTTGCTGTTTCTCCTCAACCACGGACCCCACCCACCCAGAGTTTGACCCAGGTTAGGTCTGCAGTTTCTCCAGCGGTTTTTGCAGATACAGAAGGTTTTGTTTCCCTCTTGGTCATCACAGAATGCCTTGATGTTCCTGACCCTTTTGTGTGTGGCACTACTGGAACAACTGGTGATCTACCAGGTTGGCTTGATCCCCAGTCAGTACTTCCGAGTCCTAGAAAACAAAGACTTAAATGGATTTAAGACCCTGACATTCCTGTCTATTGTGCTCATCGTCCTCAACTCCATGCTCAAGAGCTTTGACCAGTTCACCTGCAACCTGCTGTATGTGAGCTGGAGGAAGGACCTCACCGAGCACCTCCACCGCTTCTACTTCCGGGACCGCGTGTACTACACCCTCAACGTGCTGCGGGATGACGTCGATAACCCGAGACGAGCCATTGTCTGGGTCCCTCTTCCCATGGGATCGTTGCAAGCCAAGGTCAGAATAAGAAGTAACCTGGAACTGCCTTAGTTCTCACCCCAGAGCAGCTCCCTGGGTCCAGTCACTGTGTGTCGTTGGCTCCAGGGACCAGCGCATCAGCCAGAACGTGGAGCGGTTCTGTCGGCAGCTCAGCAGCATGGCCAGCAAGCTGATCATCTCCCCCTTCACCCTCGTCTACTACACCTACAAGTGCTTCCGGAGCACCGGCTGGCTCGGGCCTATGAGCATCTTTGGGTATTTCATCCTGGGAACAGTGGTGAACAGTGTTGATGGGTCCCATTGTGGCGAAGCTGGGCAGCAGGAGAAGCTGGAGGGGGATTTCAGGGCTGGGCATGTGGAGCACGTGAGGACAGACCGCAGGCTGCAGCGACTCCTTCAGACCCAGAGGGAGCTGATGTCCAAGGAGCTCTGGCTATACATCGGCATCAACATGTTTGACTACATGGGCAGCATACTGAGCTATGTCGTGATCGCGATCCCCATTTTCAGTGGCGTCAATGGAGACCCAAGCCCCTCGGAGCTCAGCAGCCTGGTCAGCAAGAACGCCTTCGTGTGCATATATCTCATCAGCTGCTTCAGCCAGCTCATCGACCTCTCCACCAGGCTCTCCGACGTGGCGGGCTACACACACAGGATTGGGGAGCTTCAGGAGACCCTGCTGGACATGACCCCGAAGTCACAGGATGGGGAGTTTCTGGATGAGAGCTCGTGGGACTTGGCCAGGGCCCCGGGAGGGCCAGCGACAGAGCCAGCAGATACAGCTTTCCTCCTCGAGCGGGTCTGCATCTCCGCCTCCTCCTCTCACAAACCCTTAATCAAGGACCTGAGCCTAAAGATCTCTGAGGGGCAGAGCCTGCTCATCACGGGCAATACAGGCACCGGCAAGACCTCCTTGCTCCGGGTTCTGGGCGGCCTCTGGGCAAGCGCGCGGGGCTCAGTGCAGATGCTGGCGGACTTTGGACCCCACGGGGTGCTGTTCCTGCCCCCAAAGCTTTTCTTCACTGACGGGACCCTTCAGGAGCAGGTGATATATCCCCTGAAGGAGATCTACCCGGGCTCAGGTTCTACTGATGATGAGAGGGTCATGAGGTTCTTGGAGCTGGCAGGCCTGTCCAGCTTGGTGGCAAGGACAGAGGGTCTGGACCAGCAGGTCGATTGGAACTGGTATGATGTTCTGTCCCCGGGAGAGATGCAGAGGCTCTCCTTTGCCCGGCTCTTCTACCTGCAGCCGAAGTACGTAGTGCTTGATGAAGCCACCAGTGCTTTGACCGAGGAGGTGGAGAGCGAGCTGTACCGCATCGGCCAGCAGCTGGGCATGACGTTCATCAGCGTGGGCCATCGGCGCAGCCTCGAGAAGTTTCACTCCTTGTTTCTGAGACTCTGTAGAGATGGAAGGTGGGAGCTGACCAGAATCAAAGTGGAATAAAGCCAAGGCTGGGCACCGGAAGGAGAGCCAGGCTCGGGAGGTCGGGTGCCCAGGAGAGACCAGGAGGGCTGGCGGGCGAGGAAGGAGCCCCAGTTTTGCCTCGCGGTGTGGGGAACGCCGGCGGCAGTGGGCTCAGCTCACGTGTGCGCCTCCACACCCCTCATCCTGCCAGCGTGCCTCCCGCTACCTCACCCACCGCTTTGTACACTTGAAATGCTCATCACTTACATATAACCTCAGATCGTGTTTTCGAAAGAAAACGCAGAAGCGTGGGATCTATAAGAGATGAAGGGTCGAAATGGAAGAGTGTATTGGACTTGGGAGTCAAGAGATCCAGAAGTCTTTTAGATCACTTCAATTTTGCCATAGGAGACTTTAATCAGCTATATAAATTTTATAATTTTTTTAAAGAAAAGATAAACCTTTTATTCAACTTGCAGCTTTCCCATTTTCTCTTTCTTCATCATAAGATGATCTTTATTTTTTTTTATTTGTGGCCACACAGTACACATGTGGGATGTGGGATCCATATCTTAGATCTCCATCCAGGGATCAAACCCATGTCTCCTGCAGTGGACATGCCGGGTCTTAACCACTGGACCACCGAGAGGTCCCTAAGATGATCTTTTTAGTTGACTCTCCAGGCTTGTCTTGGAGACTGGAGGACCAGAGAAGGACTCTCCATTGTGCCGAGACTTCGGCCCCTGGTCCTTCACTGGCATCTCCCCAGTTGCCAGCTGCCCCTCAGCCACTAACCTCGAGGGCCCTTCTGCTGTTCTTATCTTAACCCAGACGAAAATAAATTTCTAATATTAAAAAAAAACCTTAGCATTAAAAAAATGAAAATCATGGCATCTGGTCCAATCACTTCATGGCAAATAGATGGGGAAACAGTGAAAACAGTGACAGACTTTGTTTTTTTGGGCCCTCAAATCACTGCAGATGAGTTAGTGACTGCAGCCATGAAATTAAAAGATGCTTCCTCCTTGGAAGAAAAGCTATGACCAACCAAGGCAGTATATTAAAAAGCAGAAGCATTAGTTTGCCAACAAAGGTCCATTTAGTCAAAGCTATGGTTGTTCCAGTAATCATGTATGGATGTGAGAGTTGGACTATAAAGAAAGCTGGGTGTGGAAGGATTGATGCTTTTGAATTGTGGTGTTGGAGAAGACTCTTGAGAGTCCCTTGGACTGCAAGGAGATCCAACCAGTCACTCCTAAAGGAAATCAGTCCTGAATATTCATTGGAAGGACTGATGCTGAAACTCCAATACTTTGGCCACCTGATGCGAAGAACTGACTCCTTGGAAAAGACCCTGATGCTGAGCAAGATGGAAGGCAGAAGGAGAAGGGGACGACAGAGGATGAGATGTTTGGATGGCATCACTGACTCAATGGACATGAGTTTGAGTAAGCTCCAGGAGTTGATGATGGACAGGGAAGCCCGATGTGCTGCAGTTCATGGGGTCGCAAAGAGCCAGACAGACTGAGTGACTGAACTGAACTGAAAGATGTTAGTTTTGTTGTTGTTGTTTGTTTTTTAAAGCTCTGATGCTTGGATTCAGACTCCATGCTCTCCATAATTTATTGGTGTTATGGAATGAGAATTCTTCATGCTACAGTTTCTAAGACAGAATTTAAGTTACTCTTTCGAGGACCCATTGGGAGTGATTTTTCATGCAGTCTTTTGTATAAATTAAGTCTTCCACCTCAGCATTTCTATACAAAATAGCACCCTGCCATCTCCTGACCTTAAAATTCTCATTTTCTAGGTGACAACGAGGCTCACAATTTCCTTCACTATTTAACTTCTAAAAATTGTTGGCAATATTATTCCCCAAAATTGCAAAAAGCAAGAGATAAGGATTCCAAATAGATATTATGTTTAAGTAGATATGCCAAGATAATGGAAGCTATGTACCCATATACAGAAGTTTTCCATGGCACATAATATAAGTGCTTTCATAGGATAATGTTGCTCATCTGTCCTGATCATTTGTGCAGAAAATACACCAGTATCAGACACAAAAGACTGAAGAAAAGATCTTTTTAAAGGTAAAATGAAAATAATGCCTATGTGGAGAAAACCATCTCCACTGTTTGACAGTTAGTCAGAAGTCATTGTGGTATTGATTTTAAGCTCTGGAAGGGTGTGGGAAGGACTGTGTATAGCTTTGGGACCATCATGTTGGTAATGAACACTAGACTTGATCATGGTAGATTCTCAATAAACATTTATCAAATCAGGGGACAATATTAGAGGTGACTTTCTGAAATGTATCCAAATTTCATGTGAGATTCTTCTGCCATGCAAATGCCCAGCAGTCTCATTTGGAAGTCTAAGTAAAATCTGGCAACACACCTTCACGTGGTCAGCCATTTTTCTCCTTGAAGTTTTCATGGTGTCATATGGATATATATCTCACTTCTAATTTAGTATAAGAACAAAGGTGGCTATTTAAAAATATCAATTGAATAAGTGTTATGTGATATAACCTGAAACAATATGCAAAGCACTTGGCAATATTAGGCCCTTGAACAGTTAATTTCCTTACTGAGAGAGGCTAGTCTGTTCTATATATTCTAAAGGAAATAGTTTCAAGGAATGACATAAGCAGTTTTGGCACAGAAATCTGGAAATATTTTAAAAATATAAAGCACTGAGTTCCATTTTTGGTTAAGCTGTAGGAAGTTGCAAGAGTGTTGCCCTCTCAACCTACTAACTAGGTTGTCCTCTCAACCTACTAACTAACCATAAGCTTAAGAGGAGTAGATTTTCTGAACCCATCAGGAGTTGAAGATACAAAAGAATCAAAGTAAACTAAATTCTAGAAAGAGGCCCTCATTGAAGAAAAGAAGTCTCCGGCTGTCTTTATCTCTGGTAGATGGGCAGTCACAAAGGAGAAAAAGCCTGTGAAGACCAGATTAAGAGAAACCAGAAGAAACTAAGAAATTTTAAAGATATGCTGTGGGCTTGCTTGACTCAGAATTCCAAGTAGCCAAACTAGTTCTAGTTATTTCTGCTAGGGGCAAATAGGTCAAAAGGGGGTGAGGGAAAAGACCAGAAAGTGGATATACCCACTGAGGCACTCTCTAGTTCAAAACCACCTGAAGTTGAGGAGCAGGGCAGAAAAATGAAGAGCAACCAGTACAAGATACTTTGTATTTTAGCTGCCAACGGCCAAGACTAGAGAGCTGGAAGAAACCTCTCCAAGACTTAATGAGTGGAGAGAGCTCCCAGCCAAAATAGCCTGGGAGAGGAAGGAGAGCAAAAGATTGCCCAGTCACCGAAACAGCTGACATTCTGGCCTTTAAGCAGAGGGAGGTTTCTTAGGGTTTGGAAATCTGGGACAGTGGCAGTAAAGCTCAAAGAGAGGAGAAAAGACTACAGATCAAGAACTGTTGTAAAATTTTTTAATGAAAGTAAATAAACACATACAATTAAAATTTAAAAATTGGTTTTCCCTGCTCACCTTCCACCAAATTTTTACTAGAGGACAAAGAAAATGAAGACTAGTTCATAGGGTGGATGCTAATACAAAGTTAAAGATACATATTTCTTTATCAGTGTATCAATACTAAAGATAAGAAATACCATCTTACAGCTTTCTGAACAATTAAAAAGAAAATTTATAAACTGCATAATATAAAACAAGTGAATGAATAGTTAGTTAACTTGTCTCATTAAAAGAAATAGCTCTCTTTAGTCTTTCAGAGCTTACTCGATATACCATATACATACATAAAATGAGTCAATTAACTTCAGATGCAAAAATGTAGGGGGGGTGGGAAGAGAGAGAGGGGGTTATAGGGTCCAACAGTGAAAAGAAAGCAAGTAGAAATTTGCTGAACCGCTGGTCCCTGCCAGAGTTGACCCGGCTTGCAGGTGGATCAAGCCAGGCTCTAAAGGACAAAGATTTCCTAACTCCTTCCTGTGTGTTGCCTGATTTTGGCTTTAGTTCCCTTGCCCCTTTCAGATTCCGTTGTTTCTCCCTGGTCCGGATCACGGGCCCTTACCCGGACTCGCCCTGGCCTCAACTTCGCTGGTCAAAGACCTAGAGGCTTTAGATGAAGTCAGTCCTTTTGCCTCCGGAGACCTCAACCCCTGCCCTCTGTCGCCACCAAGTGTCCGGTGGTCGGTACTGCAGCGTCAAGTCACGGTCTTATTCCGCTCGGGACGAACAGCTAGCAACCAGGCAACCCACCCTGACGCCAAGCGTCTTGAGGCCTCTGGGAAGAGGTCACCCGCCAGGAATGGTCTCCCGGAGCAGAGAATCCGTACCCCGCGCGCGGAAGCCGGGTTCTCTGAGCCCTGCACTGCTGGGGCTCTGTGATGAGTTCCGTGATCAGCCCGCCGCCATGGCGTGCTGGAGCTTTGCTTTTACCCTAGGCCTTCTGGGAATGGTTGCCAGGAAGTAGTTTCCGGACGTTGATCTGCGTCTTCCTTGGTCGGTTTGACAAATAATCTGTTTTCCTGGAGAGAAAAAAGATTTGTGTCAGCAGCTGGGATTTATCTTTTCTTTCTATGATAGAAAAGAAAGCACCTTTAAACCTTTCGGAAAGACGGCCTGCTTTAATTGGATCAGACTTTAAAGGAGGTAAGTAAAGCGCTTGCTTCAGAGTGGCCGGTTAGCTCAGTTGGTTAGAGCGTGGTGCTAATAACGCCAAGGTCGCGGGTTCGATCCCCGTACGGGCCATACACGAAACCTTTTATTCCCCTCCTTTTTATCCTTAGAGACCACATCTCAGGTGGAAAGTGCTGCCAAGTATCCAGTTACAGATAGTGTTAATACCACCAGCACTGAACCATTTGATTGTGTGTCTGTGTTTTTTTTCTTTATAAGAAATAACGTACCAGAGTCCGGATGAAGAGCTTTCAAAGAAGCCTGAATGAGGTAAGGTGGCTGTATTTAGGAAAGAGAAAATCGGGAGAATTAGAGAATTTCTTGCATCGTTCTGGAAAAAAAATGAGGCAATAATGTTTTGATATAGTTTATATTTCTGAAATGTAAAAACATCATTCTTCTGCATGGTAAGCTGCTCAGTTGCTTAGGGTATTGTTTTTATAGTGTAAGGTCGCTGATTCGATCCCCTCGGGGATATATTCCTGGTGGTATTTCGGTTTCCTTTTTCTCAGTGTGGGAATATCTCAGGCTTGTTCGCGTAGCCTCAGACTAGCAACCGCGAATGCTTTGTGGTAAAATGGTGCAATGATCAGCCTTTGGGATGCATCTGACCGTTACCTCTGTGCTGCCACTTACCAAATCATTTAAAACTTGTCTAAACATTTTTGTTCTGAACGTTTATCATAAAATCTCTGGACTTAAGATTTGAATGACGAAAACGGGGTGTTCAGTGGGGGATAGGAGGGCAAGAGCCCCTGGGGCCGCTCTCAGTCGAAGCTCCTTTCTCTCCTCGTCGGTCCCTTTTCTTGAAGTCTGGCTCCTGGCCCTCTGTGTGCCCAGCGCGAGCCTCCTCCTTTTACTCCCCTTGACCCTTGCACTGTCCCTCAGACTCCCAACATATTTTCACTTGTTTAAAAGTACGGGGTTACTATGAAAACATGTGTGATATTTTATGACCTAAGTAATGTCTCAAGCACAGTTCCAGGGACATAGTGGGTGCTTAACAAGCCCAAGATGGCAAGGCCTTCCTCTGTTTCGGTCAGTACTGCATCCTTGGTATCAAAGCCAGCACATGAAAAACTTTTTTTTTAATTAATAAAGGATATATATTACTTCATTGCATATTAAATAGTAAACTTACAGATTTGAAGTACAAGAAGGACTCAACAGGTCATTGCTATCTTTGGAGATGAAGAAGACCACAGGCCATGGAATGTAGACATTCACTAGAAACAGAATAACTTAGCTGACAGCCTTCAAGGAATGAGAAATTCCTAGAGATTTATCAGTGCCCATTGTTAATAATATGTTTGGAGTTCTGGTGTCATTTTGCCTGGTATTAGACAACAGCAGCAGAGTACAATAAGACATAATTTCAGTTATTTTTCGAAATGTTCACTTGGTTGCACTTTGAATCCAACATCTTCTAGGCAATCCTCAGTTGAGGATTTACATTACTTACGTATGAGGCCTTATAAATGTATAAATGTGTAGGACCTACTCCAGATTTACTGGGACGGCATAATCTGCTACTCCTCATGACGACCTTTTCTGCTCACATTCCTTAGGAAGTACATGGGTAAGAGCTGCTATGGATAAACTAATGGAAATGAAACCAGGTTTCCAGTGAAGTATAAACAGGGTTTCAGGCATAATGCAGAACTACTTCTATGAAAGTGAAAAGACAATGACTCTGGTAAAACTCCAATTATAATGTTTGAAAAAAAATTTTAATGAAAGGGAAAAACCCAATGTGTAGGCCAGTGCTATGCAGTGACATTTTAGCTAATAAACTCTGATATCATTTAACATTCAAGACATTGATAATCTATTTATTATTTATTTCCTCAAAATATCATTAAGCTCCCAATTTCCACTCCCAGAAGGTTCTACTAATGCACAAACAAATACAGATTTGAGTGTACAAAACCAAAATGATGAGAGTCTAAATTTGACATTCCTCTCTTACTTGTTCTCAGAAATAAAAATGAGTCTGATTCTAAAAATGTCTTATTAATTCTTTACCTGATGCTGATAACCCAACTCCATCGTTTAGCTGAAAATGTTGGATGTCATAGGTTAAGAGAGCTGAAAGTGAACTTCCAAGATAGAATTTGAAATTTTGCTCTCTATTAGGTACTGCAAGATAATCTGTGCTCAATCCACACTCCAATCATTAGCATCACTTTTTATCCTTTACAGGAAACTCACTCATTTTTCCCCTTCACCACAGCTCTTCATATTGTGATTCTGGAAAAAGATTGTCCACATCAGAATAAGAATTTAATACAGAATTTACCAGTAATATAAATTGTCAATGCGTCTCCAAGATGTTTGGTGCAACAACTCTGTTGAAATATAAAAACCAAACAAGGAAGGCCCCGCTGGGATTCGAACCCAGGATCTCCTGTTTACTAGACAGGCGCTTTGACCAGCTAAGCCACAGGGCCACTTTTCTAACTAAGATTCAGTTATATCATATTTGTAATATTTTCTGTGAAATGCAGCATTTTGACAGAAATGTACATGATTTTGTGACATAGAGAACGAATCTATATTTCCAAACCATATTTCTATAGGAAAGCAGAAACTTCAACATATAAAAAATAATGCATTCTTCAGTGCGAGGTTTTAAAAATTATTTTACATTGGAGTGAAATTCCCATTTCATGGTGACTTTCGCCCTCTAGAGGAAATATTGGATATTGCCACACATTAAAAAATTGTATCCATTTATTCATTTTGTTCACAAATGTGGTCACTATTGTCCTTCAGGTAATTTACTAGATACTAAAGATAGAACAGCGAACAAAACAAACAAAAACTTCTTTAAGATTTATATTCTAGAAACAAATAAAGAGAGTTTAAAAAACTTCCCCCTCCAAACAACTGAGAGACATTAAGCACCAGTTCCCCAATCTCCAGGTTACAGACTCCATGATGCTACTTTCTGAGCGAATTCACTGCACAAGAGCAAGACTACCATGCTTCCTTCTATTTTACCTGACCTGGCATAAGAAATCGAGCAAAGATAAGGACACACTGATGCAGAGGCGATTCTGCTTATTGCACCAGTGAGTTAAAACTAACTTGATCTCTGTCTTCATTGACTGTAAAAGTGGGTGAAGGATTCAGAGAGGTAAGGAAAATTAGGGTGCAATGTGGTAAATACTTCCCACAGGATGCAGGAGGCAGGAGGCAGGAGGCAAGATGCAGGGTGTCTTAGCAGAGTCACACGACCTCTCTTCCCAGTTTCCGTTGTCAGGTTGATGATTGCAGAAGGGTCTGTGGCATGTTGGCCAAATACAGCTTAAGGTGGGGAAGGAACAGATGAGACCATCTTTTGGAAATGTTTAAATAACTTCCTTGTGTTTTGTGCTTTATGGAGAAGCATTGAAGGCTTATGCATTCACTGAGCGCCCACAAAATGAAAGAAAGACCCTGGAGAAGAGAGAAATCACTGAGATCCTGTGACAAATCTACCTGATTTCCTCTGAGCACCCACCAGCTCTTCTCCGCTAGTGTAATCTGTACCTAAACTACTCACCCTTTCTTACAGCAAGATTTATTCATTTCCATTGTCCATATGTCCTGCTGGCATTCCTCTCCTTACATAAACGAGTTTTCTAATTTGTTCATTGTGTATTATTTTGATCATACATATATACATATATGATACACATGTATACCAAAATTGACATTTTTGGTTTTTGCACATATAAATTTATATGAATGATATATTATATACTTATGCCTTTAAAAAGCATTTTGACTTTAAGATCCATCAAAGTTGCCCTGTGTACACTTAAGTCATTGCTTCTAATTTCTGTGTAAAATTCCATAATGGTTATCATATTTCCTATCTTCTGTCCTTTTTCCCCTAATGGTTTGTACTTTTGAGGTTATGCTTAAAGGATTTTTCTCACTACTAGTATAGATTTAAAAGTATAGATTTTCTTCTTTTAAATTTGAGACATGATCTGTCTAGACATATAGGAAAGTCTACTGGTTTTTTATATGACAGTCTGTTGGAGGTTTTGTCTTTTAGTGCTTAAAATTTTGGTTTAGTAAGGCTCTTCAGAATGTGTTGGTGGTCATGTAGCATCCTATACTTCCTTTTAACTTAGGCTCCTTGTATTTTCATGAAATTAGGTATTTAGTAAAATTATGTGTTTGTCTTGTTAGAATATATATCTGCAAGGTCAGAGAGAGTTCTAACAACCCATCACAAGTCATAGCACATAAATAGTAAATTTTATGAAAATAATTGTTTCAATTATATTTTATTAATTTCCCATCAAAGAACCTTCCAAAGATTTGTTTTTTGTTTATATTCTTTTAAGCTTGGGCCAATGTTTCATGAGCCTATGAAGTCAATCCTAGACTTTCCAAACTATAAAAAAATACTTTTTGGTTTCTTATCAAAAAAGATATGAGAGGAGGGAGTCGGGAGGGAGGAGGGAGGGGGGGTTCTGGAGGAGGAGCATATGTACACCCATGGCGATATCATGTCATTGTATGGCAAAACCAATTAAAAAACAAAAGATATGAGAACAAAATCCTATTGCTGACATTGGTGAGTGGGAAGGTTTTGAAATTGAAGTTTGTAAATTGTGTATCTACTTGGGTTCAATCCTTGCTCTGGTGTGTGAGCTTGTTTTTTTAATTGATCCTTTACATTAAGAACTGGAAACTCCTTATGTTTGTTTCAGAAACCCTATGAGTTTCTGTGTTGTGCTCAGGCTCTTTGGTTATTTTTTGCTCTCCTATAATTCTATACCTTACCTCCAAAGCCTAGAAAAAAAAAATCCTAGTAGGCAGTGATTAATAGGTACATCTTTCCACCATGGTCCTTGCCCACCATCAATTTGGTATAACCAGCCCAAGCCCATCAGTTTTTATGTCCAATGTAAATTAATTGTAAATAGAAATGAAAACTGAGAAGACCTTGAACAACTAGGATTATGTAACCCTCAAACAACCTTCTCACCAGTAACTTGACTTCTAAAAGGCTCCCAACTCTTCACTAAGGCTCTGGAAATCAGGGCCCAGAATTTGAAGATTTGTTAAACCAGTAATATATTACAAGGAAGGATGGAGAGGAGAGAGATTGTGTAGGAGAGGTAAAATTTCTCCTCTACTCTTAGGGTTTCTGACTAGGCCTGAGAATTAAACTAGCATAAAACAGATTGATAGGAGAAACATATACAAACTTTATTAAGCAAGTTGTACATGGGAGCCCTCACAAGAAAAATGAAGACTTAAAGAAGCAATTAGAGTCCAACACTTATGTATTAGCTTGGACAAACATGAAAAATGTGACAAGACGAAAGGGTTTGGACTAGGGCATTTAATTATGGAAAAGTGACTTAGAAGATAAGGGTTAGTTTAAGGAGGTTTTTCTTTTTTGGAAAGATTTCTCTCTGTTGGACTCCCCAGTCTCTGGTAATAAGAATGCTTCCTTCTTCCTGGTATAGGGAGGGCATATTGTATTTCATCTCCTGTTCAGAATCAAAGGAAGGTAAGAGTGCCCTTTTTGCATTTGCTGTTTTTCAAGTGTGGTTAACTTTTAAAAAATCAACATATCAGAGGAGAATATTTTGAAATGGCATGCTCTGAACCCCTACAATTGAAAACTTTTTTTTTTTGGCCTTCCATCTGCATTAATGCACAGATACCCTAAGTTTAACTTAGTGAGCAGTCCCCCAGTTGTCTAGCTGTAACTCAGCTGCAAAAGAGAGGTCATGAGGGTGCTGCTAATTTTGTTTATAATTCTTCTGAAATAGATACATTTATTCAGCACCTGTTATTTGCTAGGAACTACAGCATGGTAAAGGTGATGAGGTGTGTATACACAGGGTTTTGATTGTTGCACTGCTCTATCCTCAGCACTTTGACAAGTGCTTGGCCCACATGTTTAATACATACTCTTTGAGTGAATGGATAAATATAGATTAGTCTAGAAGTGTTCAAAGGGGCACAAATCATGAATAGTGTGTTCACAAATGATGCAACTTGAAGACATTTTAAGCTTGTGTGAGACTGAAGTGCACTAGAAATGCAAGCATCAAAAGTTTCTGTGTTCAAAGCTACCTATCTTTTAATCAATAATTATATTTGCTGATATATTTTGTCCGAAACTTTTGTATCTGGGGACAGAATGTCTCCTAGCTCATGGTTCCATAGTGTAGTGGTTAGCACATCTGCTTTACACGCAGAAAGTCCTGGGTTCGGTCCCCAGTGGAACCAGCAGAGGAAAAGTGTGGTTTTTTTTTTCTCCTCTCTAACTCCAAAGCAAACACAGTGCGGTTTCGCTGTTTTGTAGATTAGGCTTCTAATAGCTATTTATGAAACAGAATATATGATTTTCCCCTGACTTCTCTTTGAGAGATCCACTTTCATATACTGCGGACTGCGGAGTTCTGTGAGGCAGTGTGGAGCATCAGGTTGTCACCTATTTCTCCTTGACTTTTATAATGACTAGAAATAAATCTGGAAGAAAATGAAATCCACCGTAGCATCATATCTGAAACCTAAGAATCCATAAAGGATGACTGTAAAAGAGAGCCATTATTGGCCAGTGAGGGCAGGATGCAGAACGTTTGTCTTCTATTTTACAAAGACATTTCCGAGGCTGTCTCCATGGCAATGTTGCAAAAACAACGAGGTGCTTATGAGCAATGCAGCTCCTGCCGTGACTCGGATTCGAACCGAGGTTGCTGCGGCCACAACGCAGAGTACTAACCACTATACGATCACGGCAAGCTATGAAGGAACACCTGCCTCTGGCTTGTACCTCTGCTCCTTTCTCAGGAACATCCATTCCCGTCAACCATAGAAACAGGCATTTTGTTTCCCGTCCTTATTTAGAAATGCCTTCTCAGTTAATTGCCTTATTCTCTCCTCCACTTTCCAACATCTTGCTCCTGGCAAAAAACCAAAAGAAACAAAAATTGTTTCACTCCGTGCAATTTTTCAAACATGATGGCTCCTCTCTGGGTTGCTAACACTTGTGGAATCACTACTCTCACTTCCACTTCTAATCCATGCATGTTTCTTGCTTAGTTTTACAAAGTGTAGTCCTCAGACCTCCAGCTATGGAACAGGGAAGGTGGATGCTTTGAAGTGAATCTTACTGATTCCCATTTTTGGACAAAATGGTCAGAATCTTTGGGTGCTTGGCGTGTAGTCTGGCCTCATACCAACTACCAGAAGTCAGTTCAAGGCAACGAATATGGATAGATTCTGCCCATACATCTGTGAGTGCAGCCCATCAGGTCTCATCTCACCCGACTGAAACTGTCAGAAAGTGTGATGCCTATGGTGCTCACATTTCACTGAAACTACTTTCTCCATTTACATAGGTTTAGGTTGCCAGAGGGGGAAGTGCTTCTTGTGTGGCCTGGAAGCTCTATGGTCCACCCCCACCCCCTCACAGAAGGCTCTACAAACATTGACCCTAGAGTCAGAGTCCTGGAGTGCTCCTTCCTTGGTAGGAAATGATTTCCCTTCTTCTCTATTCCTGGTTAAATTTCATTCCTGTTTTTTTCAGCTTTCCACTGAATTCATTGGGGAAGCTTTTCCTGACCTCTTGTCTCCATACAACATATTCCTCTTGGTCTAAGTCAAATTTTATTTTCTGTTTTATGATCCTTTTTTTTTGCTTTTCCATCAATGTCCCTATATCAGTTTCATATTAATTAGTTACTGGAGTTATTCTAAATTAATGTCAGTCTCCTCCCTTCTTCCCTCCCCGCCCTCACTGTGTTCCAAGAGGAGATAACTGTCTTGTTCAATAGTTTATCACCAGGGCTCCACCTTAAGTTCTTTATGAATATTGTTTGGCCCCACAATGAATGAATGAATATGAAGAGATTCCAATCCAATGATTTATGAAAGCAGTCTGCCAACAGCATGTGGTCAAACACATGACTATTGTGTGTGGAGGATGTTATCAGGTAGGGCTGTGGGGAGGAAAGGATCAAAAATGAAAGCAAAGAGTTCATATAACAGCAGCTGTCCATAAAAAGCTTCCCAGCAGAGCCAAAATGATGTCCTTAATTTTCGGAGATTTTCTTTGTCTCCTTCCTTCTAGATCATACAAAGCCATCCTAATTACTGGCAGATTTGCTGAAGAATTCCCAGTATTAATTTGATCTGGGAAGAGAGCTAGGGATTTTCTCAGTCTCAAGGAAATGACTCAGTTAAGCTGAAGGAAAGAAAATTCTACTCTACAGGGAATGAAGGCTGCTTCTGTCTCAGGCTTGTGTGCGTTGGACCTTCCTTTCTTTCCCTCAGCGACTTCCTCTCACCTTATTTAGAAAGCACCCTATTTATGGACACAAGTGCTTTTCCATATTTTCCGCTGTGGTGTTTTTAGCAATGGGGTTGATTTGCATGTTTATGCAGAGAGAGAAAAGCTAATCCTGTTGCTAGTCTGTGGTATGGCACAAAGCCTAGAAAAAGGCCTCTTGTGCTTTTTATTTCTGAAAGCCTCTCTGAGGGTTCTGTCTGACACATTTACTACAGTGATTCTGAGTAGGGAAAAGAGGGTGGCCTATTGAAAGGTTGTTGTAGAACCACAAAAAGACACTAGGATTCTTGGCTTCCAGAGAAGAATTCAATCCAGGCTTGATCGCTCAGAGCTTTTGTGTAGTCAAGTTTTATTAAAGT
The DNA here is from genome assembly GCA_007570785.1 of Antilocapra americana. NCBI lineage: Eukaryota > Metazoa > Chordata > Mammalia > Artiodactyla > Antilocapridae > Antilocapra > Antilocapra americana. The sequence continues at coordinate 1,863,444 of ML664180.1, forward strand.
ATAAAGGAGATAGAGAAAGCTTCTGACATTGGCATCAGAAGGGGGCAGAAAGAGTACCCCCTTGCTAGAGTTAGCAGTGGAGTTATATACTAATCAAAACAATATCTGGAGGTTGTAAAGACTTCACCAGTCCTACTCCCGTAATTTACATTTTAAGATAACAGGATTAACCAGGAGGTTTAATCCAGAGACTGTCCTCAGGCAGGATACATTATTGTTATATAATCCTTGTAAAGACAGACCTATTCCCATAATTTACATTTTAAGATAACAGGATTAGCATTTGGCAATAGAAAGATCCTCCAGACCCACTCCTATAATATACATCTTAAAATATCAGGATTAGTCAGAAGGTTTTCAGGAAGGATAAACTGTCCTCCAGCTGGATACACTGTTGCTGTATAATCCCTTTAAAGTGAGCTGTGTAATTGACTAAGACTAAGGAATGCAGAGGAAAAAAACAGTTGTCCTTTCCTCCTTGAGAATTTCAGACCCCTCTCTCCTTGGGGACCCCTAAACTTATCAACCTGCCTAGGAAATGACTCACTATGCAGCTTCCTAGCTCTATGCTTATCAGTGCCATGGACTTTTCTACTTCTGATTTTCATAAGTTTTCTATAAAAAAGTAAACTTAAAACTTTCTCTCTTACTCAGGGGTGTAGCTCCAGGAACCCTACCATTTCCCTTTCCTATATTATTTTAAAAAAAAATCTCTATAGGGGGCATTACCTGGTGGTCCAGTAGTTAGGTTCCTCTGCCCTTTCTAAAGCTAGCTTGTACATCTGGAAGTTCTTGGTTCTCATACTGTTGAAGCCTAGCTTGAAGGATTTTGAGTGGGATTTAATTACAGAACTTCCACAGGACTGGGAAAGAGACTCCTGGAGGGCACAAGCAAAACCCTGTGCACACCAGGATCCAGGAGAAAGGAGCAGTGACCCCACAAGAAACTGAGCCAAACTTGCCTGTGAGTGTTTGGGAATGATCACATGGATCACAGCCTTGTGTAACTCAGTGAGAAAACTGTGTTGCTGCCTCTCCTTCAACCAATTCTTTTTTATAACCTCTTGGTAAACTCCCTATGACCAATTAACAAAGGGCTAACAATCCTGGGCCTGTTTTGATTGACTTTGTAGTGCATAGTAGAAATGGATGGCTGTGTATTGCAACTTATACCTCCAACTTAGAGATAGGAGGCCTTGAGGGGAGGGGGAGAGAGGGACAGTGAGCCCATAAATATGGCATGGTTAGTTTATGGGCAGGGTAATTTCATAGGCGAATGAGTGGATTATTCCAATTATTTGGGGAAAGATGCGGAGATTTCCAGGAATCGGACCACCACCCACTTTTTGACCTCTTACAGTTAGCCTGAGAACTGTTCTTGTGGCTCAGCTGGTAAAGAATCTGCCTGTAGTGCAGGAGACCCTGGTTGCATCCCTGGATTGGGAAGATCCCCTGGGGAAGGGAAAGGTTACCTACTCCAGTATTCTGGCCTGGAGAATTCCATGGACTGTGTAGTCCATAGGGTCACAAAGAGTCGGACACGACTGAGTGATTTTCACTTCAGAACTGTCATGGCGCTAGTGGATGTGTCATTTAACTGTTAAAATATTACAATGAGCATATGAGGCTCAAAGTCTACTGGAAGTTGAATCTTCTGCCATCTTTGGATCCCATTGGTTCTAACCAGTATTTGTCATGTCCTATGGCTATGTCATTCTTTTAAAGGCTGTGCCCTACCCTCTTCCTTCCAGGGATCTAGAGAAGGGAGAGAAGCCCAGTGGAAGATCCTCTCATCAGTTCAGTTCAGTCGCGTCCAACTCTTTGCAATCCCGTGGCCTGCAGCATGCTAGGCTTCCCTGTCCATCACCAACTCAAACTCATGTCCATCAAGTTGGTGATGCCATCCATCCATCTCATCCTCTGTTGCCCCGTTCTTCTCTTGCCTTCAATTTTTCCCAGCATCGGGGTCTTTTCCAATGACCCTCTCATATTCCTAATAATTGTTTTATATCACCTTCCATTTGCAATGGTTGAGGCATCTAAAATCTTAATTGAGTATATGGAATTAGCAAAGATTTATAGAAAGTTTTCTCATCTTTCTCAAAAGAAAACATATCTCTTTTTAAGTTCCCCCAATGAAAACAAAGAAACAATACTAGCTATGCATGCTAAAGTCAGTTTTATCATAGACATGACTCAATATTGATACTTATATTCATGTTAATGTATGTCATAGACAAGCAAATGCAGTAGGCTGATCCCCCACCAAGGAAAGACTTGCTGCCCAACTGCAGAGCGCACTAGTAGATAGGCAGAGTTCTTGTCTCCTTCAGTGTTCCTAGAGTTTGAGAGTTCCACCCAATTCAAGGCACGCCCTTTCCTAGTGCAGTCCACATCAGTGGCAAAGCAAGGTGGGGAAGTAAAACCTGATCGGGGACATTTTCATCCAACGTGGGGCAACTCTGAAAGGTAATACGGACTCCATTGCTCCCTACGTTTGTCTGGCCTGTATTACAGTTTGACATCCTCTGTCCAATCCTAGTTCCTTCCTCTACCAATATTGGTCCCTAATAAACATCTGCTTATAATAAACATCCCCAAACTATCTCAAGCATCTGCTTCTAGAGAACCCAACCTGCATCACTATATCATCATAGTTTTTTCCCTTGGCCTCTTGCATTTTATTATCATTTCATTCAAAAAGGCTTATGCAAAAAAGACTAGGAGTAGCAAATAAATCCTGTACTGAATCATAAAGAATGTTCTAAATCTTTCAGTTTTTGAACCACATAATAAGGTGAGGTAAATATCATTTCTATGGTCTTTTTTTTTTTTTTAAGAGGGATGGATTTCACACTTTTTCTATTTAGCGAATTTGTATTACCAAACTTATTATCTCAAGAGATCAGGGCTGCTATGTTTTTGATTATACACATTAAATTACACAGCCAAAGTCCTATATTATAGTGCCCCTCCCCCTTCAAGTTCATAATCTCATGGGCCTTCTGACTATTTCCAAGAGAAACATATTTTCTGTCTTAAGGCTTTTGCACTGTTACCTCTACTTGAAATTCTTTCTCTAATATCTCTCGTTTATTTTTCAATTTATGTAGGTCTCTGATCAGGTAACACCTTCAAGAGTTTATCTCCACTTACCTCTATCTAAAATGAGTCCCCATTATGCTCTACGACTTATCTCAGCCCTACATTCTTCACAGGAATATTGTATTACTTATTTACAAGTTTACTTATGGCTCCCTCACCTAGTGGTCGACCAGTGGTAAACAACTTGTCCGCCAATACAGGGGACCTAAGAAAGACGGGTTCGATCACTGGGTGGGAAAGATACCCTGGAGGATGGCATGGTAATCCATGCCGTATTCTCCAGTATTCTTGCCTGGAGAATTCCAGGGACAGAGACTTGCAGGCTAAGTTCATAGGGTCGCAGTTGTAGACGACTGAAGCGACAGCACGCACGCCCACACCTAAGATAACTTTCCGGGAAGGCAGATTTTGAGTCACATTGACTGTCTACACAAAAGTGCATTAAACGAATATATGTATCCCAAAGAAATAAATTCAAAGATTTACACGAGATTAAAAAAATAGTGTAAAACTTTAATCGACAAACTTATTTCCCATTAGAATAAATCCTCCAGAAAATGAAAATAAGCAGTATTCTTCAGAACTTCACATGATTAAAACTACCCTTTAGTAAGGTTACTTACCCAAAATGTCCTTCAAACGATTACTCCATTATACTCAGTATTGCTGAATGTTTCCTAAAATTAACCAGTGTCTCCTACATTGTCTACATAAGAACACTACTAGGCAACATTAGGCTCATCTGGTTTCAAGTTACCTGTTGATTCACCTCCCAGCTTCTAAGCCTCTCATATGAACATACTAGTCCACGTGGACGTTAATTCAGACCACATTGTGAAACACCATCAGAATTGCTTCAGACCCTTAAGTGTAAGCATCTTGTAACCTCATCACTCGAAATATACAGTAATCACAGCCTTTTCTTTGACAATCTAGGTTGGCTCTGAAAAGAGCCTTTGTGTTTTTCATTTTTCCTTATCTCCTTATTTAGCCTTGTGGTGGCTCTCAGTCTTCTTAGGCAGTAGCACCGCCTGGATGTTGGGCAGGACACCGCCCTGAGCGATGGTAACCTTGCCCAGCAGCTTGTTGAGCTCCTCGTCGTTGCGGATGGCCAGCTGCAGGTGACGCGGGATGATGCGCGTCTTCTTGTTGTCGCGAGCCGCGTTGCCCGCCAGCTCCAGGATCTCAGCCGTCAGGTACTCCAGCACCGCTGCCAGGTACACCGGGGCCCCGGCGCCTACCCGCTCAGCATAATTCCCTTTGCGAAGCAAGCGGTGTACGCGGCCTACGGGGAACTGGAGACCCGCCCGCGAAGAGCGAGTCTTAGCTTTAGCACGAGCCTTGCCGCCTTGCTTGCCACGTCCAGACATTTCGCAGGCTACAATTGCAGGGTTAACAAACCTAGTAATATAAAACTACTAGTGAAGCGCCTTTTATAAGCCTAATTGGGCGCGAAAAAGAAGACGTGTCATTGGGTAGGTTAATTGGCTTCATTTTAACCAATGGGAATGAGAAATTGGGATTCTTCCGTTCTGATTGGGCATAACTAGTTTATGACGTCTTCTTCAACCCCCACCAATCGACTAAGACTTTAACCTATGACCTTATTTGCATAGGAGGTTCTATATAAAAGAGGCATTTTTGCGTTTACATCAGCTTTTTGAATTGTGTTTTACACTGCGGTGTTACTCTCTATAGCCATGCCTGAGCCAGCCAAGTCCGCTCCGGCCCCGAAGAAGGGCTCCAAGAAGGCGGTGACCAAGGCGCAGAAGAAGGACGGCAAGAAGCGCAAGCGCAGCCGCAAGGAGAGCTACTCCGTGTACGTGTACAAGGTGCTGAAGCAGGTCCACCCGGACACCGGCATTTCGTCCAAGGCCATGGGCATCATGAACTCCTTCGTCAACGACATCTTCGAGCGCATCGCGGGCGAGGCGTCCCGCCTGGCCCATTACAACAAGCGCTCGACCATTACATCCAGGGAGATCCAGACGGCGGTGCGCCTGCTGCTGCCCGGGGAGCTGGCCAAGCACGCCGTATCCGAGGGCACCAAGGCCGTCACCAAGTACACCAGCGCCAAGTAAAGGTGTCCAGCAGCCGTCCTTAGGCCAACCACAAAGGCTCTTTTCAGAGCCACTAAGTTGTCAGTAACAAGAGCTGTGACACGTACTCAGTATTTGTTACTGACTTCAGTAGTGTATTTTCTGAGGCATTATTGGCAAGAGTTACTCCGTATGGCTGCTATTGCTAAGTCTTGTATTCAGTGAATTGTTATTACTTCAGCCCTTTCAATGAAAACTTGCAGGCCCTAAAAAGGGCCTTTTGAGTAAGCAAATGAGATCAATTTTTTTCTTTTAGCCGCCGAAGCCGTAGAGGGTGCGTCCCTGGCGCTTGAGCGCGTAGACCACGTCCATGGCGGTAACAGTCTTGCGCTTGGCGTGCTCGGTGTAGGTGACCGCGTCACGGATCACGTTCTCCAGGAACGCCTTTAGCACCCCGCGGGTCTGCTCGTAGATGAGGCCGGAGATGGGCTACACGCCACCACGACGAGCCAGGCGGCGGAATGCGGGCTTAGTGATGCCCTGGATGTTGTCTCGCAAAACTGGTGACGCTTGGCGTCCCCCTTCCCCAAACCCTTTCCACCTTTACCAGGTCCGGACATTTCGAGACCCGAGAACAGTCAAGTACCTTCAGTTTGCAGCCCCTTTAAGGCGTGGAGTCTGCGGACCAGAATGAAACCCCAAAGTGCTTTGGCGGGAAGCCCTCTGGGTTGGGGGAGGGTTCTTAAAGAAACAAGCCAGCCATATTACTCCTTTTCTATCTTTTCAGTGAATTCTTTTGACTCCTCAAGGCCTAGGCTGTATGTTTCCCCTTTTCTCATTTAATGTGTTTCGTGTCTCATCCTCGTTAAATAACAAAACCTTAACCTTGTAGATGGTACATAAAATAGCACAGAGAATAAAATATTCTGCTATCTTTGTTTAGTTTCTCTCATAGTATTTGCATAATGTTTTATCTTGTTTTTCTCCTAATATATGAGGGAAACATACTAACTTCCAGAAACAGAACAAGATGTTCTAATAAAATAAATTCTATTCAATGTCAATTTTCATTTTTAATATATTCCTATTATTATCTTGCTGATAATGTGTAGAACCGTTTAATAAAAGTACTTTGTAATGATCTAGATTTGGTTTTTGTGTAGATACTTGATTTTTAAAAAATTAACAAGCTGGCTAATAAGTATAACGTAATAAATGCTTTCTCCACTGATTGGAGGAACTTAATTGGTCGTTTATTGAATATTCCACTTAAAATTATTTCTAGAGTTTTTATTGTTCTGATCAGTCTATTATAATGCTCTGGGGTTTTAATTTTTTATAATGTTGAAATATAAGTATTTGCCACACAAATTGTTTATTTCAAATTAATTTTTACTATTATACTATTCTTCAAAAATCATTTTATCTAGCTGCCATAACGAAATTCTTTTAGTATTCTTAACTGTATTAAATCTCTACATTTACTAGGGTAAATTTTTTATTTTTGAACTAGTTTGTCCTCCTAATCTGAAAAATTCTGAATCTGAATCTTTAAATGTCTTGTAGATGTTTTTCTAGGTAACATAATTTAAAAAATTTTTACTTTCATTAATTAGAAGAGCATTTAATTTTTCATTAGTGAATAGTATAAAATTCAAATATAGAGAAAAGAAAGTCTACCTTTGTCTTTCTAAGAAAGTCTTTATAAAAAAAAGATAATGTATTTTAAACATTCCTGTTTATACATGCTTAATTTAAAATATATAACTCAACTATTGCTTAAATTTTGAGAAATTTTAATCCCTTCTTTCAAGCATTAGCATGTAATCTCATTGTTATTCAATGATTTTCTTTCTTTTATTTCAGTGAGTTACTTTTAGCAAGCTTGCATTATAGAATTTTCAAAGGACTACTAACTATCAATTTTATGAAATTAGTAAAGACTTTTGAAACAACAAAACTGATTCAAGCAACAGGAACAAAATTCAGTATATTTTATAGAGGGGGTAGATAGCTAGTATAGGTTAATTCAAGTTAATTTAAGGGCAAATACAAATTGAAAATAAGGGGCTTAATTATCCCTGAGGGTCCCTTCCCTTTCCTTTTTCTCTTTCAAAAATTTTTTCGCTGTACTTTTCAAATGTATGTAAATTTTCTTAATGGCTAAAAACACCCTTTGGCTAACCTCCTATCTCAAGAATGTTTCAAGGACCTTAGAGTCCTCTTTTTGAAATGTAATCAACAAGGGAAAGTTCTGTTTCCCAGTTTTCCGACTCCAGACTGCAAAGCCTACTAAAGTAAAGGACGTATCCCTTATCTCTGTAGTAGGGTTTTTTCACCCTCTTTTTGAAATCTCTTTAATAAAACATTGCCTGCGTTGAGCATAATGTTTTGAATAAGCATGAAGCTTAGTAGATAATAAATTTTCTTTTGTTTTAAATTATGTTTTCCCCCCCAAAAAAATTATGTTTTCCCAACTGGAATATATTTAACTGGAATATATTTTACAAACCCTTCTCTACTTTAAAGAAAATCAGTAAAATTCCCACCAACTACTAGCCTCCCTCTCTATCTGATTTCATGAGTTTTTTCAAAACAGCTAGTGCTTGTAATACTAGTAATGGATGTATATGTGAAAAGTTTGTCAGATTCTTTCTGATTTCTGAAATTGAGAGACAAAGGTTTATTATTCTATAAAGATACAATGTATTATAAAGATACAATGCTCTTCCTATTATATAGTATTTTACACAATAATATGTTTAAAAAATACATAGTAACTGACTTAATAGGTCAAGATAAACTTTAGTTTAAATCAACTATTTTCTTTATATCTTTATGTTCTTTCACAGTTGAAGTGTAATTGAACATGCCACCCCAAACTATGCCACCCCTCTTGTCATAAGGATTATTTTGAACTAATTATTTTTGAGAAACAGCATAGACAGGAGAATTTCTGAAAACAAAAATTATACTTTTGTAAGAGACGTTTATAGAGGAAAGCTCCATTTATGTCTCCCTCTCCATACTAAGCAGAGAAGGATGATTCTAAATTGTGGGGGGAAAAAGATTCTGGGACAAAGCACCCACTTTAATCTGCATTGTGTTTAGTGGCTTCAGTCATGCCTGACTTTTTGCGACCCCATGGACCATAGCCCACCAGCCTCTGTCCATGAGATTTTCCCCACAAGAATACTGGAGTGGGTTGCTATGCCCTTCTCCAGGGGATCCTCCAGACCCAGGCATCAAACTTGCATCTCCTGCATTCCAGGTAGATTCTTTACCCGTGAGCCATTGGGGAGGTCCCTTACCTTTGTTTACTATGCATTTTTTGGGAAAACTTCTAATGGCAACCATGCCCCAAACCCCTGCCCTCATACAACTTTGTTTTGTTTTTCATTTCAGTCCCCAAAGGTGTTCAATCTACTATACAGTTGAGCTAATTTCATGTTAGCAAGGTTATGCTCAAAATCCTTCAAGCTAGGCTTCAGCAGTACATGAACCAAGAACTTCCAAATGTACACGCTGGCTTTCAAAGAGGCAGAGGAAGCAGAAATCAAATTGCAAACATTCATTGGATCACGGAGAAAGCAAGAAAGTTCCAGAAAAACATCTACTTTTGTCTCATTGACTATACTAAAGCCTTTGACTGTGTGGATCACAACAAACTGGAGAATTCTTCAGGAGAGGGGAAAACCAGACCACCTTACCTGTCTCCAAGAAACCTGTATGCAAGTCAAGAAGCAACAGTTAGAACTGAAAACGGAACAATGGACTGGTTCAAAACTGGGAAAGAACTATGACAAGGCTGTATATTGTCACCCTGCTTATTTAACTTCTATGCAGAGTACATTATGTGAAATGCCAGGCTGGACAAATCGCAAGCCAGAATCAAGATTGCCAGGAGAAATAACAACCTCAGATATGAAGACTATAGCACTCTAACAGAAAGTGAAGAACTGAAGAACTTCCTGAAGAGGGTAAGAGTATAGTGAAACAGATGGCTTAAAACTCAACATTCAAAAAGCTAAGATCATGGCATCTGGTACCATCATTGACAGGTTTTATTTTCTTGGGCTCCAAAATCACTGAGGATGGTGACTGGAGCCATGAAATTAAAAGACATTTACTCCTCGGAAATAAAGCTATGACAAACCTAGACAGCATATTAAAAAGCAGAGACATCATTTTGCCAACAAAAGTCTGCATAATCAAGCTATGCTTTTTCCAGTAGTCATATATGGATGTGAGAGTTAGACCATAAAGAATGCTGAGCAAAAAAGAATTGATGCTTTTAAAACTGTCGTCCTGGAGATCCTTGAGAGTCCCTTGGACTGCAAGGAGATCAAATCAGTCAATCCTAAAGGAAATCAATTCTAAATATTCATTGGAAGGCTGATGCTGAAGCTGAAGCTCCAATACTTTGGCCACCTGATGTGAAGATCTGACTCATTGGAAAAAATCCTGATGCTGGGAAAGACTGAAGGCAAAAGGAGAAGATGAGACCAAGGATGAGATGGTTAGACAGTATCACCGACTCAATGGATATGAATTTGAAAAAACTGAAGAAGATAGCAGAGGTCAGAGAAGCCTGGTATGCTGCAGTCCATTGGGTGGCAAAGATTCAGATTTGACTTAGCAATTGAACAACAAAGATCATATGTAAGGTGGTGGCTTGGGTCATCTTGAGGAGCTTACTCATTTTTCCTCAATGTCTCTCATATACACATGAGGTATACATGTTAATAAAAAATTTGGTGATTTTGAACTTGTCTTATAGGAAGTCTCAGCCAAGAACTCAAAGGGAAAACTATTTTTTCCCCTCTTCTACACAGTATGAATCAGATCCAGCAGCAAACTATCAGTCACGCTTGTGAAATATATCTATACCAAACCATCATCTACTGCCCCCAGTTTAGGCCAAACTGCCATCATCTCATTGCAATAGCTTCCTAATTTATATCATTACTTCTAAACTTTGTATTCACCATATAATTGCCTTAGTGAACTTTCAAAGAAATGTAAATTAGGCTTTGCCATTCCTTCATTCAAAACCCTTAGAATGATTTGTAAAAACATAACATAGCATATAAAACCTACATGATCATAAAGCCCTACATGATCTGATTTCTTCCTGTCTCTGTGAACTTCCTTTCTACTCTTGTTTTCTATGCTCTTGATCTTCCTTAAATATTCTTGATCTTAAACTTGATCTTTATCTTTTTATGGCAAAATGAATAGATGCCCAAACTGTCTGTAATGAAGCATAAATACTTACAAATATAAGAAAAGTTTAATTACATTACTAACCCCAAACTTTGGATTTGAAATGAAAACAAAACAACTTAAAAGTTATTGCAATGGTGGAGGTCCCCATGGATTGTGGTCAGCCAGGCTCCTCTTCAGGGCATTTCCCACGCAAGCATATTGGAGTGGGTTGACATTTCCTTCTTCAGGGGATCTTCTCGACCCACCCAGAGATCAAACCTGAGTCTCCTGCGTGGCCTACACTACAGGCAGATTCTTTATCCCTGAGCCATTGGGGCAGCCTGTATTGTAATAAAAGAACTTTAATTTGCTTTAAAATTTTTGTTTAGAATTATTCTGTGTATTGTTTATAAATATAAGGCTGAGTTCAGATTTTTTATTAATACAGACAACAGTATAAATCAACAAAATATTAGTAGTTGGTGTTGAAGGATAGAATAGGCCACCCCAAGATACTCCATTTAGCACAAGGATTGATTTGCCCAACTGAAGCAGTTGAGATGAAGCAGATCCAAGAAAGTCTCCTTGTTCTCCTTCGATTTTCTTAAAAGTTGGACACAAATTGACAGAGATGTCCCTCCTCTCTACCAGGAAGGACAATTTTAATCCCAATAGACAATGGAGAATGTATCAATTTAAATATGCCTAAAAGAATCTACTCTTGTTTCCCTGGTAACCTCCTCATAACTGACCTCCTCACATCTTCAACAGAAGATAGTATTTGTAGTGGGCTTCTTTTTTTTCCCCATACCTCACAGTTTAAGGGATCTTAGTTCCCTAATAAGGGACTGAATTTGCGTTATCAGCAGTGAAAGCCTCCAGAGAACTCCTGGCCTTCCAAGGTACCTTGGGAGGTATTCATTTTTCCCTGGGTTTCTTCCATGTTTACATGAGGTACACTTGTTAAGAAACTTGCTTTTCTCTTTAGAATTTGTCTTTTATTACCAGGCTTGTTATGTGAAAACTAGATTTTGTTCCTTGGTGGGTATCGAACCAAAAGGTACAACCAAGCCAAAGATCAGAGGGAAGAAAGGATTTATTATTACAAGCAGCAACTAAAGAGAACACAGGGGATATTCTCAAAGCAGTTTCTCCCTGAACAGCAAAATTGGGAGTTTTAAGCGAAGGAAACATGCATATTCATGAAGGGTCTGGAGCAGAGGAGAAATCAGCATAGAGCTGGGGCAAAGGTTGACAGAGCTTTAGTTTATTCAATTCACGAGGGACAAAATTATCATTCTATCCACCATCCCCCAGGAAGGTGAGGTCCTTCCTGCAGAACTCAAAGATTGTATCAGATTGTCTATACGCCTTGAGGAGGAACAAGAGCTTTGTTTTATTGCTGAACTGTTATCTCTTGACTGCTTTTCCTTTATTCCTGCATTCTCTTACTTCTCTTCAGATCATTGATTACTGAGACTGTTAAAAGACAACCATTGCCACTAGGTTTATATTTAAAAAATGATTTTGGCCAAAATGGCTTATGTCACAAAACCATTCCTGGGAAATTCTGATGATCCAGTGGTTAGGATTCCACTCTTTGTCAAGGGCCAGAGTTCAATTCCTGATCAAGAAATTAAGATCCCACAAACTGCAGGGCGCCGCCAAAAAAAAAAGAGAAAGCCATTCCTGGTTCTCTATGGGGAACCCCTAACTCATCTGCTTGCAGGCTCTCAGTCAAAAATTCAAAGGTGGGAAAAAGTCACTTTTTTCCCTCTACATTTGGAAAACATATTTAAACACAACTGAATAATGAAATCACTTGGGCTACATATCTTCTGAACAGCCTGTTAAAAGTCAAACATTTTACTTTTCTGATAATCCATTTGTGTCTAGGACTGCTAGATATGGTCAAATTTATTCCAGTAAGTCTTACTTACGTTAATACCAGGATTTTAAACATACAATAGGATGAGTGAGGTATTAGTAGACTGAGGGCTAAAAAATTCCACGTAAGGAGCAATTTCAGTGAAAAAAACAAGTTGAAAAGAGAATGAGCTAAATTGGCCAAATTTTACACTAAGGGTTTTTTACCTGGAACCCATATTATGCCACTATACGAAGCTATAAGTTTTCCCACTAAGCTTTGTATTTTTCTGCCATCCAACGTTAACAAATGCCGCGCTCTTTTACAGAAAATATGGGTGGCTCTGAAAAAGAGCCTTTGGTTTGGACTCATCGGAGTTTCTATAATCCAGGCAACTACTTGCCCTTGGCCTTGTGGTGGCTCTCGGTCTTCTTGGGCAGCAGCACCGCCTGGATGTTGGGCAGGACGCCGCCTTGAGCGATGGTGACCTTGCCCAGCAGCTTGTTGAGCTCCTCGTCGTTGCGGATGGCCAGCTGCAGGTGACGCGGGATGATGCGCGTCTTCTTATTGTCGCGGGCCGCGTTGCCCGCCAGCTCCAGGATCTCGGCAGTCAGGTACTCCAGCACCGCCGCTAGGTACACCGGGGCCCCGGCCCCGACCCGCTCCGCATAGTTACCCTTGCGGAGAAGGCGGTGCACTCGGCCGACGGGGAACTGGAGACCGGCCCGCGAGGAGCGGGTCTTGGCCTTGGCGCGAGCCTTGCCGCCTTGTTTGCCACGTCCAGACATTATAAGGTTAGCCTCACCCCCAAACGCCTACCGAAGTAGTGAAACGGCAAGGGTAGCATTTTTTTATAATCCTTATTAGGCGCGAAAAAGAAGACATTCATTGGTTAGGAGTGTGGCTTCATTTTAGCCAATGGGAATGCTAAACTTGTATTCTTGCTTTCTAATTGGGCAGAATTAATTTCTGACGTCTTCCGGAACAGCCATCAATCAGACAGAGTTTAAAGTATCACCTTATTTGCATAAGAGGTTCTATGTAAAAAGGACTCATCATATCTTCTGTGTGTTCTTCCTTTGAACCTGTTTAATCTGTTGTTCGTCATGCCTGAACCGGCTAAGTCCGCTCCGGCCCCGAAGAAGGGCTCCAAGAAGGCGGTGACCAAGGCGCAGAAGAAGGACGGCAAGAAGCGCAAGCGCAGCCGCAAGGAGAGCTATTCTATTTATGTGTACAAGGTGCTAAAGCAGGTCCACCCGGACACCGGCATTTCGTCCAAGGCCATGGGCATCATGAATTCCTTCGTCAACGACATCTTCGAGCGCATCGCCAGCGAGGCGTCGCGCTTGGCCCATTACAACAAGCGCTCGACCATCACATCCAGGGAGATCCAGACGGCCGTGCGCCTGCTGCTGCCCGGGGAGCTGGCCAAGCACGCTGTGTCCGAGGGCACCAAGGCCGTCACCAAGTACACTAGTGCCAAGTAAACTGTGAGTTGTATTGCAAGCGATTCTAACGGCTCTTTTAAGAGCCACTTATGTTCTCAAGAGAAAGAGCTGATGCTTATTCTCCTTCTGCCCTGGTTCTTTGTAATTGTTTACAGTGTGTGGTTTGGGAGGTAGAGCAGTTCCTGGACAAACTTTGGAGATTCTGTCTCAGTAATCTCGCGACCCACTAATGACAAATGTAACGTTACCTGACCCTGGCAAAGCTCTGAAGTTCCTTGTGTAGTTTTGGCTCTAGTATTTACTGTTACTCAGGAGTTTCCTACATGTAAAAAGCGCTTTGCTACTCGTCCTGATAGCCATTAGGGTTAAGTAAAAAAGAACTTTTACTTCCTAGTCGCCGGCGTGGAACAAGGAGTTTGAGTCCTGCCAGGGTGCAGAGGTGGGGCGGGAAGTTTAAACTTGGCGGGTGAGCGCCAGCCCTTCCAGGTCCTGATTGGTTGCCGGTATCCGAGAGGGAACTGCTGGTTTCCGTGCGCGAAACCGACTAACTGCCGCCCAGCCCGGCTCTCACAAGCATCTTGAATAAACATTTTCGGCTAGTTCTTCCTGCTTTTCATTTTTCCGTCTTAGCGCTTCGTCCCTTTCGACAATAAGATGTATCGCTTCCTCTCGAACTGTTCGTTGGAGAGTAAGGAACCTGATGGATATTATCAGACTAAGAAATACTATCGTTTTGTTTTTAATTAGGGTACTGCTTTCCTTTTGCCCTATATTCATAAAATAGGAAACAGCAAGAGACGAAACATGACTTTTTGCAGTTCTAAGAACGCAGAGAAACTTGAGGCCGCTTGTCTCAGACTTTCCTCTAAAACAAGGATCAGTTTCTATTGTAACATTCCTTTGGTTGGTATTTTAAATCCTATTTTGACTTTGCCTGGAACCAGTGAAGACGACCATTCAGCGTCATTCAGGTTGTCACAAAGGAGAGCCAGGCTCTCACAATGCTTCTCTAAATCATTGTTCAAAATTATGTGTCCCTTTGGGGTAAAAAGCCATGATTTATAAATCATTTGTAGAAGTCCACCATGGCTGTTTATTTTGTTGTTTGGTTTTTGTTTTTTGGTTTAGGGGGTTATTTTCAATGAAATTACCTGATTTATTTAATATGGATCTAAAGTTAGCATAGTAATGATGCCTAAAAGCAATTAATGTTTTGTTAAATCCACTATCAAAAGTACTCTTACCCTTTGTTGACCCAAAGCCTACCTACCCATGTTTCAAACCGCACTTCAGTTTTGCCTGCTTTCCAAAATTTCCTCCCATTTTTGAGCTTTTTCTAACAGCTTATCCAGCATTTGGAAACTGCCAAATGACACTATGTATAGTGTCTCATATATTGATCTCTGAGAGACAGCAGTGAGCAGTCTTAAAGAGATATCTTAGTTCCCTGCCCAGGAGTCAGACCTGGGTTCAGTTCTCACTTGTGTCCGACTCTTTGCAACCAAATAGATTGCAGCACGCCAGGCTACCCTGTCCATCACCAACTCCCAGAGCTTGCTCAAACTCAGGTCCATCGAATCAGTGATACTATCCAACCATCTTATCCTCTGTCATATCTTTCTCCTCCTGCCTTCAATCTTGCCCAGCATCAGGGTCTTTTCTAAGGAGTCAGTTCTTCACATCAGGTGGCCGAAGTATTGGAGTTTCAGCTTCAGTATCAGCCCTTCCAATGACTATTCAGGACTGATTTCCTTAAGGATAGACTGGTTGGATCTCCTTGCAGTCCAAGGGACTCTCAAGAGTCTTCTCCAACACCACAGTTCAAAAGCATCAATTCTTCGGTACTCGGCTTTCTTTATGGTCCAACTCTCATATATACATACATGACCACTGGAAAAACCACAGCTTTGACTAGACGGACCTTTTTTGGCAAAGTAATGTCTGCTTTTTAATATGCTGTCTAAGTTGGTCATAACTTTTCTTCCAAGAAGCAAGCATCTTAATTTCATGGCTGTAGTCACCATCTGCAGTGATTTTGGAGCTCAAAAAAATAAAGTCTCTGCCAATAAAGTCTCACCTGTTGCCATTGTTTCCCCATCTACTTGCCATGAAGTGATGGGACCAGATGCCATGATCTTAGTTTTTTGAACATTGAGTTTTAAGCCAAGTTTGTCACTCTTCTTTCACCTTCATCAAGAGGCTGTTTAGTTTCTCTTCGCTTTCTGCCATACGAGTGGTGTTATCTGCATATTTGAGGTTTTTGATATTTCTCCCAGCAACCTTGATTCTAGCTTGTGCTTCATCCAGCCTGGCATTTCACATGATGTATTCTGCATATAAGTTAAATAAGCAGGGTGACAATATACAGCCTTGACATACTCTTTTCCCAATTTGGAACCAGTCTGTTGTTCCATGTCCAGTTCTCACTGTTGCTTCTTGACCTGCATACAGATTTCTCAGAGGGCAGGTAAGGTGATCTGGTATTCCTATCTCTTTAAGAATTCTCCACAGTTTGTTGTGATCCACACAGTCAAAGGCTTTGGTGTAGTCAATAAACCAGAAGTAGATGTTTTTCTGGAACTCTCTTGCTGATCCAATGGATGTTGGCAATTTGAGCTCTGGTTCCTCTGCCTTTTCTAAATCCAGTTTAAAACACCTGGAATTTCTCAGTTCACATACTGTTGAAGCCTGGCTTGGAGAATTTTGAGCATTCCTTTACTAGCATGTGAGATGAGTGCAATTGTGTGGTAGTTTGAACATTTTTTGACATTGCCTTTCTTTGGGATTGGAATGAAAACTAACCTTTTCCATTCCTGTGGCCACTGCTGAGATTTCCAAACTTGCTGGCATACTGAGTGCAGCACTTTCACAGTATCATCTTTTAGGATTTGAAATAGCTCAATTGGAATTCCATCACCTCCCATAGCTTTGTTCATAGTGATGCCCACTTGACTTCACATTCCAGGATGTCTGGCTCTAGGTGAGTGATCACGCCATCATGGTTATCTGGGTCACGAAGATCTTTTTTGTATAGTTCTTCTGTGTATTCTTGCCACCTCATATTAATATCTTCTACTTCTGTTAGGTAGTGCCCATCTTTGCATGAAATGTTCCCTTGGTATCTTTGATTTTCTTGAAGAGATATCTAGTCTTTCCCATTCTATTGTTTTCCTTTATTTCTTTACACTGATCACTGAGGAAGGCTTTCTTATCTCTCCTTGCTATTCTTTGGAACTCTGCATTCAGATGCTTATATCTTTCCTTTTCTCCTTAGCCTTTTGCTTCTCTTCTTTTCTCAGCTATTTATAAAGCCTCCTCAGACAACCATTGATTTTTCTTGGGGATGGTCTTGATCACTGCCTCCTGTCTGATGTCACGATCCTTTGTCCATAGTTCTTCAGGCACTCTGTCTATTAGATCTAGTCCATTGAATCTATTTGTCAGTTCACTGTATAATTGTAAGGGATTTGATTTAGGTCATACCTGAATGATCTAGTGATTTTCCCTACTTTCTTCAATTTAAGTCTGAATTTTGCAACAAAGAGTTCATGAGCCACAGTCAGCTCCCAATCTTGTTTTTGCTGACTGTATAGAGCTTCTCCATCTTTGGCTGCAAAAAATATTACCAATATGATTTCAGTATTGACCATCTGGTGATGTCCATGTGTAGAGTCATCTCTTGTGTTGTTGGAAGAGAGTGTTTGCTACAACCAGTGCATTCTCTTGGCAAAACTGTTAAGACTTTGCCCTGCTTCATTTTGTACTCCAAAGCCAAATTTGCCAGTTACCCCAGGTATCTCTTGACTTCCTACTTTTGCATTTCAGTCCACTATGATGAAAAGGACGTCCTTTTTGGGTGTTAGTTCTAGAAGGTCTTGTGGGTCTTAATAGAACTGTTCAACTTCAGCTTCTTCAACTTTAGTGGTTGGGGCATAGACTTGGATTACTGTGCTATTGAATGGTTTGCCTTGGAAACAAACAGAGATCACTGTCATTTTTGAGATTGCACCCAAGCACTGTATTTCGGACTCTTGTTGACTATGAAGGCTACTCCATTTTTTCTAAGGGATTCTTGCCCACAGTAGTCGATATAATGGTCATCCAAGTTAAATTCACTTATTCCAGTCCATTTTAGTTCACTGATTCCTAAAATGTTGATATTCACTCTCCATCTCCTGTTTGACTACTTCCAATTTACCTTGATTCATGGACCTAACATTCCGGGTTCCTATACAACACTGTGCTTTACAGCATCAGGCTTTACTTCCATCACCACAGTCACATCCACAGCTGGGTGCTGTTTTTGCTTTGGCTCCGTCTCTTCATTCTTTCTGAAGTTAGTTCCCACTCTTCTCCAGTAGCATATTGGGCATCTACCAAGCTGGGGAGTTCATCTTTCAGTGTTATATCTTTTTGTCTTTTCATACTGTTATTGGGGTTCTCAAGGCAAGAATACTGAAGTGGTTTGCCATTCCCTTCTCCAGTGGACCACGTCTTGTCAGAACTCTCCACCATGACCCATCTGTCTTGGGTGGCCCTACATGGCATGGCTCACAGTTTCATTGAGTTAGACAAGGCTGTGGTCCATGTGATCAGTTTGATTAGTTTTCTGTGATTGTGATTTTCATTCTGTCCGCCCTCAGTGGGATAAGGATAAGAGGTATACAGAAGCTTCTTGATGGGAGAGACTGACTGTGAGGGAAACTGGGTCTTGTTCTGATGGTCGGGGCCATGCCCAGTAAATGTTTAATCCAGACCTGGGTAGCTTGGATGAAAACCAGGAACCCACCAAAGGCTAGAGGCTAGAAGGAAAGTTGCTCTGGCTCTTGCTCTGTTTAAAAAATATATTTCTCAAAGAGGCAAAAACTTTAAAAACAGGTACAAAATTTATTATTTAGAGACACAGCATAAATGGGAGAGCACACGGAGAAACAGTTTGTCTTTTTTTTTTTTTTAAGACAAAAACAAGATAGAAACACCTACCCAAAGAAAAAGGGTGTGGGAATCCTCCCTAATGAGGACTATGGTAAAGAGGCAGTTAAATTATATAGGGCAGTTCTTTCAGTGTTTACCTTTGGCCAATTATTCTAATCCCACATCTGACCTGTTCTAGGACACGCCTCAACATGAGAGTACATCTTTTCTTCAAGATGGATTCCACCTCGGAGGCCTGTGGGAAGTTTGGCATCAGCTGTTACGGGATGGCACTCCCTCCCTTTTGACCCCACCCCCACCCCAAGGCCTGTTTTTGTGCAGGGAGGTCTCCTCACCCTCCGGAGTGTTCATCTTCTCTCTTTACTCCAGCATCTAATGGAATGCAAATCAGAAAAATCATTGTAAAAAAATAAAATATTTGAGGCAATTGAAGATTTTTTTTTCTAGTACTAGTTATTGGATGATGTTACAAATCATTTAAAATTTTTCTTAGGCGAGAAAATCTTGTATTTTGTTTAATTCTGTATCTGTTGGGATGTTTGAAATATTCATGATTGAAACAACATGTGTATGATTTCTTTACACTGTAACTCTCCCCCACAGCGTACCCGGTGGGTGGATAAAGAAACAACACAATAGATGTTGGTTAATTGTTGAAGTTTTGCCTGATGGGCACTTGGAAGCACCGTATTCTCTTCTGTGTACTTTTGTGTATATTTCAAAGTGTCCTTTCCCTGCCTCCCTTCCCCTTTCCCCGAAAAAATGTTTCTTTAAAAATCTGGCCCAATTAACGAACATAATTCTCTTCTAGTTAATAAGGGGTGATAACAAGAGGAATCACATGTTGGCGAAGAGAAATTCTGGAAACTGAACTAAGGAAACCAGGAGAGAGGAGGTTTGCGCAGGGGAGGAGTTCATAGCAGCAGGGGTCCCCTTCCTCCAGCGCACAGGCTCAACAATCAAGAAACGTTGTCGCCATCTTGTGGCCCTTTAAGATACTACAGTTAATATTTTGTTCTGTGGTTTCTGTTAGGCAGTCCATTGCTAGACTTTAATAACTGCATATGTAAAAATACAAGAAACAATACTACTTCAAACACAATTCTCATGTGACCAAGTTCTCTCATCAGTAACAAAGAACCACGTTATTAGTTTCTTATGTACCGTCTGGAATTTCTTTATATAAACACAAATATATAGAAATGTGGATTCCCTATGTCCCCTTTAACTCAAATGGCCAATGGCTGTATTCCTCTTAAATTCTGTCCCTTGCTTTTCTCATTATCTAGCTTGGAATTCTTTCCTATTAGTAAGTAGAGTAGCTAAGACTTCTCAGCAGGTGCACTTGAACCAGTGACCTGAGGAGGGTAATCAGAGGCCAAGCTGTTATTACACTGGCTGCATCTTCCCTGAAAATTAGCCTGATGCTCATTTGAGAGGAAGCATGGGTCTCTTAACAAGCTGTTCAGGAGCTGAACCTGGTCAGCAGAGTTGTGGGGTGGCTGAACTTGTGTTCCCTTCCTGGAATGGGACCAATGTGTAAGTGGCCCTATCACAGGTATTTGTTCTGTTGATGAGGCATTCTTTGAATGTCATCTTTCTATCTGAGCCACCCCAAGCAAATTTTCAATTCCTGCTTACCGTTCTTCATGATATGTATCAAGATCTGACATGCTGTATGCTTATTTTTTTGCTTATTATCTTCACTATACCCTCCTCTTCACCAGAATGTAAGTCAACTGAGAGCTGAATTTCTTTGTTTTAGTCTACTTTGATCATTATTGTATCCCCCAGCTTCTAGAACAGTGCCTGGCACACAGTATATCTCCAAATAAATGGATGAAGTAATAGTCTCCCCTGTTGTTATGGGAAACCCTCAAAGACTTTACTTTCTTGGGTGGATGATTCAGCGGAAAAAAAGACTACATTGTCTCCACTTCCTGCCATTCTCTGAGTGCTTCTTCTGGTTGAACTCCCAGTTTTCTTCCCCTGCAAAAAAAAAAAAACAAACCTTAGGTTTTGTTAAAAATTCAGCTTTCTCCTTCTTCATGAATTTTGCTTATTAATGATTATTGTTACATACATTATTTTATTTTTATATGCCAAAAAAGAAAAGGGAAATGTCATGTTGAGTCACTTCAAGATATTCTGTCTCCTCTGAATCTCCATTCTGTTAGGAAAGACATGCACCCTTGTTGGCTTCAGGGTTTCTGTTAACAGGAAATGACAAAATCCACCTTTCCTCAGAGTACCGTTTTCTGGATTAATGTTACTCTCAGAAGAGAAACATCAGTGTCTAAGGAATTCTCCATATGGGTCAACAAGACTTCCATTTTACCCCTACAGTTAGAGAGACCCAACGTCGGAGGGTGGTGCTGCAGATGACATTCCATGCTCATCTAGCAATAGGACCTGGAGGACTTTTGAATGAGGACAGTTGTGTTTGCGTTTGGCTAGTTTTTTTTTTTTCTTCACCAACTCTGATTTTCTCAAACTTTCTTACCTTCTGAAATTTCAGTCATTCTTTTTTCACTCCCCCTAGTCTCCTCCCTGGCCATATTAGAGGGAGTATACCATCTTGTCCAACCAATGAAGGAATGAATTACTTTGAATTTGTCTCCAGCCTAAACTCTTTCTTACTTTAAATCTGCACTTGCAAACAAATGACCTGAGATACTTTTTGAAATATCACCAAAAGGACCTCAGCAATAATTGCCACTATCTATTCAGGACTGTAGATCAGGGAAAGATAAAAAGTGAATCACTCACATTGTTTTATTGAGTCTAGCTTAATTTTTCATGAACACATATCATTATCCTTATTTAAGATGTGAAGCTGAGGCTCATGGGAAAATAGTTTCTTCAAGTTGCATGGCTAAGTGGCAAAACCACTAGTGGAAAGCAGACTTTTTTTGCTCTAAAATGTGTGTTCTTTCATCCACATTCCTTCTTCACATGTGCTTGCCAGTTCTCTTAATATATATTTACAGATTTGAGGATTTCTTCACCGGTTCAATATATATTTGAACTCCAAACATTTGCCAAATCTTGTAGACTATTCCTGCACATTCTTTTTCTTTTCACTTATTTCTTCATCCATTCGTGGTAAATAGTACTGTGGAAGAAATGCTGTGTCACATATAGGCCACCTCTGATTTTAGAGGCTGATAGAAGGTACATAGTCTGACATCTGGGGCCCTTCCATGTTTGAATAACTTCTGGTTTCTGTACCTCTAGTTACACCATCTTGTAATCTTTCTGACTCAACTAAAGAAACGTAATTCAAAACTCAGCACAGGGGAAGCAGGAGAAAAGAAGTACTAAAAGGGACAGTGAGATTTCAGGGACAACAGATAAATTCACTATCTTGATTGGGGTCATATTATGTGTATGCATATGTCAAAATTCATTAAAATGTACCCTGTAAATATATGCAGTTCATCATATACCAGTTATACTTTAATAAAGCTATTTTAAAAATAAAATAAAAATTCAGTTCTTGGATCAAATTAAAAAATAATAGGAAAAAGCAAAACTGCAATATACCTTTTTTAAGGTATATACGAAAAGCCTACAGGTAAGGAACAAAAACTCTAATTCACCAGTGGAAATGAAGTAGAGCCTGGGAAGTGCACCTAGGAAAATTTTTCTGATATCTATTCTGTGGCTTATGAGAGTCTCACCTTATGTATAGTTAAGGATATTACTTCCTAGCAGGTCAAGAAGATTAAATATGAGTACCTCAGGGAAAGAGGACACCCTTTCTTTCAGTTCGGGGTACTTTAGTTGCAATGTGGTGAAGAACGTGTGTGTCATGTCTGTTACCACAAAGAACAAATTTTAATCTCCAAATGGGGTAAAATATGACTTTATTGTTGCTTTATGATACAACCTTCAATTCATTGAAAGTCTCAGATGGAGTCCTGCAAGTCACTCTACCCAGACTTTCCCAACTATCTCCCCAACCAAAGCCTCGGATTCTGACAGTCTCTAGGAAGCAACAGTTAAACTGGACATGGAATAACAGACTGGTTCCAAATAGGAACAGGAGTACATCAAGGCTGTATATTGTCACAATGCTTATTTAACTTATATGCAGAGTACATCATGAGAAACGCTGGGCTGGAGGAAGCACAAGCTGGCATCAAGATTGCCGGGAGAAATATCAATAACCACAGATATGCAGATGACATCACCCTTGTGGCAGAAAGTGAAGAAGAACTAAAGAGCCCCTTGATGAAAGTAAAAGAGGAGAGTGAAAAAGTTGGCTTAAAGCTCAACATTCAGAAAACTAAGATCATGGCATCCAGTCCCATCACTTCATGGCAAATAGATGGGGAAACAATGGAAACAGTGGCTGACTTTATTTTTCTGGGCTCCAAAATCACTGCAGAGGGTGACTGCAGCCATGAAATCAAAAGACGCTTACTCCTTGGAAGGAAAGTTATGACCAACCTAGACAGCATATTAAAAAGCAGAGACATTACTTTGCCAACAAAGGTCCATCTAGTCAAGGATATGGTTTTTCCAGTGATCATGTATGGATGTGAGAATTGGACTATAAAGAAAGCTGATTGCTGAAGAATTGATGCTTTTGAACTGTGGTGTTGGAGAAGACTCTTGAGAGTCCCTTGGACTGCAAGGAGATCCAACCAGTCCATCCTAAAGGAGATCAGTTCTGGGTGTTCACTGGAAGGACTGATATTGAAGCTGAAACTCCAATACTTTGGCCACCTGATTCGAAGAGCTGACTCATTGGAAAAGACCCTGATGCTGGGAAAGATTGAGGGCAGGAGGAGAAGGGGACAACAGAGGATGAGATGGCTGGATGGCATCATCGACTTGATGACCATGGGTTTGGGTGGATTCCGGGAGTTGGTGATGGACAGGGAGGCCTGGTGTGCTGCAGTTCATGGGGTCGCAGAGTCGGACACGACTGAGCAACTGAACTGAACTGAAATGATGCTTCTTTTCATGTGGCCTTTACACAGGGTGTCTTCATTTTCAGGTTCTCAGGGGCACAATTTGGAAATATACAATCCAATCATTCTTCAGCAACAGATTCTTGGTTCCACCCTCAAGCAGCATATTGAATGTGGCCTCTTAGAAAGAGGTTTGTGTGGTTGTCATCTGAAACTAAGTTACCTCCAAATTCCTTGATCTTTTAAAAACTCATGTACTCATCTCTTCAGTGCTATACATTTCTTCAATTTTGGTCAGTAGATTTGTTCTTGAGAATCTAATCAAATTCTGCCTTCGTCTGTTTGTTCTGCTGACTATATCTGTTGATGAATTTATTTTATTGCTCATTGGAGTAATAACTTCTAAAATAAGGGACTGGAGAGACCAGATTCCAGTTTCTACCAGGTTTGTCTGCCTTTCACTTATCTCTTCCTCTGCTTCCCTGAAGGAACTTCATCAAATGACAGTAGTGAAATCAACTATCAACTGGAAACTAGGAAAATCCACACATACCACTGTAACAACTGTGAGTAGGGAAGTAAGAGCAGCTTTCTCGTAGGTGAATCCAAAGTTTAGATCTGAGTAGGTGATCTTTCTTTCCCCTTACTAAAAATGCCAGGTCGACGAGAGTGGGATTTGAACCCACGCGTGCAGAGCACAATGGATTAGCAGTCCATCGCCTTAACCACTCGGCCACCTCGTCTGCACATTTTAGGTGTTTGGCAAGGTTTATTTCAGAGTTCCTACTTGGGAACTCATTGTTTCAGAGAGAAAGACAGATGGCTTGGAGACCTCTGGGAGAGGTGGAAGTGGCTCGTTTTCACACAAATGGACAAAGAACTGGGTTGGAAAAGCTGTGACAGAGAAAAAACAACAACAACAAAAAACAAGCTTAGCTCTCACAGGAGACTTGGTAGAAACACATTTGCCTGGGCCTTCATTCCTTTTCTCCCGCTGCGGGCAGGGGGCACCTCAGCATCATGTCCGAGTTTGCTGTCACGCTCTCGCGTCTGGGGAGTCTGGTCCAGCGCCCCCAGAGCGCAGCGGGAAAGACCGCAAGGAGCAGAGGTTCCCAAAACCAGTCCCCCTGGAGTCGTCAGGAAGCTGGCGAATGTGATAAATAAAACTCCTAACTTGGGTAGGAGTTTTATTTCCAATAAAATGATTTGGAAAATTAAACGATGAATCTGAATAGGGCTCAATTTCCATTTAATGTTATTGCCCCTTTTGCAATACTTGAGGGTGAATTGCGTAGAAAGAATCCTTAATTCTTGGGGCTCTTCTCTCGGATCATCCGCATCAGAGGAACCATGAACTCTGTTTTCCTTCCAAATACCCGTGTGTTTCTTGAATGGTTTTCTAGGGGAAATGTTTCCCAACTTTGATTTGCTCTTACAAGGGGTGCAGTGCAAAAAATGTTAAGTGACTCATCTTTAAAAATAAGTTGAAAAAATGTTTCTGGGAAAGAGTGAAAAAACTTATTTTAGCTGTCTTTTGGGGGAGCTTTGATTGGTTTGGTTGTTTCATGGAATGAATAACATGCACATGAATGAACATGAGTACAGACTAACTCTAATTATAATGAATCATAAATGCCTGAGAAAAGATAGTAATACTGAAGGTGAGCCTTGAGCAAATTTTCTAGAGGTGAGAAAAATGGGGGTGTCCCAGACTGAGGAAAGGGTGTGTTCAAAGGTGAGAAATATCTAGAAAACTGTTGGAAATCACTGTGGCTGGTGTGCTGAAGCATGTGAGAGGCTGGTCAGGAAACATCAATAAATCTGAGAATGGAACCTGATCATGAAGATTTTTCTTGTGAAGAGTAAGTAAATCAATCATAGGATAAACAGCAGCAAACATGGAAGAAATCCTGTAGGAACAGATTCCTGCTTCGTTTTCACACTCTTAATGTGAGTATTACCTAAAGGTGCATGGGAGGGTCCGGCTGCTCACTGCTCAAAAGCTAGAAAACAGGCTAGATTGATGGAAAGGAAAGTTTGCTTTATTTCAGATGCTGGCAACTGAGCGTGGGGGTGGCGGACTTCTGTCCGAAGGCCGACTCCCCGCTCTCCCCTGACTACAAGCAGGGGATGAGAGCTTTTATAGACAGAGTCCTTGGTGGAGGGGCTACATGCAGAAACAGCACAGTCATCTCTAACAGTTATCCTGAAATTGGTCATTAGTGGTCTGACCAGAATCATCTTTGTTGTTTTAGGTACAGTTACTCTTCAGTTCCAGGGTGCACTTGTTCCCATTTCTTTGCGGTCAGCTCTCAGAATCGTGGCGGCTCATATCCTGGGTACAGCCTGGTCATCATGTAGTTCACTTCTCCAGCTGGTGTTTTGGTATCTATAAGGCAGCTCACAGGATATGGCTCAGAATATTATCTATAGCCTTTGAGGAAAGGTCCTTAACTGTGCTTAATGACTACATTGTTATTATTTAGTCTCCTTTGATTGTTCTCCTTTGTTTCAGCACTTCTCACTTCTCTGATTAAACTTATTCTTTGACTAAGTTTTCACAGGCAAAAGGCAGGCAGAAGACATCGGGGGTGCGGGGCAACGATCATACAGTCCTACTCCATTTCATGAGGACACTACCTTAGGTTGCTCTAACATTTTCTTCAGTGAAAACCATCCTTAACTTGTCCCAGAGAATCCATCTCTCTTCTTGCTTGGAAAAGTCCTTTAAAAAAAACAACAACTGGGGAATAGGGGTGGGAGGGAGGGACAAGAGGTAGGGGACATATGTTTACCTATGGCTGATTCATATTGATGTATGGCAGAAACCAACACAGCATTGTAAAACAACAATCCTTCAATTAGAAATAAATAAATTTAAAACATTTTTGGAAAAGTCCTTATATTTTAATGTAGGCTGCATTATTCTGCCTGGATCTTCACCTCAATTTAACCCATGTCCCTTCACCTTATTTTTCACGCTCACTACAATTCACTATTTTGTATCAAGAAAAATTTATTTCCTCTTTCTTCCAGCAAGACATTTTCCCTCATGGAGTGCTCTTGCCCTTTGTCATTTTAACCTGGATAAGTTTTTTTATCCACCCTTGGTTCTCAGGTTAAAGCTTATTTTTTTTTTAGAAATTAAAATGTTTAAATCAAAGTTAACACATTTCAAAATCTCAAGTATTTCAGAAATATATGTGTGTTAGAAATATATATGTGTGTGCCCGCCCCCCTTCGGTAGAGGCAAAGATTTTCAGTCATTTGGCTTGTTTTTGTTTTACCAGCATGTCCAAATATCATGTTATGGCAGAGATGGCTAGTTACCATCAGTATTTGTTCTTTCTTTCCAAGAAATGGAAATTTGGTAAAGTTCATGGCCGTCCATGAAAAAACTACAGTGCACAACTTTCCCTGATGCGTAGTCATGTGGCCAATTTCCTTACCAGGGCATTAGAGATAAAGTGGATGTAAAGCTTTCAAAGTTACATTCAGAAGAGGAAAGAAATACCATTCATTCCTCTCTTCTGACTGTATCTGCTTGCTGGAAAAGGCAGCATTATAGGAATGAAGGTGTCATGAATTATAAAGAGATTGGAAACAGTAACCCATAGGAAAGAGGGAACCATGAGATAGAAGATTAGAACCAATACCCTAGAGCCAAAGTATCACTCTGGGGCTGATTATACCTTCAGTCTCATGAGAGATCATGAGGGCTTCCTGTGTAGCTCTGTTGGAAAAAGCATCTGCCTGCAATGTGGGAGACCTGGATTCAATTCCTGGATTGGGAGGATCCCCTGGAGAAGGAAATGGCAATCCACTTCAATATTCTTGCCTGGAGAGTCCCATGGACAGAGGGGACCGACAGGGTACAGTTCATGGATTGCAAGAGTCAGACATGACTTAATGCTACCTTTCTTTCTTTCTGCTTCTTTTAACGTACAGTTCATTGGGGTCTGTTACAGACACCAAATTGTGTTTTAATTAATACAGATGCTTTTATTTCTACTTTAAAATTTTTTTTCAGTTTAGTATTTTCTATTGAGTACCTCTTATATAAAAAGAAGATTCATTTCTCTTTCCTTGCTTTAAATATCACCATATACAGATACTCTTACTATTGAGTTTTCTTCTGAATTTACTTATACCATAGTATTTATTGAATTAGTATCGCTGTTCATATATTATGATTGGAAAATACCATTAACTGGTCTCTTATGATATTTTTGTTTCCTGAACATTAAAGTTTTTTCTCAAATTACCACAAATAACCATAAAAGCTTTGACAAAAATAAGAAATTGGGTATTTTCTGTACTAGCTATACAGTTTTCATTCTGATGTCTTCCTGAGAAAGATTTCATTGGAGATAAGATTTTTTAATATTTTGGTGTTGGAGAATACCTTTTATATTTCTCTGACACTTGCGTAAATATTTGGTTGTGTATGGAATGCTAGGGGATATTTTCTTTCAGGATTTTGAAAGAGTTCTCCATTTTCTTCTAGATTTCAGTATTGCTTTTGAGAATTACAAAGTCATTCTAATTACTGTGTTTCATTTGTAATTAGTTTTTCTTTCTTTCAAGATGATTTCTTTGTCTTCAATGTACTAAAATGTCTGAAAGATATGCCTTTGTGTGTATCTATTTTCATTCACTGTTCTGGGAGCACTATTACATCATTAAATTTAGAAAAGTCATCTATTTCAGTTTGAGAAATTACTTTTTTGTCAATTTTCTTACTTATGTGTTCTGTAGCCTCTCACTTTACCTTTTTTTCTCTAGAATTTTTTATACTTGGATTTTAAACCTCCGGGATATTTCCTCTACTTTTCAAAAAGGATTATTCTCTCCTAGTTACAGTCTATTTATATTTTTTAATAGACTCTATTTTTAAGGCAGTTTTAGGTGTACAGAAAAATTAATAGAAAAGTACAGAGTCCGCACATACCTCCTATTGTCCCCCACAGCTTCTCCTATGATTTATATCTTATATTATTTGGTACATTTGTTACAACTGATGAACAATATTAATACATTATTATTAACATTCTCCACATTAGGGTTTACTCTTCACTTTAGACATTCTTTGGGTTTGACACATGTCTAATGACATGTATCCATCATTACAATATCACACAGAATAGTTATACTGCCCTGTGTTCCACATCTTCATTCATACATCCCCTAGAACTACTGATATTTTTATTGTTTCTATATCTTTACTTTTCCCAGAAAGTCATATAGTTGGAATCACACAGTATGCAGCCTTTTCAAATTGGCTTCTTTCACTTAGTAATGTTTTTCTAAGTTTCCTGCGTGTCTTTTTGTGACTTGATAGCTTATTTCTTCTTATTACTAATATTCCATTGTATGGATGTACCATGGTTTGTTTATCCCTTAATTTATTGAAGAGCATTTTGGTTGCTTTCAAGTATTGACAATTATGAATAAAGTTGCTTTAAACATTCATTTGCAGGTTTTTTTGTGGACATAGATTTTTCAGCTCATTTGGGTAAATATGAAGGAGCATGACTGCAGGAGTGTGCCCTTATAGTATTATTCCACATTCTGGAAAATGTCCTTTACATTTTATTTCAACTATTCTATTAAGTTTTTCATGTCTATTCCCACAATTTCAACTTTGAGACTTCTGTACCTAAAAGTTACCTTGTTGCACAGCAGCCTGTTTTAAAACAAGAATAGATGTAATAACATGCCTGAGATTTTTTTTCTCCTCTCTGCATAATATTTTCCTCTCTTTTTAGTTCACGTTCATCTCTGGCTTTCATATTAGACATTCATTTTAGATGTCTAGTGATCTTTGATTGCTGGCCTGCAGATATAATTAGGCCCTAAAAATGACTGAAAATGAGATTATGAGTCTATTGACTGTGGGCTTCACTTGTAGAGTGATCTACCTGTGCCATTTACTATCAGGCAATATCTTTAACTCATCTTTCTTGGGATAGTAAAATCCCTTGAAAAAGGATCATTAAATCTGCTTAGATGATGTAAAACTGACTTCTTGAATTCTGAGAAAATTCTTAGAGGACAGAGGTTGGAGGAAATCCTTCTTCAAACATGTACCTTCATACTTACTGGGTTCCCAAAATTGATCAAGGAAAGACAAAAAATAACAAGGAAAGGTAAAAAAGAGATAATATTTCAGAAGAGCAAGATGAGCAGGGCCAGAAGAGTCTCTTGGGTATCAAGAAGCAAAGAAGAAACTGGTGGTTTGTGTGTGTGTTCACATAAGACCACATAAGACGTGTTTCGACCACATAAGACAGTTATCCTGAGGATTTACCTTAATTTAGCTAGCATGAGCAAAGTAACTGGATTAATACTGTCCCTCTCCATCTTATTTCTTCATCTTATAAGTTTCATTAATCAATTCACCTGAACGTTTTCAACAGTTTCATATTGAGAGGTTTTTCTGGGGTCAAGGAGAAGGTATGGCAAATTTCCAGGTTTGGGGTAGGGAAGTCCTTAAACTTCTAAGTGTTAGTGATTTCTCTTCGTGGTTTTTCTCTCCCGATGGACAAACTGGGGCCGGCAATATTCCCCGGAAATCTACAGGTGGGCTCTGGATATTTGTGCTGTGGGAATTCTACACTTCCTCTTAGGACGCAAAGTAATTGCAAAATTTAGTTACTTGCGATATTAAATCCCACAGAAACAAAAACTTTTTTTTTTTTTTCTAATTCCTGGTGCCTCACCGCATCCCTGGGATCCAGCAGGGGCTGACACGTAGTATTCACTGAATATTCATTAGTTGAATGAATAGGTAAATAAACTGACCAGGGAGTGCAGCTCCAAGGTGCAAGGCAGGAAAAGAAAGAGGCTTACATCCTAACCGTTGATTACAGTGGGAGTGGCGGCGGCAGCAACTAGGAGTGCCTTTTACTTTAGTCAGTGCGGTACCAGTAACTGCTGCGAGTGGGAGAATGATCACTCAAGTTGGAGATAGCAGTGGAAATGCAAATCAACATCTCTACCAGAGGAAGGCAGGTACTGGTTGACCGTAATTCACACTTCCCCGCTCCGCCCCACCCAATCAAGTACGCACACGTACATACGTAGGGACGTACACACGTAGGCACAAACTAGGTGCCCAAGGCCTTCGTTCTTGACTTTTGGAAAGAGATCCACAGGAGAACAGGAATTGGGGGGCGTCTGCGAACTCGCATGAACTCTCCAGATACCTCCCAATCAAGGAGATCTGGAATTAAGTATCCAGCTGCTCGGAAGACAATCCCATTGTCAATGCAGTGAAATCCCATCTTTTTGGCAAGAATATTAGAGAAAATACTTTTCCTCATTATTTATTGGAATTGGTCGAAAAGGAAGTGGGCTCGTCCGGGATTTGAACCCGGGACCTCTCGCACCCGAAGCGAGAATCATACCCCTAGACCAACGAGCCACTTACATAGCCTCTTTGCCCATGTGTAGGATAAGAAGAACTAGAATCAATCCTTTTCGCCCCCACTCGGAGTCTAGTATGAACCCCGATTTTCTTGATTACTTAATCAATATAACTGTATTTAAATAACAACTAATATATGTTTGGGGGTCTTTTAATAAGCCCAAGTTACTAAAGTTTTCATCCTTCCTCCTGTCAGTTATACAATAACCACTACAAAGTGAGTCCCAGCTGTATACTAATCTATGACTTAACTGACAAGATTACATCATAAAGGTCACATTAGAAAAGTACTGTTTTTGAACCATATTTTTTAAATTGAAATATAATTGACCCACAATAGTGTTAGTTTCAGATTTGATTCGTAATTTGTCTAAAGAAGTATATATTCTAAATTTCATTATGTACTTCGTGGTGTGACAAATAATTTGAGTAAATTCATATTAGTTTTCTATACTTTACTTTCATAGAGGAAATTGACATTTTCTTTGACAAGTCCCCTGAAAACTTGCTTAGTCATAAGTAAACATTTTTGTCAAGATATTATTTCAATATGTGGTCCCCTAAAACAGTATTGTACCCCAAGCACAGGTCATTGTTTTTGCATCTGTTTTATGACTTTGAAATTTCTATATTCTCCTAGAACTAAGAACAGAATCCTTCAAAGATTTAACATTTTAGAAAAAGATTCCCAAAGATCTTCTCTTCAGTGCAAGCAGCTGTCTTCAAATTCCTTATAGATTGGCATCCCTGCCTTCTGAGTTTCTCATAAGAATTCGCTGGAAAAAAGGCAATGCTGGCAGATGAATGCTTAGTTTGGTTGCCTCTTGTATATATCTTTAGCTTTAGAAGGTTTTGGCATTTCAGTAAGGATTCAGAGAAAGGAATTTGAAGTGCTAGCTCCTTTGAAAGCTGCTTCATCAACTCAATTAATTTTTTAATAAAGTTTCTTACCGATGTTTTTCTGCTTTCCCCATAACACCATGTATGCAGAAACTTTTGATCAGCAAAGATGGACTATATATTTGAAAGGCATAAAAATTGAGATTTTATACAAAGTGCACATTAAAGGCTAGTGTTTTGCGTGTAATCAGAGAGTGCCTGAAGTAATCCTCAAAAGGACATGAAATAACTCACATGGCAGTTATAGATTCTTTTATCTTTTAATTCTAAGATTCTTTACAGTTTCTGTAGTTTGGTCAAGAGTACATCAACATTTTAAACTGAGGATATAGGAATCGAGTCCTAGTCTGCAAAGTAGGCACCTAGATTACAACTCTGAATTTTTTTTCCACCACTGAAGTTTCCATGAATTCCTTGGGACAGGCAGTGACTACAACAGGATGAAAAGAAGAAGTGGTTTGCTTTCTTGATTTTTATTTTGGTTATCCTTTATAACCAAATGCACCCAATTTTCTCTTCTCCGCAGCCTACTGTGTTAAGTCACAGCTTCAAAACTGGGTGATAGAAAGTGAGAGGCAAAAAGGGAAAAATTCAAGCCTCCCAGATGCATATTTTAAGGCTTTTTCAGAACTTAAATACTTTAAAACAATGGATTGAGTCGTCCTGTTAATGAACCTAACATCACAAAACTGTGTCCTTTATCTTAATTACAAGTCTTAGCCTCTAATTTATGCTGGACAGAAGTTTTTCTGGGCAAAATAAAAGTGACTAAATAATCTTCCTTTAGTTACTAGAGGAATCAATATAAAAAGTAGTTTTCCCAGTTTTCCAGTGTGCCAGGAGTTAGCTAAGTAGACATTCCTGCTGATCAACACAAAGAGGCTGAGACTAGCAGAGCCAAATGCTAGAAATATTTTAATATTTGATAACATGTTATTATTTAGTCAAGAACAAACCTAAATAGGAGGAAAAAATGAAATCTGCCCAACAAAAGAAAAGGAAATAGATCATGAGAATGAGAACACTTTGAGTCGCTCTGATTTCTGGGCTGGAGTGCTTTGGAAACCTGGAGCTCTGAAATTAGAGGACATATTTATGCTGCTTTACTAAAAAGGAACAGAACAGCTGGAACACTGAAGGGTAAAAGTACATGGTCTGTTTATGCATTCTTTCCAATTCATGCCTTTTCTGTTTGTCACTTTATTTTTCTGCTCTCTCAGTTGATTTATAGAAAGTGGTGACTCCAATATCTACATGTCCAGCACATTATTTCTCTCCCACATTACACAATCTATCTGATTCTGTGGCCATTACTTTCTGAATGTTTCACACGACCACATACACATGATTTAAACTACCCAGTCTATGATGTTCTTTTATAGCTTCCTGAACAGATTAAGACACAAGCTTAGACTTCCCTTGCATAATAAGCTCTCACTGAACTCATTGAACTGTGACACCGTTACTTCTTGTTTTTCACCCTCCTCTTAAGTGTGAGGCCTGGATATATAAACTACATGGGTAACTTACTCACTCACCGCCTATTATCTAAATCACCAGGCTTTGTGCCTGTAAAATAATGTTAAATAAACAGTTTATAAATAAATAATCAAATGAAGCATGGAACCATCATTATGAAAGTGCATGTTAATGACGCAGAAGAAGTTAGGGGACAATTAGGAGGGACATTTGAGGAGATTCTTCTTCTCTATGAATTTAAAAAGCTGATGACCTGAGAACTCAAGTCAACCCATGTTGAATGATATCTTTATTAGGGACCTCAGTATCTCCTCAGACAAATGCGTGGATTTGAATTTCAAGGCTCCCATTAATGTTATCAGCTCCAATAAGACACATGTGTCATCTTTCAAGAGATACAATAAACTCTGAAAAATTTACATTTCCTCTTTCTCTGTTTCTAGACAGGCACTCCACCCTGAGACACCCATAGCAGTTTTCGGAATGAAGATGTTTTTCTTTGCTATTTACAACAAGATGCACTGGGCAGGTGATACTTTTATGTCTACTCTGGTTGCTGGGAGAGATGAGAAGCTACATATATTTCTTAAAAGAACAAACAAAAACTTTTGCAAGGCTTTTACAGCTAGCATTTAAGGATCAACTAAAGGCAATCTGGGAACATGGTCCACTCCTCCTGAAGTTTTTTGGCAGAGCCTTATAGTATTAGAACCAGCATAACCCCAAAGTTCAGTGAGATATCTGTCCAGGCAGCCTAGTGATGTTTAAGTCTTCACTAGTGAGATTATTTTTCAAGTCTGTAATTAAGGAACGTGGGTTCAACACCAAGAAGAGAGTTGACACAAGTTGTAAATACTTAATCTTAGTAATGTAATGCCTTACTTCTGATTCTGACCTAAAGACTTCATTTCACCATCTATATATCTTTATCTCCTGCCAATTCAGGAGATATAAGAGACCTGGGTTCAATTACTGGATCGGAAAGATCCCCTGGCAACCCACTCCAGTATTCTTGCCTGGAGAGTGCCATGAACAGAGGAGCCTGGCTGGCTATGGTCCATAGGGTCACACAGAGCTGGACACAATTGAAGCAACTGAGCACGCATGCACCCGTATATCTATATATGTCACTAGTAAGCATTTTCCTGGTTTAAGATTTTCAAAACGGGTTGAACTCAGATACTGCCCTGAAGAATCTAGTGGATCAACTCCATCATGGACCAGAAAAAAGCACATGTTTCTGGATGGCAGCTGGGAAATGATCAGCTGTTTTTCCCCTGAGTCTGGCACCTTCCTCTCCCATAAGTGACACAACAGCTCAGATTCTTCTCTCTTACAGTCTGTTCCTCATCAGCCCTACCCCAAATAGCCTCTCTTCCAAAGCCAAAGGCAATCCCATCCATAGTTGTCAGGTGTACTCACCTTGGTAGCTCTGTGCAGCACTAGGTGGTGTTCTGGCAGAACAGCACCAGCCAGGCCCTGGCCCTGCTTATATTTCCCCAAGCACCAGTATTCAGAGCCTAACTCTCACTGTTGTCAAGATGTCAACATCCTAAGCTTTGATTTCAATGGGGCTAAAGGGCTCCTTGGAGAAGGAAATGGCAACCTACTCCAGTACTCTTGCCTGGAAAATTCCATGGATGGGGGAGCCTGGTAGGCTATAGTCCATGGCGTCACAAAGAGTTGGACACAGATAAGCAATTAACACACACACACACACAAAGGGCTCCTTAGCCCCAGAGAACATTTCTTTCCTCTCCCTAATGTTTTATAATTTGCTGAGCCCGGAAAAATTCCAAAGTCAATTATAGTAAAAGGTTACTAATGAATAGGAGGCACTGTGAGGATGAGCAGTTGCCACAGCACAGCTCTCCAAGAGATTCAGGATTCCTATTTTTATTATTGGAGAAGGAAATGGCAACCTACTCCAATATTCTTGCCTAGAGAAGTCCATGGACAGAGGAGCCTGGCTGGCTATGGTCCATAGGTTTGCACAAACTCAGACACAACTGAAGAGTCTTAGCACTTATGCAGACTCCTGCCACACCTTCCATTCACCACCAAAAGTCAGGAACAATTTGGAAGAAACATCTGAGAACTTAAAGTAGCCATATTAAAAATAATTTAAAACTACCATATTCATTGATAATGAAAAATCATTCAGTGTTGGAAG
Organism: Antilocapra americana; assembly: GCA_007570785.1. Taxonomy (NCBI): domain Eukaryota; kingdom Metazoa; phylum Chordata; class Mammalia; order Artiodactyla; family Antilocapridae; genus Antilocapra; species Antilocapra americana. The sequence continues at coordinate 1,898,949 of ML664180.1, forward strand.
AAGGATACTGTATCCCCATGAAAAACAGTGTCTGCTGCTGCTGCTGTCGCTTCAGTAGTGTCCGACTCTGTGCAACCCCATAGATGGCAGCCCACCAGACTCCTCTGTCCCTGGGATTCTCCAGGCAAGAATACTGGAGTGGGTTTCCATTTTGGAGTGGGTGGCCATTTCCTTCTCCAATGCATGCTAAGTTGCTTCAGTCATGTCTGACTGTGTGACACTATGGACAGCAGCCCACCAGACTCCTCTGTCCACAGGATTCTCCAGGCAAGAATACTGGAATGGGATGCCATTTCTGTCTCCAAGACAGTGTCTAGAAGACAGCAAAAGAGGTCACTGTGCTGATTTAAAAGATCCATAGAGTCCCTTTCCTGTTAATGCAGTTGCTTTTTCTCTTCTTCATAAATAGCCAAAGACTATGGTTAAATGTTTCCAAGCAAGCTTAATGAAGTTTGTAGATGGTAATCACCAGGGGCACCGGGTATAGGAGGGGGGTGGACTGCAGGCTTGGAGGAGGGGCAGGGGATATGGAGAAATTGCCACCAAGTTTCAGTTTCCTGATGATTTTTTAATTTCCCAAAGAGAGGAACTGGGAAAAGCAAACCAGGAGGAGACCAGTGGGCCAGGTCAGGCAGTAGAGGGGATTATTTGAAGATCTGAGATGAGTTGAGATTGAGGATATTTTAAAATATTATGTCTAATTTTCAATGTGTTTTAAAATTGCCACAATAAAATGCTTTTCCTTTTACTTTTTTTTCCAAAAAGGAAGTTTAGAAAAAATATTTTTACTAAATAATGTTAAAGATAATAATTTGAAAAGAGAAGATAACGTAATAGGAAAAAACTGTTTGAAATATGAAGAGGGAAAAAGCCTCCAATCATTCTCCTAATTGAATAGACTTGAAATATTTATGCAGACATACCCTATACCTCTTGGGCACCAAAATCACTGCAGATGGTGACTGCAGCCATGAAATTAAAAGATGCTTGCTCCTTGGAAGAGAAGCTATGATCAATCTAGACAGCATATTAAAAAGCAGAGACATTACCTTACCAACAAAGGTCCGTCTAGTCAAAGCTATGGTTTTTCCAGTAGTCATGTATGGATGTGAGAGGTGGACCTTAAAGAAAACCGAGCGCCGAAGAATAGATGATTTTGAACTGTGGTGTTGGAGAAGAACTTTGAGAGTTCCTTGGACAGTCAATCCTAAAGAAAATCAGTTCTGAATATTCATTGGGAGGACTGATGCTGAAGTTGATGCTCCAATACTTTGGCCACCTGATGTGAAGAACTGAATCCTTGGAAAAGACCCTGATGCTGGGCAAGATTGAAGGCAGGAGGAGAAGGAGACAACAGAGGATGAGATGGTTAGATGGCATCACCAACTCTATGAATATGAGTTTGAGCAAGCTCCAGGAGTTGGTGATGGACAAGGAAGCCTGGTATGCTGCAGTCCATGGGGTTGCAAAGAGTCAGACATGACTGAGGGACTGAACTGAACCCTGTACTCTAATGTTGTATAAATATACTAAAATCATTGTGGGACTAGATTGTCCTTTGTATGGAAGAACCTGGCTTACTCAAGTATGAATGGAAGCATTGGAAGAAAATAATAAACAACAAATTTGGGAACAAAATTGGTTACTGGTTAAAAAGATACATAGAGTTCAAAGTGTTAGTCACTCAGTTGTGTCCGACTCTTTGATACCCCCACAGCCCGCCCAGCTCCCCCATCCATGGGATTTCCAAGGCAAGAATACTGGAATGGGTTGTCATTCCCTTCTCCAGGGCATCTTCCAGCCCCAGGGGTCAAACCTGGATTCTTCACCGTCTGAACCTTTATAGAGTTCAAAACCCTTAGCCAATTAAATCTCCTTATTATGAACTGGTTGAACACAAAAGATCCTTCAAGGAGTCTGATAAATGTCATGAGAACAATATGTTGGACTGGTTAAAGCTGAGGAATAATCTTCAAAACCTGTTCTAAGCAGTCAGCGCCTTAAATATAGGAACTTTCACACTTTTAGAGGGGAGGGAAATATGATAGAGTTCATAGAAAACGGAGAGGGAGGTAGCTTTTATCAGGCCAAACTCAGAATACTGAGCAAAACTTACTGGAAAGGCTAGGAAGCTTTCAAAAACACACCCGATTGTTCCTATCAAAAGTACACTGCCGACGAGGATGGGATTCGAACCCACGCGTGCAAAGCACAATGGATTAGCAGTCCATCGCCTTAACCACTCGGCCACCTCGTCGTCGCGCAGTTGATCTTTGGTGTGCTTTATTTCAGAGTTTATATTTGGGAACCGTCTACCCTAGATAGAATGATGTTTAGGAAGGAGATTGTTTGGAGATGTCTGGGAGACGTAGAGGTGGTTAGCTTCCACGCGAATGGACAAAGCACTGGATTGCAAAAGCTGCGACGGGGTAAAAAAAAAAAAAAAAAAAAAAAAAAGGCTTAGCTTTCACAGGAGTCTTATTAAAAGTGGTGGGGACGTGGTAGAAACACAGTTGCCTGGGCTTTCACTCCCTTTCTCGGGCTGTCTCGTTCCCGGCAGGAGGCGCCTCAGCGTCAAGTCCCGGCAGGGACTGAACCTGGGCTGAACCCGTTTGCTGTCAGGGGAGCCTGGTCCCGGGTTCGAGCGCGCTGCCGGAAGTCCACCCGGGCAAAGGTTCCCAGAGCCGGGTCCACTGGAGTCGACCTCAGCGGAGCTGGCGAATTTGGACTCCTAATTTGTGGTTAATACAACAGTCTGGAAAATTAGACGATGGATCTGAGTTGGGCTCAATTTCTGTTCAGTGTTATTGACAATTTTTCAAAAGTTTAGGATGAAATTGCATAGAGAAGAATCATTAGCTTCGCGGGGCTCTTCTCCCCGTTCATCTTCATCAGAGGAACCACGAATTCTGATCCCTCCCACTCCGCTGTCTGAGTGTTTTCTAAGGAGAGTTTGTCCAACTTTCACTAGGTTTTCCAGGCGTTCTGGTACTGAAAACAGCAAGAAACTCAACACTAGCGAGAAATAATTCAAAGAAAGAAGGGCGGGGCGGGGACGGTGGTGGTGGACGGGGATGGGAAGTGTTCGGCTCCATCCACTTCCTTGTTTCATAAGAATAAACACGACAGATGAACGAATAAGAGTAGGAAGTAATTCTGACTAATCAGATTGATCATAAATGCCTGGGGAAAGAAGGTAATGTTGAAGGCGAGTCTTGACCAGCAAGTTTTCTAGTGGGCGCGAAGAATGCGGTTGTCGCAGACTGAGAGAAAAGGGCCTGAGCAAAGGCAAGGAGCCATGCAAAGCAATCATATGACTCATCCTGTTGTCAATTCTGATAGCAAAGGATAAAGGAGTTATATTCTTTTCACAAGGAAGGACAGTATAATTAACAACAACAACAAAATGTCGAAAATACATACTGCTTTCTCAGTAAGCAGTGGTGCATCATTGGGAAAATAATACACTAACTCACATATTTGAAATTATTAAAGAGAAATTTGAAACTTAAAACACTGAAAGCATATACATAAACAGATTTATTAGATACAGCAGAAGAGAGAATTAGGAAACTGAAAGTAAGATTTGAGGGAACTATGTAAAATGCTATCCACTGATAAGTTGGAAATTAGGGAAGAGGGATAAGAAAAATCAAGGTTAGGAGAGTTCTACCATATATCTAGTTAAAGTCCCAAAAGAAATTATTAAGAGAATAGGAAAAAGTTAAGTATCTCAAGTATCCCTGACACATGCTTTAACAATTACCAACATGTTGTCAAATTGGTTTTCCATATTATTGCAAAGTTTATCTCAGGCAGTGTATTATTTTGTTTCATTTGTTCAATAAGAATATTTACCAGTGTTCATTTCAAAACTTCTAGAGTATAATTTGTTGAATAAATCATTTTCAATCAGCCAATTCTGCCACTGTTTTCAGGAGCAACAGTGGGGAGAGGACAACAGTTTTTGTTTGTTTATGATGCTATTATCTATGTTTCTATTTATTTTCTACTTTCATTAAAATTCTACAAAGTAGGAACAATTCTAGATTTAACTGTTTAGAATGAGATGATTGGTGCTTAAAACAAGATGCAAAATTATTCTCAGTGAATTTCTACAAAAGTGCAAGTCATGAGTAGCATAAGCTTGCAAGTTCAAGAGTAGTAGTCTGCTCTATCACTCCCTTCTCCAAGATTCAGTCTATAATTGTTCCTCATCGCTTTCACTTATCTCTTCTTCCCTCTTTAGGTATCCATTTCTAGGCTTCTCATGGTGATTTTGAGGAAGAAATTCATAGGGCCTGGACTCCATCTTAGGCCTGTTCATGCTGATCATGCTCAGCCACCTCTCCAATAGACTCTGAACTCTGTGATTAGTGCCTATGGAAACTACAACAGAAGGATAAGACCCCCTATGGACAGGGGAATCTTGAAGATCATACCCAGGTTACTCATCACCTAAGAGAAAACATACTCTGATCACCCCTGCCTCCGGACAGGTCATAAGTTTTTCCGAAAGTAACCTCAGGCTTATCGATTATTAACTGTTTAGAATGTAACCTCAGGCTTATTGATTATTGCCTGTTTGAACACACAACACATAAATGATGGGGTTATTGTGATTGTATTTACCCTTCCTTTGTTTATGTAAGTCTCAAGAAATTTGGGGTGGTAGGTTCAGACACATTCACATGGGGTATAAAAGATTTTCACAAATACTGGTTGGGGTCCTTGACTAAGAGGAGACTCTGCCTTGGGCCCGCCAGTGTAATAAACAGCACTTCACTATCTGCATCGTCCTTCTGAGTGAGTTTGTTTCCCCAAAACGAGTGTCTACAACAATTTAGCTCTCAAATACTTCGAACTGAGTTATCTCACTCTCTAGCCATGCCCCGTGAATGTCAGAGGTCTTCTGCTTTAGTAACCAGTGTGCCTGCTCCAGCCCACTGGCTACCCAGACATAAAGGACTGTAAACCCAGATCCTGAGCATACTATAAAGCCTGCTTAAAACTCTTTAACAACTATCAACCACCTACCCCCTGGTGACAGACCTCTACCCTCTCTCACCAGCCTCCTCTGCCCTCTTCCAGTCACACTTTGGCTGCATTCTGTATTTGGTAACAATGTATTTGAGGAAAATCAAAGCATCTTCTTTGGGGAAAATATGTGAGAGTAGTTAATATTTTTTCACAAGCCACATGTGGAAAAGCCTGGACTGTGAGGCTGTGCTTGAGCGTTGCTTTTCTTTATATCTGCAGAAGTTTCTAAACTGTTCTATTCAGTGATGACCTGGCTCTCGTTACAAAAGAGAATCACAGATCAATCAGAGAGACCTAAATAATGAACCCAGTTGTCCTGCACAGGGCCCCTTCTTCCTCTGCAGACAGGTCCAGGAAGTTAAAGGACCACAAAGCTAGAGCTTTTCTAGAGTAACCTTCCAGGTCTAGCTGTTTTTCACTTTCCTTTCCTCAGTGGTCCAGGATGCCTGCCCAAGGCTGCTTATGAACTGTCTCAATTCCATTCCATACAATTTGGCCTTGGTGAGCATATAGTCACCAATGGATCCTGAAGGCTCTGAAAAAAATTTGGATATAAAGATGAAATTGACAACTGCTGTCATTGGCTGAAAAGAGAATTGGCTCAAAGGGCGGAACACTGGCTTTGCCTGAGAGAGAGGTAGTGGGCTCAATGCCTGCCTTCTCCTGTTTTGGGTAAATGACTTATGAGGCAGATTCAAAGCCAAGAATAATGGTATCTTAAGGGAGGTAAAACATTCATTTTTTTCCTGTTAGGTTGCTTACATTCTACAATGCCCAAGACAGGGGCACAGAGGTGGGGAACAAATCCAGAGCAAGTGATGGCATTTAATGAGGAAAAAAAGAAGGCTGTGGAAAAAAATTCCTTGTGGACTTTATTTTATTCTCTGTAATCATAAAAGCTTTTAAGGATTAGAACTGAAACCTAAGTGGAGTCTTGACAGAATCATATAAACTTTAAGCTGATATTTCTTTTTCATTATTTTATAACTATATTTTTCTTTTTATTCAAAAAATGCATTTGAAAATATATATTAGTAGATTTACTTTGTTTTCTATGTGCTGTGGTCTGAATATTTGTGTCCCTCTAAAATCCGTATGTTGAAAATGCAATGATCAGGGCAATGGTAGTAGGAAGCAGGGGCTTTGGGAGATGATTAGTTAATGAGGACAGTGTCTTCATAAAAAAAAAAAAAAACAGAATACAACTGATTCATTTTGCTGATTCACCTCTAGGAAGTTATTTTCAGTTCAATTCAGTTCAGTTGCTCAGTCGTGTCTGACTCTTTGTAACCCCATGGACTTCAGCACGCCAGGCTTCCCTATCTATCACCAACTCCCTGAGCTCACTCAATCTCATGTCCATTTAGTTGGTGATGCAATCCAACCATTTCATCCTCTGCCATCCCCTTCTTCTCCCACCTTCAATCTTTCCCAGCATCAGGGTCTTTTCCAATGAGTTAGTCCTTTGCATCAGGTGGCCAAAGTATTGGAGTTTCAGCTTCAGCATCAGTCCTTTCAGTGAATATTCAGAACTGATTTCCTTTAGGACTGACTGGTTTGATCTCCTTGCAGTCCAAGGGACTCTCAAGAGTCTTCTCCAACACCACAGTTCAAAAGCATCTATTCTTTGGCTCTCAGCTTTCTTTATAGTCCAACTCTCACATCCATACATGACTACTGGAAAAACCATATCCGTGACTAGATGGACCTTTGTTAGCAAAGTAATGTCTCTGCTTTTCAATATGCTGTCTAGGTTGATCATAACTTTTCTTCCAAAGAGCAAGCATCTTTTAATTCCATGGCTGCAGTCACCAACTGCAATAATTTTGGAGCCCAAGAAAATGAAGTCTGTCACTGTTTCCATTGTTTCCCCATCTACTTGCCATGAAGTGATGGGAATGGATGCCATGATCTGAGTTTTCTGAATGTTGAGCTTTAAGCCAACATTTTCACTCCCCTTTTTCACTTTCATCAAGAGATTCTTTAGTTCTTCTTCACTTTCTCCCATAAGGGTGGTGTCATCTGCATATCTGAGGTTATTGATATTTCACCTGGCAATCTTGATTCCAGCTTGTGCTTCATCCAGCCTGGCATTTCACATGATGTACTCTGCATATAAGTTAAATAAGCATTGTGACAATATACAGCCTTGACATACTCCTTTCCCAATTTGGAACCAGTGTGTTGTTCCATGTTCAGTTCTAAATGTTGCTTATTGACCTGCATACAGATTTCTCAGGAGCCAGGTGAGGTGGTCTGATATTCCTACCTCTTCAAGAATTTTGCACAGTTTGTTGTGATCCACATAGTCAAAGGCTGTGGTGTAGTCAATAAATCAGAGTAGATGTTTTTCTGGAACTCTCTTACTGACCCAACGGATGTTGGCAATTTGATCTCTGGTTGCTCGCCTTTTCTAAATCCAGCTTGAACACCTAGAAGTTCTCGGTTCATGTCCTGTTGAAGCCTGGCTTGGAAAATTTTGAGCATTGCTTTGCTAGGATGTGATATGAGTGCAACTGTGCCGTAATTTGAGTGTTCTTTGGCATTGCCTTTCTTTGGGATTGGAATGAAAACTGACCTTTTCTAGTCCTGTGGCCACTGCTGAGTTTTCCAAATTTGCTGGCATATTGAGTGCAGCACTTTCATAACATCATCTTTTAGGATTTGAAATAGCTCAACTGGAATTTCATCACTTCTGCTAGCTTTATTCAGTAGTGATGCTTCCTAATGCTCACTTGACTTCACATTCTGGGATGTCTGGCTCTAGATGAGTGATCACAAGTTAGTTACCGATTTCTAAGTACCTGCCAGAGGATACCTGAAGAATGACGGTTACAAGACCAAAGGTGGGGATGGATGTTCCTTACTAGAAATTAGCTTACAAGACAAGGGGGCTTTCCTTGTGACCTTCAATACGGGAGACCTGGGTTCAGTCACTGAACTGGGAAGACCTCCTGGAGAAGGGAACGACTACCCACTCGAGTTTCTGGCCTAGAGAATTCCATGGACTACAGTCCTTGGTGTCGCGAAGAGTCGGACACGACTGAGTGAGTTTCACTGTACAAGACAAGGTGGGGCATAAAGAATTACAGAAGCTAGCCCACTGCAGTACAGCAAAGTCGTTGCTTGGTTCTAAGAGTGCTAAGGACAGGTAGGAATAAACTCTGTAGGACAAATTCAAATACATCAAAGATGGTGTTGTAGGAAAGGAGAGCGGAAAGGCGTCTCAGAGATGCTGGCAAAACAGTGCTCCAGGTGAGGATCGAACTCACAACCTCGGCATCACCCGCACACATACTGCTATATAAGTACCGCGCGCTAACCGATTGCGCCACTGGAGCTCTTGAGTCTCACTTCCGGTCACTCATTACACGGCCTATGCACCCCAGTCCCTGCAGCTCCACCACCGCCGTCTCCAAGTCCTGCAACTGCGTCCTGAGCACAAAGACAAAAGTTTAGCTGCAGACCCCACCCAGCCACCAATCCTGAAGGGCAGAGGGTGCTCTGCTAGCGGAAACGAGGGTGGATACTTTCAACACAACTGCGAAAAGTGCAGACACTCGGGCGACTCTGACATGCCTCGAGCATTCCGAGGAGGACATTCGGGGGACTGACTGGGCTGGCGAGTCTTCTGCTGCTGCGTGGATCCCGGAGCCCTTCCATTTGCCTCTCTCCAAGATGCTTTTCCTTGGGGCGTCAGAAGAAGGTTTCCTGTCTGAGCCTGGGGAGGGGGTGAAGGTGGGAGGACCACAAAGCCGTTGCAGGCTATCTCAGAGTTTGTGAGCATCCAGATTTCCTGTGGGCTTCCAGGGCATGTTTACTTAGTCCTCTAGTTAGGTGGCAATCTTCCTTCACGAATTGGAAGACAGTTTACCCCAAGGTATACCTCTTGTTGAAAGTCTTTGATTTTTTTAAAATGCAATATTCGGATAACTTAAGAATACAGTATTTGACTCTAAGACGTATTTGTATCATCAGCCAGCTGTGACCCAGTTGATTTTTAAATGTTATGAATCCAAGTATATAGTTTCAAGCAATGATAACTCATTCTAGCCTGTGTGCTGCTAGATTTTAAATTTTGGCAAGAATAGAAACCACATGGAATGTAAATTTTTATACTGTCCTAAGATTCTTTAAAACTGGCTCGTTTTACTTTTTAAAGTTAGTTTTCTTAATAAGCTAATAGGGATCTCCATGGAGCAATACTTAATATCAAATTTTAGTATGATGCTTAAAGATGGAGCAAAGGATTCATATTTCCGGTAGTAACTATGATGATGGTTTGAAGTAGAATTTATATAGGACTTCTTTTTTAAAAAGTACTTTTACATTTACTTTCTCGATCTATAGCAATCCTACAGAGGTAGATTTTTTTTATTGAAGTAATATATAAATCATATTCTCTAATTACTTACTGTGATTAAAAAATAAGTATAAATGAACAAAACAGTCAATCTCTTGAGTTTATATGTAAGAAACGCAGAAAAGTCATACAATTTTAAAAATGTGTTAGTGAACACACTCGAATATAAGAGAGCAGACAGCATTTTCACTCATGTGAGCAGATTGTTTACTAAAGAAAAAGAAATTAGCTTCTAGCCCTTTAGGTGACTGAGATGTCAAATTTCTATTTGTAAACTTATAGAAATTTTCAAAAATAATGAAGTTGACATAATTAGGTAATGAACTCACATGTAGTTGATTTTACAATCATCAACATTTTACTAATCTTGTTCTCTCTATCTTTCCACTACTATTTTTGTTGGGGGGTCAGGGGTAAGTGATTGAAGGTGGGAATGGAAGTATTTTAAAGTAAAACCTAGACATATCCTCTCACCCTAACTTCTTCAGTCTGTACGTCTTAGAGATAAGACTTCTTTTTATTTTATTCCACTTTTCCTTTTTTTAATGTACGTGCAATATCTTTATAACATTCAGCAAATTTAGCAGTAATCTCTTACTAAAAGAAGTGACTTGGCCAAAAAGTAAGTGGCAAAACCAAGATTTGAATCCAGATTCTCTGCCCTTGGGGCTTCCCTGGTGACTAAGATGGTAAAGAATCTGCCTGTAATGTGGGATACCTGGGTTTGATCCCATGTTACCCACTCCATTATTCTTGCTGGGGAATTCCATGGACAGAAAAGCCTGGTGGACTACAGGTCACGGTGTCAGGAAGAGTTGAATACGACTAAGAGATTAATACTTTCCTCTGGCTCTAGCTTCTTGTACTTGATTCCTTTTCCAAGCCACTTTTAACAAAGAAGGAGTTGTCTTATTTAAGGGAGTGTGTGCCTTCAGGTGAATGTGGAGTAATTAACAATTTGCCTGCTGAATTTATAGTTTCCCTTTATTCCTTTTCTGACATTAACAGAAATCTGTTTACCCATCTACTTTGTTTTCTGGGGTCAGTTCAAAGCTCAGGATAAAATATGGCACTCTTCTCAATGGGTCCTTCTACCAACCTTGAGACTTAAAGATATTATCTTGCAATAACTACTTTTCCTAGGTTTCAGGGCTGTATTTCCACATGCATGTGATTGTCTAACTCAATCTTCACTTTGTTTCCTCTGATTTCGTGAATAATCCTTTTATCAGCCAATAGCATTATCATGCTATCTTCTTTTAATAGTTCTACTGATTCACACATAAACCTATAATTCTAAGCTGGAAATATATTACTGTTGCACACTCTAACATCCTACTTTATTCTAGAAATATGTTGGTGTAATACACATACAACAAAAATTCAGTTGAGAGAAACTGACAGATATACCAACCCCCTGTCCTAAAGATGATCCTTTTGTTCCTAGATTAGTCATTCATTCAACAAATATCAATTTAGCACCTGCCTTGTGCCAGAATCCATGAGTGAATAGAATAGACAAAATCTCTGCCTTCCCAGAGCTTACATTTAAGAAAATTTTAAACAGTGGTTCTTAGCAGCCCTCTTGTTTATCTTTCATTTATCCATTTATTTGTTAATTCATTTATCAAAAAATACAGAGTGTCCATCATTGCCAAGTGGTATATTAGACAATAAGGTTGAGATCAGAAAGTATTGCATGTCTTAAAATCATTCAGGTGAAGGAATTGAAGGGTGTATCCTTAACACAAAACTGGTTTCCACTTACGTCTTTCAGTTATTTCCCTGATTATCCTGTTTTCTCTTTATCAAGCATTCTTTAATCTTGTGCAGAGATATAGTATTCCTGCCTATTCCATATTAGAAATCAGAACTAAGGGCACAAGCCATAACTTCTGAGGCACACGTGTACCAAAGGAAACAAAGACATTGCTGGATGGAGAGGGTGAGAAATGACATATTTTTTAAAAAAAAAAACAGGACCAGCAGGATAGGACTTCACATTTTTGTTGAGATGTAGAGTTCACATACTTATGATGTCACCAAACATTTCTGCCAATGAGGAGACAGGAAGGGACCACAAGGTTCTACTCTTGAAGAGAAGGCTAGGATGGGTCTCAGTGTTAAGAAGTAGTATAGAAAACAAAATGTAATCAAAAGATGAAAACTGAAACAGAAATATTAAAAGAAGAAATAAGAGAAAAGGTAACCTCGGATCTTTAACAGTAAGAGAAGAGGGGAAAGGGGCTGTGATTTGAGGGGAGTGATGATGGAGGGCAATGTTGAGACTGCAGAGCATAGGAAAATTTTTACTTCTCTTGACATCACTAGGGAATGTATTCGGTGTGCACATTTTTTTTTCCTTTCTGTTAACAGATATTCACTGAAATCCTGCTACATGTAAAGTACTATGCTAAACATGATGAGAAATTAAGAATTCAGGGCTGTTGTTCCCCAGGGACTTCTAGTATAGGTGGTGAGACACAATACCCAAACACCCAGGAAAAGCATAGTAACAAAACAGAATTGTGGATGGTTGTATCCAAGTAGTTTAGACATGAGATATAGAAAAAAGGAGAAAGATTGCAGTTCTTGCTGGTGAGGGACATAGGGTCAGTCTGTGACCTGGGGAGGATTTGGTTAAGAGATGGGAAGGGGAGTTCTGCAAGCCTGAGTATGAAAGGCAAGGACGTTGGACTTATATGGGCTTGTATGAGTGTTCCAGAATGGAGAGAAACCCCAAAGTAACTGAGGGCATCTGACTCATACACCTCCCCCTACCCTGTTTTTCAGTCAGCACCCTTTTGTGTGAAATGTGGGATAGTTAAACCATACCGAGTTCTTATCCTCATCTGCAGTTTTACTGGTTCTGCCCTTCTGTGGTGGGCCTTCAACCTCTCAACCTGGGTGAAGATAGAAAACTCAGACCAATCCCTGTTCAGTGCTCTCTTTGCAATATGCAGTGGTGAGAGCAAATGTTGGATTCAACCATCAAAATCAAGTAAGTTCTGACCTTGAAAGGGAGGGCCCTATTTCAACCCTGTCCCTTCCCAGAATTCTCAACCTCCTTTTCTGCCCCAGCATACCTGAAGGAAGCAATTATATGCCCACCACTAACAGTGGCTCATTTCAGAATGAGCCAGGGAACCAGGCCTCTCAAGGGATACCAGCCCAGCTAGAATCACTGTTAGATCTTTTGACAGCTTACTTCTTCCTTCATCCCTAAGCTTCCTACCAGTTGCCATTGGTTCCTACCTTAAAGTCTCTGCACTGCTTCTTTAGTACTCTGGGGATTCAGACCAAGAAGGAAGGGGGCCCTAGAGGGAGCTCCTGGCCTTTCTCCCCTCTCCCTCCCTAATTCAGACTACTACATATTTGGTCAAATTTTCATGATCAGCGCCCTTCTTCTCTCCTTCTTCCTGAGCTTTATACTCCTGGCCTTCCCGCATTCCCTTCCTGATACCCGGAAACAGTACTTCATCTTCACAATCACCTTCTTCATCATAGGTAAGGTATGAAACAAAGAGGATTCCTTCAATCATTCTGGTTCTGGGCTAGGGTGGTGGTCCATTGGGCATAATCTCTTAGAAACTTTTGAGGGACTGTTAAGGGCAAAGGTAATACAATGATAGCAAAAGGAAAGAAATATAGAGTATGGGGAGTTAAAGCAACAACTTAAGTCTTGGAAATTAGTTCTAAGGCCATAAATTAAGCTAACCAGATGGGTTGTTGTCCCATCCCTCCTATTTTTTCTGCATAACAGGTATCTGTGTGTTCCTTGCACTGCTACTGCATTATCTGTATATTTTGAAAGCAACTAACTTTTCCAAGGACTTGAAAATCACCTTTCTCTACCCCTCTTTCCTCCTTATATTCAGCACCATACTGTTTTTCTTATCTGGTGAGTGTTCTTAGGGCTTAGGGTGTTTATGGGGGTAGGTACTGAATTAAGAACAATTATATTTATGGGTTTCAAGTATTTCCCTTGAGTACTGCTAATTTTCAGACATGGATTTGGTGCAATGATATCTCATTTGCTCATTGCAGCTCCTCCTACTCTGCAGTATTAGAATGTTGCCTTTATAGAAGACATAGAATCTGTTTCTCCTGTACATACTGTAAGAACCATGTCTTGGAGATTGAGAGAGAAATTATAAGATAGATTGTAGTAGAGTGAAGGGTGGGTGGGGTGAAGATTGGTATTGACAGATTGGTACTTTTGGTCCTAGACCATACTGTCATTTGTTAATCCTGTTTAAAAACTAAATTTCATAGTAAATATCAAGTTATATTCATTTTCATCTTCAACATGATCACTCTTTCCTTAGGAATTTTCTGCTTGTGCAGCGCCCATCACTGTTGGCTTCAATGTGTTTTAGTGCAACCAATACAAGTGAAACCCATGCAAATATCAGTGGACAATGGGAACTCAGTCACAGAAAGGATACCGGGTAGAGATGGCTAGCCTAACATCAGTGATGGTGAGAAGGCTAATTTCTGAAGAAAAATCATGTCTACCTTGTAATTCAAGACTTCACAGCTATGCACACACTCTTGTTTAATTACTAAGGCTAGAAAGAATTGACTTGTTACTAATCATTATTCAGATATGGATTAAGATTCCAGGAACTTAGATCTTTCACTAGAGAGAAGACACAGTTGGGATGTGGGGAGGGCTGAGTGTGTTTGGCTCTGGGGACTTAAAGCGAAAAAACTTCTCCTCACCTTGAAGATTCCCTAGGCACCCACCTCCCAACCCTCTCACTGGTATTCCTGGTCTCCTGGAAATAGATTTTGTTTTTTTAAACAGTAACAAAATTCTTTCTCCTGTGAAGCCTTAGTGTTGATAAAAAAAAATTTTCCCTGAGGAATTTTATGAGTGGAATCTTATAACTACTGTATTGTTCAGGCCTTTTGTATTGTGCAGGCCTATATGTTGTTGCATATAACAAAACCTTATCCAAACTACCTCAATAACAACATAAATATATTGGAAAAGATGAAGGGGTAGCTCATAGACTACAGAAAGTTCTGATATAATTAGGGTTACATGAGAGATGTTGGGGACTGGAATTGGAACTCATTTCCTTCAAGATACTTTTTTCCCACTATTTATTAAAGGTTAATGGAATTTCCTGATCCATAAATACCAAAGTCCACAGATACACTATCTTAAATTCCATTTGTTCATCACTTTCAATGAATCATCAAAGCCTATCACTTCCACCTCAACCAAACCTCCCTTCCCCTCTCTGAGCCCTCCTCACACCTAGTTATCTGGACCAGGCCTTTGTTATTCCTGCCCAGACCATGGTGTGTCTACACATGACCTCTCCCTGCACTTTGGTCTACAAATACTGCCCAATTTGATCTTCCTCAAACACAGAGCTGAGAACGTTCTCCTTGAAGACCTATTTCGCCTTCTTCTATCTTCAGGATAAATTTCTTATCTTGATTATCTTGACAAATAAAGGTATTTAAAATTGACACCAACCTATCTTTTGAAACGTTTTAATTTTTTTATTGTGATACATCTCATACATGTCACATAAGCAAAAAATATCACAATATGTACAGTTGGAATGATAAGGAATGAGCCACCAAATCTAGAAAAAAATAATATTGCTGGTATATTAGAAGCCTCTAGTGTGCCCCAACAAGCTGTCTTTACAGCGACTTTTCCTGCTCCTCCAGTTCCTCTTCCCTATGCTAATTAAAACTGTAGTTCTATCTCAAGAAATTGCTTTCCTCAAACAGACCTTTTGTAACTTCTCCTCATGCAAATACTGAATACTCTGGCTTTTTATATCCTCCTTCTTTACAAGGTCAAATTTGTTTCTCCTTCAAGATTAAAGTCAAATGTGATAGCAAGAAAAACTTCTGACTTCCCCTCCAGAGTTAATTGCTGTACTTTCATTCTGCTGGGAAGTCCCTGGTGGTTCAGTAAAGAAACTGCCTGTGATACAGGAGACCCAGTTTCCATCCCTAGATTGGGAAGATCCCCTTGAGGAGGAAATGTCAACCCAATCCAGTGTTCTTGCCTGGAGAATCCCGTGTACAGAAGAATCTGGTGGGCAACAGTGCTTAGGATCACAAAGAATTGGAAACAACTGTGTGATTAACATTTTCAGGCTGCTGGCACATTTTCTTTTTTATTTCTGGAGTAGCACTTCTCCTGTTGTGATTATGAATTTAGATTTGTCTCTCTGACCTGATGCTAGTTCTTTGAGGAATTCAGATTAATCTTTACCTTTGAATCCTCCAGTTTCACATTCTGCTCTGTAAATGAATATTCAGTAAATGCCTTTGGAGTTATTAAGATTAAGCTTTAGAATATTGAGAACAGTTTGACATTACTATTAAGGACGGTTACTTTTTATTGACAGCCTAAATAGTTGCCAGGATTTGACCTGCTTTATGTAATTTAATCTCACCAGAAACCTGCAAAGTAAGTATCATCTCCATTTTGTAGATAAACTAATGGGGTGACTGAAAAGTTAAGTGATTGGCCCAAATTCACATGTTCTAGTAAAGGGCAGAGTCTCTCTCTAAAGCCTGCTCTCATTTTTCCATACCAAGTTTCTTCTACATGAACAGTGATAAGAATAGAGAATAAGTAAGAACTTGCTGTGTAGCATAGAGAATTCTTCTCAGTACTCAGTAATGGACTCTTTGGGAAAAGCATCTTAAGAAAAAAAAGAGTAGTTTTTTTTTACATGTATAACATTCATTTTGCTGTACACCCAAAACAAACACAACATTGTAAATCAATGATACTCCAATAAAAATTAAAAAGAAAAAACTTTAAACACACAAAAAAATAGAGGGTAAATTTTAAGACAGAAAGTGTTCAACTATGCTTATGCTAGAAAAGAACAGATTGTGATGAAGAAATAAATTTAAAATGTCAGCTGTTGAAGAAGCTGCAAAAAGAAACCTGGGGATCAGTGAGTGTTATATCTTTTGTAGACAAATTTAGGTAGCATAAATTACTGATTTCCAGAGTTAGGAATTTAAGACTCTTGCCCTGCTCTGGAACCATATAAGGTTGAGCTTCAGATATCTACACTATTATACACTTGTTAGCCTCTGACACTTTAAATTCAGAAACTGTAGTGTCATTTTACTATGTAGTCATTTTAAGATCTGTGATGTATGGCATTATTAATAACCACACTTATACAATTCTGATTTATAAGTCAATATGTCATCATGAGAGACTCTTGAGAGTCCCTTGGACTATAAAGAGATCAAACCAGTCAATCCTAAAGGAAATAAATCCTGAATATTTATTGGAAGGATTTATGCTGAAGCTGAAGCTTCAATGAATCGAAGAGCCAATTCCTTGGAAAAGACCTTTATTCTGGGAAAGATTGAAGGAAAAACGAGAAGAGGGCTGTGGAGGGTGAGATGATTAGATAGCATCAGCAATTCAAAGGACATGATCTTGAACAAACTCCAGGAGATAATGAAGGGCAGGGAAGCCTGGCATGCTGCAGTCCGTGGGGGTCACAGAGTCAGACACAACTTAGCAACTGAACAACAACATGTAATCATGTACAATTAATGTACTTGTTCTAAATACAAATACTGAATATAAGCTGTATATCAGAAGCTTTTTGTAATGGTTAGCTCTGGAAATTTATGTCTAACGTTGACACTGACAACAGTGGATTTGGCAGCAACAAAGTTTCAGTTAGTCCTACCCCAAGAGAGTGTTAAAGTATTAGGCAAAGAAAAAAAAAGAAAAGAAACCTTTCTGTGCAAGTAAGGTGTGAAAGAAAATCACAGAAGTGTGGGAGAAAGAGTGAAAGGCAGGAATCTCCAGTCAGCGGTTTGGACAGGACCCGCAGTTTGCCTTGAACTCCTGGGTTTTGGTACCAAATGATCTCAGAAGGAAAGCAGTGAGCAGTCCTGAAAAGAGGTCTTGGTTTCCTCCCCAGAAATTAAACCTGGAGAACCTGGATGAAAACTGAAAGTTCTAGCCACTAGACCACTGAGGGCTAGAATCTAGAAGCAAAATGGCCCTGGCTCTTGCCCCTGTTTGAAAGCTAGAGTGTTTCAAGGAGGCAAAGACTGTAAAAACAGGTCCAAAGTTTATTATTAGAGACACAGCACAATGTATGGGAGAGCATACAGGAAAACAGCTTCTACCTAACTAACTTAGATAGAAGACTAATTTAGAAAACTAGCTTCTATCTAACTCAGAAGCTAGGCAGAGATACACACCCAGAGAGGAATGCAGGTTTCCTGAGTGCGGAGGAAGGAGCTCAGTAAGGAGGTGATGTAAATCGCTTATATATAGGACAGTCTTTCTGGGTCTTTGTTACCTTTGGCCAATTATCTTGCTCCTTTCTTCACATCTGACTGGTCCATGGATGCTCTCCAAGATGTGTGTGCAACATTTTTCTAAGATGGATCCCACCGCAGAGGCCTAGGAGTGCGTGTCCACACTTACTATGAAATGGGGCCCACTCCCTTTTCGACCCCCAAGAAGCCCTTCCTGCATGTGTATAGACAAGGAAGTCTTCCTTGACCTCAGGAGCCGGCAGCTTATCTCTTCAGCAGAGCTCAACTTTTCGCTTTGTCCTTGGAGTGTCTGGGTGAGAACAAAGGCTCCATTTTACTCCACTTGACAAACACCAAGTGTCTGGCCCAGAGGCCCACTGTCTCCTACCTCAATGTGAGTTGATAAGGTAAGGAATGGAGGTCTTGAACATGCTAAAAAATGCTTACTTCATTTTATTTCAAATATGGGGATGGTGTAGGGTACAGCAACTAATATTGCTTGTTTGTTCCACCACCAGTCACCAACAGCAGAGCTCCTAGTCCTCCTTTCCAACAGAAACATGGTTTCATTCACATAACCTTTCCTATACTGCCTTGGCTTTGCAGGAGGTGGACCCTCTCTCAGCTGCAGAGGCAGAGTTATGATTGATCAAACTGATCACAGTGGTCACATTCTTGGCAGTACTTGGATTAGGTAAGAATGTGTGATACAAATCTAGCCAATGTGAGGGGGAAATCCACTAAGGAATGTATAAGAGAAGTTGCTTTCAACAAGAGATACAGTAAAGTCTGCTTATTTTCCTGGAGTTTATCTTGATATTGTGAGAGTCAGAGGTACTACAAGGAAACCAGCTGGTGTATAAGATCCATATAGTGAGAATGACAGAATGCAAAGACTCAGTCATTCAAAAAATCTTGGCTCTGAATAACATCATAAAGTCACTGAATTAATGAGGCTCATAGCCTCCGTACCTTCTTGACTTGTCATGTATGATAGTAAATCCATTGTAAGTCAGTTGAATGCTGTCGTTCAAATAATTGTAGAGCTATTACTGAAAGTGTTTTTTGTTGGGGGGGAATCTTTGGGCTAGATGTCTTATAGTTTTGTAAGAATTGTGTTCTAAGTCCTCCTGATTGCTGGCATTATGAAAAACTCGAAACAAGCTACATAAATGGTGTTAAAAATATTGATCTGGTGTGCCCTTGTTCACTAAGTTTTTTCACTGCTATCAGCAGACTTGGCATTCTCTTCACTTAGAAGGCCTACTTCTCAGCCACTAGCTCCAGCCCAGCCATACTGCCTGATTGTCACTGGCTTCTGACTTAATGAACACATGCCCAGCCTGCAACCCTGAGTACATAAACAGCCACCATAAGCCTCAGAGTATATTCAGGAAACTAGAATTCTGCTGCTGTACATAGCATGCCTTTGCTCTTCCATTTAAACATCTGGATTGAGATAGCATGGAATCACAGACTCAGGATGCCTACCTGTACCATAAACTGTTTTCCTGATGCTTACAGGTATTTTTTTTCAACTTTCCATTCATGCATGCACATTTTTAATGTAAAATTAGTCATTGTAGATACGGAGCATGCTGGCCTTAAGAATATACAATTGAGGGGGAGGACCGCTGAGCAAACAGCTGTTCACAACAGTGTGATAAATGCCGAAATGAGCGGTGTGCTCTGCACCCTAGGCGAACAAAGAAAGAACACGATCCAAACGGGGGAAGAATTAAGAACTCTATTAGGTATATTTCTGTTATTTTATTCGTTTACTCCAGTCCCTGTTCCCTGGTTTCCTTCGATTTTCATTAGCAAAGTCCTAAGAACTCCATCATTTGCTCCTTTCAGGCCCTTTACCACGAGGTCAAGGACCTTAGGCTGGCAGGTTATTGCTAAAATGAGACTTCAAAGTAGACTGTAAATCTTTATATCCTCTCATCTGGGAAAGTAGAGGGCAGACAAATCAAAAGAAGAGCGACTGTACATCGACTACATTCAGAAATTCCATAATATAAAAGTGCAAAAACCTCTTAAAAGCTAATTAATGATGGTTTAAAAAGTACTTGTACCAGTTGGGCCAGTGGCGCAATGGATAACGCGTCTGACTACGGATCAGAAGATTCCAGGTTCGACTCCTGGCTGGCTCGAGGTCACCTCTCCCCGCTGCAAGGGGTTGGTGGAGTTGTTTACAACTCACCTGAAACTCTCTTATTATAAGGAAGTCCACTTTAAACCTTTATTGCTACTTGTTCGATCACCAAAAAGAATGGAAGGAAGATGACCGGGGCGGGGCTAGAAAAGATACACAAAAGAATAAGACAGGAATCTTGCATATCAACTAATATCTTTTGTACTATCGCCTGTTGCATGGAAAACTCTCCCTTTTGAGAACACTTGCCTCTTGAGAATATAGTACTCTCTAGAGAATAGAATCCTCACGAATCCTGCTAAAATTCCTCCAACGTTCAGCTGTCCGAGTCCACCCCTAAACAAGCAACAGCGGTGTCCACAAAGGAGAGAACCGTGAGGAGGGAGGGCCGAACCCGTGGGAATCAGCGGTGAGGTCTCAGAAGAACCTCGAGTGAGGAAAAGCAGCTCGACAGCGTTCAGATCTTCACACAGTAAAGGAGGACGATGCGGATCTTGTACCTATCAAGGATTGGGCCTTGCGAATGCGATTTGCTGGGAGGAGCTGCCAGCAGGCTTCCCTGCCCCGCAGGTGTCTGCGGAACGTCAACCCAATACCGCGCTGTAAGCGCATCTCGCGCAGCCCGGGGTCGGTGACTCAAAGTTGAGAAGTCCCTGCGGTCGCTGCCCTCGAGAAGTGACTCCTCGCAAGGGTCGAGGATGCTCAAGCAGCAGGGTCAGCTAAGGGCAGTAAATGGCCGAATTTTTCTCAGCTTGTCTTCTGAGATCCATGCTGAAAGAGCGCTGGAGGCGGCTGAAGGAATTCGAGGACAGACGAGAGAAGCGAAAACAAAGAAGAGAAAGAGAGTGGGAAGAAAGGCTCCTTTCATCCTGGCTGCGTTGTGCCCTTTTAGGATACTGGAGATCAAACTTTTTCTTTTAAAGCCTGGAATAGGAGGTACATTTCTAGAGTCAAAAGACAGACGCCACCAATACCACTGCCCAGGTTGCTGAGCCAAGGTGTGCCCGGCAGGAGGAAAGTCTTTACGAATTTGCATTCTCATTCCCTTCCTGTTCTCATACTCATCAGTACCGACCCCTCCCTCTACCGAGCCACCCGTCCTTCACTCTGTTCAGGTGACTTCTAACAAGGTAATAGCTATCTTGATTATCCAGATTCCTAACCAAGTTGTAGCCAAAGGCTCCAGGAAGCAAACTCACTCAGAAGGACAGCGTGAATAGTGGAGTGCAGTTTATTACACCGGCGGGTCCGAGGCAGAGTTTCTTCTTTAGCCAGGGGCCCCGACCGATTTTTGTAACAACCATTTATACCTAAAGTGTACGTGCCCAAGCCCACATCCCCAAATTTCTTAAGTCTGCTCTGGAAAATGTTAGAGATACAATCAGGTTACAGCAATAATTCACAATCTGAAGGTCACCTAGTCATGCAGAGTAGCCCACATCAATGGGCATTACAAAGATTACAGAGGAGATAGATTCAGTTCAGTTGCTCAGTCCTGTCCGACTTTTTGCGACCCCATGAATCACAGCACGCCAGGCCTCCCTGTCCATCACCAGTTCCCAAAGTCCACCCAAACCCATGTCCATCGAGTTGATGATGCCATCCAGCCATCTCATCCTGTCATCCTTCCCAGCATTAGGGTCTTTTCCAATGAGTCAACTCTTCGCATGAGATGGCCAAAGTATTGGAGCTTCAGCTTCAGCATCAGTCCTTCCAAAGAACACCCAAAACTGATCTCCTTTAAGATGGACTGGTTGGACCTTCTTGCAGTCCAAAGGACTCTCAAGAGTCTTCTCCATCACCACAGTTCAAAAGCATCAATTCTTCGGCGATCAGCTTTCTTCACCGTCCTACTCTCACATCCATACATGACTACTGGAAAAACCATATCCTTGACTAGATGGACCTTTGTTGGCAAAGTAATGTCTCTGCTTTTCAATATGCTGTCTAGGTTGGTCATAACTTTCCTTCCAAGGAGTAAGTGTCTTTTAATTTCATTACTGCAATCACGATCTGCAGTGATTTTGGAGCTCAAAAAAATAAAGTCTGACACTGCTTCCACTGTTTCCCCATCTATTTCCCATGAAGTGATGGGACCAGATGCCATGATCTTGTCCAGATCTAGTTTTCTGAATGTTAAGCTTTAAGCCAATTTTTTTCACTCTCTTCTTTCACTTTCATCAGGAGGCTTTTTAGTTCCTTTTCACTTTCTGCCATAAGGGTGGTGTCATCTGCATATCTGAGGTTATTGATATTTCTTCTGGCAATCTTGATTCCAGCTTGTGCTTCTTCCAGCTCAGCATTTCTCATGATGTACTCTGCATATAACTTAAATAAGCACGGTGACAATATACAGCCTTGACATACTCCTTTTCCTGTTTGGAACCTGTCTGTTGTTCCATGTCCAGTTCTAACTGTTGCTTCCTGACCTGAATACACAGTGGTTTATTACACTCTTCCTGGCTCCAGGGAGACTAGGTACTGAGTTCAGCCTGGTCAGGTGTTTGTCCCTTGTGGGGGGGGGGGGGGGGAGGGGAGCTGCTAGGCCATTTGGTATGCTGTCTCCATGGTTACCAGATAAGTAGTCCAAGTTCATTGAGAGGGCAAGATGGAGTTCCTTTCCTTTTAAAAATGGAGTCAGTCCAGTCAGGGCAACCTGTTCCTTTCCTTCTTCAAGGTAATGGAGTTAACATCAGGCTGTAATCAACCTAACTATGAGGAAACTAACACCCTAATCGGATCTCTCAAGTGTTTCCCAGAAAACTGAATAATAAACCATGTTCCAGTATTATCCCCTCCTTCAAATTCATTAGGAAGACTTTATCATTTCTTTATTATTAGCCTGAAACTTTGGTAACTATGAAACCTGACAGTAGGAAAGTTCAAATGTCATCTACTCAGTCTGATGACCTCAGCTAAAACGCAACCTACCCTGTTACCCCCATAGCCCTCACCGTTTGTAGACCCACTTCGTGCTTTATTTGTCTCCACAAGGCCTGAATGACACTCGCTGACTGAAAACCAAATTTCCTCTTCTTCCTCTCCCAGACAGTCATGTTGATCAAAGGCAAACAAATAAATACATACATTCAGCCCCTCTGCTCCTGGATTCTTGTCCAAATCCCAGTTTCCATTCCATCCACTTTTCATAAAGGTTAATAATTTGATTCTCCTGAAGCTTGCATTAACTTCTGATTTTGGTCCCAAACCTGCTATTTGTAAAAGGAAGCATAGGTTTTCTTAACATTTCTGTTGATTTGGATTCCCTTTCTTCTCAAAACAAGTCAATTTGATTGACATTCTGTACACAGAAAAATAAATTCACATTGAACCCCCACATTAGTATCTTCAAAATGGGAAAGGAAAGCTTCACTGATCACCCTACTAGATGAGGTTGTTGCAATCAACTTCAAAATTAAAACCAAATTCCTCCTCCAGAGACAGACACCAACCTCACCCCATGTCCCCCCTGCCTTTTGTTTGTAAAAAAAAATTTAGCATCTGAGATTTTCCCTCAACTTCAAAGAGCAAATTTAATCAGAGAAGTGAGAAAATGCAGAAACAAAGGAAAGCAGTCAAACAAGACTACAGTTTAGCCATAAAATAGAGCTGAGAGCCTTTAGTTTCTCCCCAAGGGCTATTGTTAATATTATGAGCCATATCCTTGAATTATTTTGCAGATACTAAAACTCCCACCAGATAAAAAAGTTGACTGCATATTGACCGATATTTTGTAGATCTCAGACTGGTTGGAGGCAAAAACTGACAATTGTTACCCAAAATACTACCTTGTTACCTTACCATCAGCCAATCAAAGAATTGCACGTTGGCTCATAATATACCCTGAGATGGTCTCCCTCACACTCTCACACTGTCATAGTGTCCTGGGCTCAGTCCTGACTTTTCCGGACCCCATGGATGATAGCCTGCCAGGCTCCTCTGTCCATGGGATTTCCCAGGCAAAAATACTGGAGTGGGTTACCATTTCCTACTCTAGGGGATCTTCCCCATCCTTGAGTCTATTGCATCTGCTGCATTGGTAGGTGGATTCTTTACCACTGAGCCAGCTGGGAAGCCCTTGATTATACACCCGGAGACAGTCACCCTCACACTGTCTTTAAAAACTCTGCCTTGAAAGACTTTGGGGTATCTGAATCTTTTGAGCTAGTTCTCCTTGCTTGGCACCCTGCAATAAATCCTTCACTACAACCTGATGGCAGCAGTCTGGTTTTGCTGCTCTGGGGCCAGCAGCCCGAAGTTTGGTTTAGTAACCTACGATAAATAGTTTTGTTGCCAAAACTCAATTAGACTACATGAAATAATCTCCAGAAATCTCTTAGCATAATTAATAGCATATAGAGTTGAAAAAAAAACAGGAAGACTTTTTAAAATTAAGTTCAGTTTATGTTTTTATAGGGAAGAATGTCTCCAGTCATGTAGATGCAAGTGGAGATGTAAAGATAGAGAAGTATGGAATATAGACAAATTTGAGGAATACTGATTCAGTCAATCAGAGAAATAATATTAACTGAGCACCTTCTACGTTTCTTCAGCAAAGATCATGAAAGGTGTAAGATTGGTTGAGGGCAGGAACACGATGTCTTTTGAACACAGCGAATTGTCCTTAGTGCTGAAGTATAGGTGGTCCTGTCTTAGGTTGAATACTGGAAAGGCATGGACTCTACCTTTCATAAATATGGAAACCTACCTATGTAGCATTGACTTAAACATCGTGATTTTCAAATAACATAGAGTAGATTCTCTAAAAGCTAAAAACAGATGAAGTAGACATGCTTGGAAAATGCCTTTTCATATTTTAATTTCAGTGTACAAACATTAAAATGTCTGCCCTCTTAGCGCAGCTGGCAGCGCGTCAGTCTCATAATCTGAAGGTCCTGAGTTCAAACCTCAGAGAGGGCAGGCCCTCAGTTTTTTCACAGTCAGCCTGGTGAAAAGCAACTTGAAAGAAAGTGTGTGTAATCTGCGCTTAAAAAAATCAATACAAAAGAAAATTAACAAATACTGCCAGATAAGCCTTGGATGGATGATCCAATATTCAATATTCTCTCAAGAGGATGGAATCAATTTTCTGGCTTGTTGCACCTCTCAACAGTTTGAGTGAAATGAACAAGAAACTTAGATTACACCAGAAAACAAAAGCTACACTATATTTTTTACCTTCCTCTCCTACTGGTGGAAGAAGCAAGGGAAGTTTTCTCTTCCAAATTCATGCTCTAAAGATTGTCCAACCACAGTTAAGACATGGGGAAGGATAAAATCATTTATTTTTTAAATCATGTAATAAATATTTCTTGTTAATGTACTGTTCTGGGTGCAGTTGAGAATTTGGGGCTCTCCCACTCATTGTGTATGTCTCTATAAGAACAACTGTGATTGTTACAAGATTTTGGAAATAAGGCATATATATAGGAGAAGGGAGTGGGGTAGCTTTTGTAGATCTAACCTGTAGATCTGGGATAGTTTCTGTAGACCTAATCTGTACCACATTCTAGAAAGTGTCCTGAAAGTTTATTGAGTTCATGCAAGTCATTTGATTAGCCTTGCAAATAACCCAAATATCATCAATCCCATTTGAAAGATGGTATTGAATTTCAGGGGAGTTGAATCATTTTTCTCAAGTTTGCTAGCTCTAAGGAGCAAAATCAGACATGAAAAGCTGGTTGGTTGTTTTCTATATGAAAAGATGTGAGCTTGTCTTTTAATTTAAGGTATAGTCTCATAAGTCTATAAGGAATACTAGTTCCTCCCTTCATACATTCACAGAACAAATTTTTAAATGAGTGTATTTATTTTTCCACTCATCAGTCACTAAATCAAAATCACTCCTGTGTCTGCCCCCCAGATTCAAGATTCTGAGTGTCCTTGACTACTTCTCCCTCAAATCTCTACATACAGTGTCTTGACACATACTTAGATATTGTAGATCCTTCCCACACAACTCTCCAGAATCTTTCTCTTTCTTCTCATGCATCTATGCCTTGATCTATTCTATGTTTATGGAGAAAGTATTCTGTACCAGACAGTGTCTTGGACTGGAGATGCAGAAAGACTCATGCTACTGCTAATCTCAGAAGCTAAAAAAATAAACCTCAATCCCTTAATATAACTTCTTTTTCATTCTCCTTAATTCCAGTTTCTGCATTTCCTACCTAGGTGGCATTCAAAATTAAAAATTTATCATAAAATGTTACTTTGATTATGTAAGCTGTCTGCATGGAATTTTTTCAAGTGTTCTTAAGCTTCCAGTTTTCTCCCCATTGTATCTTCATGTGTCCAGGCTTTTCAACCACTGTTTCACTTCATGTCTATTTTACACACAGACGCACATATCCCCACTCCAACTGAACAGGTATGTTTCTGAACACAGGAATCCCTACCTCCATGACTTTTCCTTCCATCCTATGTTCACCCTACACCTACATCCTTCAATGTCCATACATTTTTCCTTTTCTCTATGTCTCACCTCTAATTTCTGATGGCTCTTGCATGTAATGGTATGTACTCCTTTTTTGTTCTTGCATATAGTGTAAATATGTAACTTCTCAAGACCTGCTTCAGCAAGAATCCCATAAATACTCCAGAAATAAAGGAATGTGTAAGTTTCTGTAGTGTAGTGGTTATCATGCTTGCCTAACACACTGGAGGCCCTTGGTTCAAAACCAAGCAGAAACAATTGCTCCCTTGTACCTTCTACCATCTGGGAAAGCTCAGCCCTCTGCCTCCGCTAAAGGGAACCAGTGATCATCTCATTTCTGTTGTTTTGCTGTTTCAGTTTCATGTTTAAGAAACAGGTTATCATTCTGAGATAGTCTGGCTGCATTAGCCCACTGTTCTGGGATGGGATGTGGTCTCTTCTGTCAGGAAAATCTGAAACCCATAGTTTTTTGGCCAGATTTTGTCACAGTGACTTTTTTTTTTTCCTTGGCAGAGACATAGGTACCAACTGCTCTCTTGCCATGGAGGATCCTTGAGAAGATGGACCGTTAGTCTCAGTTTAAAGACCTTGACATTTCCTGAAGTTCTGGCAGCCTGGAAGAATGAATAATGATGTGGATACAGTCCACTGAAAAATGGAAAGAAAAACATGCATACTGGATGTGGGGAATTAGCTCAAGTGGTAGAGCGCTCGTTTAGCATGTGAGAGGTAGTGGGATCCATGCCCACATTCTCCAGTTTTTACTCTTCCAGCTGAGGAACTGCAAAGCTTCCAAACTGCAAAGCTTCCAAACTGTAGAAAGAAAGGAAAAAATTAGGCACTTTGGACCCTTGCCTGGGCAAGGGCAAAAGAGGACAGCCCTGGCTCTATTGGCCTTCGGTACATACATCTCTCATTAATGATAAATCTAGTAGATAACAAAAATCAACAAACACGTTGAAAAAATAAACACCACCAGATATCAATGGATTGAACTGACCTTATATAGCAAAATCACAATGAAGTTCTACCAAAGAGTTGAGGGAAAAGCAAGATCATATCAAAAATAAAAAATCAAGAATGGTCAGATTGGCACAAAGGGACATTGTGGAAACAAATAATTTTTTCAAGTATTATTTAGTTGTAAGTGCCAGGGAGACTGAAAGTAGTGAAACAAGAAGACTGTACCTTGTCAACATACTAGCTCCAGAGATTTGGGTGGTCAGATTTCTTCTGAATCAACTGTGCTTACTGCAGTGCCAAGCACAGGGCAGCTCCCCAGTGAAGATGTCCTGACTGAATGGAAAGGAAGTGATAGATTTAAGAGAGTTTCACAAGAATAATAGTATTTTCCAGGACAGTGAATGTGGATTCTGAAGACGGAGAATGAGCCAAAATTGACTTGGAAGTCTAAGTCCAGAACACCAGCACAGAAGAGGTTAAGAATTAGAGTTTGGTTGAATGAGTTATCCTGGAGAACAGAAAATGAGACCCTCAGCTGCAGCAGAAAAATAAAATCACAATTTGGAATTTAAAATCTGTTTCTCAATTCATGCTTTCCTACTTAGCAGCTCTGGGACCTTAACTTTTCTGAGTCTCCATTATACCTGAAAAATGTAAATTATGATGCATACTTCTGTTGCTGAAATTCAATTTAAATGTATGAAATCATCTACATAAATCCCTTAGTATAATTACAAGGCTGAAACAAATGAGAAGGTTTTGAATTAAGTTCAGTTTGTGTTTTTTTGTAAGGAGAATATTTCCAGGCATGTAGATGCAGCTGGAGACATAGAGTGAGACAAAGTATGGAGTACAGACAGATTTGAGGAGTATTTATTCCATTAGTCAGTCAGTGAACTATTAATAGTATTAACTGAGTACTTCTTAAGTTTCTTTTGAATATAAGGTATCAAGGAAAGTGTAAGAGTGAGTGAGGTCTCTGAAGGAGGCAGGAGGCAGATCATTAGACCACAAGAGGGAAAAAGAGCAGCAAAAGACCAGTACAATTGTTACTGGACCAGTACAAATGGTACTGAGGGACAGAGGGTCCAGTTGTTGGGTATATGCTAGAAAGATGTGGATTCCACCATTTGTGGATGTGGAACCCTTCAGGTGCAGCACTGGTTTAAATGGAATGATTTATAAGTAGCATGGTTACCTTCTTTAAAAGTTGGAAACTGATGGACATGAATGGAAAGTACTATTTTATATTTTACCTTCAATGCCAGAGGCTTTGATCATCTGTCCTCTTAGCGCAGTAGGCAGCGCGTCAGTCTTATAATCTGAAGGTCCTGAGTTCAAGCCTCAGAGAAGGCAGGTGTTTTATACTTGTTGCTCAGTCTTGTCCAACTCTTTGCAATCCCATGGACAGCGGCACTCCACGCTTCCCCGCTCCTTCATCTCCCGGAGCTTGCTCAAATTCATGTCTATTGAGTTGGTGATACCATCCAACCATCTCATCCTCTATCATCCCCTTCTCATCCTGCCTTCAATCTTTCCCAGCGTCAGGGTCTTTTCCAATGAGTCGGTACTTCACATCAGGTGGCCAAAGTATTAGAATTTCAGCTTCAGCATCAGTTCTTCCAATGAATATTCAGGACTGATATCCTTTAGAATTGACTAGTTTGATTTCCTTGCAGCCCAAGGGAGTCTCAAGAGTCTTCTCCAACACCACAGTTCAAAAGCATCAGTTTTTTGGCACTCAGCTTTCTTTATGGTCCAACTGTCACATCCATACATGACTACTGGAAAAACCATAGCTTTGACTAGAAAGACCTTTGTTAGCAAAGCAATGTCTCTGCTTTTTAATATTCTGTCTAGGTTTGTCATAGTTTTTCTTCCATGGAGCAAGCGTCTTTTAATTTCATGGCTACAGTCACCATCTGCAGTGATTTTGGAGCCCAAGAAAATAAAGTCTCTCACTGTTTTCATTGCTTCCCCATCTAGTTTGCCATGAAGTGATGGGACCGGATGCCATGATCTTCATTTTTTGAATTATTGAGTTTTAAACCAGCTTTTTCACTCTCCTCTTTTACCCTCATCAAGAGGCTCTTTAGTTCCTCTTCACTTTCTGCCATAAGGGTGGTGTTATCTGCATATCTGAGGTTATTGATATTTCTCCCAACAATCTTGACTCCAGCTTGAGCTTCATCCAGCCCAGCATTTCGCATGATGTACTCTGCATGTAAGTTAAATAAGCAAGGTGACAATACAAAGCCTTGATGTATTCCTTTCCCAATTTGGAACCAGTCTGCTGTTCCATGTCTGGTTCTAGCCATTTCTTCTTCACCTACATACAGGTTTCTCAGGAGGTAGGTAAGGTGGTATTCCCATCTCTTACAGAATTTTCCACAGTTTGTTGTGATCCACACAGTTAAACGCTTAGTCAATGGAGCAGAAGTAAATGTTTTTCTGGAATTCTCTTGCTTTTTCTATGATTCAACAGATGTTGGTAATTTGATCTTTGGTTCTTTTGCCTTTTCTAAATTCAGCTTGTACATCTGGAAGTTCTTGGTTCAGGTACTGTTGAAACCTAGCTTGAATTTTGAATATGACCTTGCTAGCATGTGAAATGAGTACAGTCTGTGGTAGTTTGAACATTCATTGCCTTTCTTTGGGATTGGAATGAAAACTGAATTTTTCCAGTCCTGTGGCCACTGCTGAGTTTTCCAAATCTGCTGGCATACTGAGTGCAGCACTTTAACACCATCATCTTTTAACATCATCATCATCACTCTTCATCTGTACCGCTCAATGACCATATGTTTTCCTTCACTGTAACATGCTCTTGAGTCTTATTTCCAATGGCTCTTATCTGTAATATTTTGTACTTTTTTATTGTTGTATCATATGGTGTAGATATATAATTTCTCATGACCTGCCTCAGTATTGGGAAAATATCTCAAAATAGAACAAAGCGTGAGTTTCTCTAGTGTAGTGATCGTCACACTCGCCTAACATGTGAGAGGTCCTTGGCTGGAAACCGAGCAGAAAAAGCTGTGTTTTTTGCCTTCCACCATCCGGGGAAAATCAGTTCACCTTCTCTCTTAAAAGGAATCAGTGATCATCACACTCCTGTTGGTTTGTCGTTTTCATCTCATTTTTAAGAAACAGATAATCATCCTAAGGTAGTCCTATTGTATTAGCCGGCTGTTCTGGGTGAGTCCTCCCAACTGGGATACTTTCACTTCTATCTCAGAAAATCTGAAATGTAAAATTTGGGGCACCAAATGTTTCCCATGGCTACTCCTCACCCATTTTCCTTAGAGGAGGAATAGGTACCAGTCTCACTTTTGCTTCAGGTCATCTTTGGGAAGACGTGCCCTTAATAATCCTAGTTTCAAGCGAATAATGGAGATGGTATTCTGAAACACTGAGGGAAAGAGCTCAATAAAAGTGAAGAATTAGCTCAAGTGGAAGAGCTTAGCATGTGAGAGGTAGTAGGATTGATACCCACATGCTCCAGCTTTTAAGAAGCACTGGCAAAAAAATATATATATCCAAATTGCAAGTTCAGACCTGAAAAAAGAATGTGTAAATAGAACAATAGTAAATACTCAATCTGAATGACAAAGAAGCAAGTGTACTTTAAAAAATGGACAGAACCTCAGGGACAACAGGAAACAGCAAAGTTCTTATATTCACATAATTGGAGACGCAACAGAGGAAGAAAGGAAACATTGGGGGGGTGGGTTACCCAGATTTGGCAAAAGATATAAACCAGAATAAAAGCATTCAGCAACCCTAAAGCAGGATAAAATCAAATAAGGCCGCAGCCAAACAGATGACAATTAAACTGCTTGAAACTAGAAGGGGGAGAATGCTCTAAAGTACCAGAAGAAAATGAAAGGGAAACTGCAATCTGAATGATTGTTAATTTCTCATCAGAAACTGTAAGAACCATGACAAAATAACATGATTTTTATCTTATTTTGAAATAGAAGGCCTGTCAATCTAATAGTTAAATGTAGCAAAAATACCCTTCAGACATAAAGTTTACCTTCTCATTTGAAGATAAGCTGAGTGACTCCATTGCCAACGGAAGTTCTAGAAAAGAGTAATGCTGTGAGACAAGAAAAATGATACTAGAAGGAAAGATATAGGATAATATAAATGAAGAAAGTTAACCAGAATTTCAGAAACAGTAACTCGTTTGAAATTACATAGCCCATATTGGAGGTTTACTAGGACTGCAGCCTAGGAAACACAGATTTAAGAAGTACAAGAGTTGTGTTCCATTTGGACTACAAAATGAAGGAAGCTTATTAAAGGGAAAAACTGCAAGGCCTCATAGTGACACAAGTTGTTTGTCTAGCACTGTAATTGATGCTAACAAGAAGAAAGACAGCTTATCAAGCAAGAATTGGTTAGGGTCTGCAGCGGTTACTTGGTTACAAGGGGGAAACTTAAGACTACAAGTTTGCAGCTGGTAGATGTTGTTCCGACTATGGCTGGTGGTGGCCCTGGGTTTGGTACAGTGATATAGGGACTGGTCTAAGGCCATATTCTCAATGGCCATCTCCCCATTTTTGTATGCCTGAACTGTGATTACTCCCTTATGATTTCAGTTTGTCATTGGAACCATAGAAGAGAAGGAAATAACTGGGAAAGCATAATAGATTTTTATGTTCCTCTTTAATTCTTTAAAGTATGTTTGATACTTGAAAGTGAAAATCATTACATTGTCTGATGGAATTTTCATTGTATCTATATGTACTATATGAAGGGGTTGTAATAAAGAGACTAAATGGTGGTGAGGTTTCTATACACAACTTGAATGGTAATTTATTGATTCTAAGTATACTGTGAAATGTTAAGGATGTATATGGTAATCAATACACCACCTACTAACAATGTTTAAATGAGTCAAGTAAGGGTAGGGAGGAAGAGGAGCAGAGAAAAACAAGAAACAAAGGAAACGAGCTATTAATAAATTATTTAGTAAAGCTAAAAGCAAACTTATTAGTAATAATATATCTGAGTTATTATAGTCAACAATTTATTTTTAATGCATTCTAACAATCTAGATATATCAAATAAAATCAGTTTGTCACAATATATTAAAAATATATATGCTGGTTAGAAGAAATCCACTTCAAATACAGTTAGTTGTGAGATGAAAAGCTGTACTCAAGATTAAAAGTTGCACAGGAGATTGAAAGCAAAGAATAGGCAAACAGACCTCATGCAAGCATTAATAAAAAATAAAGTAGATATATTACTATAAGACTAAGTGGATTTCAAAGCAGAGAAAAATTCTAGGTGTTAATTTGAGAAGCTATACAATTATAAGATGTCAACTCACTAATAAAATAACTATCCTGAGTGTGTATGCCCCTGACCACAGAGCTTCAAAACCCCTAAGCAATAGCTAATGAAACTGAAAAGAAATATAAAAAAGTCCTCAATTATTGTTGAAGATGTCAACAATCCTCTCTCTTTAGTTGATAGATCTAGTAGACAACAAATTGGAAAATACAGTGTGGAACTAAACGCTACCCACCACTGAATCTAAATGACTTTATTAAGTCAAATTGCAGTGTCAGTAGAAAGAAGGATCAAAGAGTTGAGAGAAAAGCAAAATTATACCAAAACAAAGAAACCAAAAATTGTCAGTGTGAAGCAGAAAAGTGGTATTTTAGAAAGAGTTATTTAGCTGTAAATGCCAGGGAGAGTGAAAGTGGTTAAACTGGAAGTGGATCATTCCTTGTCCATATTTATCCTTCCTACTCCTGAGGCCTGGAGTTATCAGATTCCCTCTCAGTCCCCTGAGCCTGCTATAGTGCCTAGCACAGAGCAGATCCGCAATAATAATGCACTGAATGAATGGAAAGGAAGTGACAGATTCAAAAGCTGCAAGAGAATAATGTTTAGTATTTGGTAGATCATTTGATATGGGGTTTTTTTTTTTTTTGGTTGTTTTTATTTTTTTCTTTAAAGTCCATTCATCATCACAAAAACCCAGGAAATGCAACTAAGGAGAAAACAAATGTCCAACTGAGATCTAAGAACCCAGAGCTACGGAGGAGACGTGGCACTGGACTGCAGGGTGTGCAGGAGCGGGTGGAAGGGTGGTCCCCACAGGGCAGCTGGCCATGGGAGACACAGGAGGGAGATGAGGCTGCTGGCCGGGCCGGGCAGTTATGTTAACTGCTGCACGATGACGGCATTGAGCAGGTTGGCTTCCTTCAGGGTCTGGTTCTCGTCAGCCAGCTCTTTGTTCGGGAAGGTAGTCATGAGGACAAAGCTGGTGGCAGCCATGGCCGGACGGGCGTCTACGATGAAGAGTCGGATGTCGCTGATCCTGTGGCTGTGGTTAAACTTCTGCACCAGCCTCCCACCGTCAGCAAGCCGTATCTGGATGTTTGTGGTAGGCTGTGACTCATTGATTGAGATGGAAGAGCTGGCTTTGGCTTCATTTTCTGCCTGCTGTGCTGGAGAGCTGGTATTCAATATGGGGGGGGGGCAGTGCTGCCCAAATTTTGACCCTCGCCAGTGAAGGCTTTGAAGGCTCCCTTGGGCTTCACGAAGTCCTCATCCCGATGGTCTTCCATGTCCAAGTTCACCTGCCCACCGTGAGCTAACCTCCGCAGCTCTGCTGGCACCTCTCCTCTGCGAATAGACTCCAGAAACTGGGCATTGGATGGGTCTTGGTAACTTCTGAGTTCACCATTGTCCAGGCTGAATCCAGTCTTCCAGAGCTTCAACACTACATGAACATCTTGGCTGGAATGCCGCCTCCTTTCTCCTGCCACGTAGGCAGACTCTTCCTCTGGTGCCGCTCCAAGGCGGTAGCCACCGCCTGCAAATTGTCTTGGTTTACTGGTCTCTCCAGGGCTCTGGGTCACTCGTTGCACAGCTACAGCTCCATGCTCCTTGGCACCTTTAAAGAGATCGTCCACCAGCTCGTTAGGACTTTTCTTTCTGGGAGGGCCAGCAATCTGCTGTCCACTTCTCTCTGAGCCCCCAGCACAAAACCTGTTCCTCTGACTCTCCTCTTCCTCCTCGTCCTCATCTTGGTCATGAATGAGGTCTCTGAAGGATGTCACCCTATTATCGCTGGGGGCTGTGCCTCTGGATACTGAACTGGGGGTTGCCTGCGAAATGGTCACAATCTCTTCGTCCCCTTCATCTTCATAAAAGCTTGCTAGGGCGATCTGCAGGTCCCAGCCGGCCGACTCCAGGAAGAAGCGGGCCCGATCCTCCTCGGCGCCCGTCACCGCCACGAACTCCCTCAGAGCGTCCTGCTGCTCCGCCGCCATCTTCCCCCGGTGCGCCGCCCCTGATATGGGTTTTGAAGGACTTGGAAGTCTAAGCCCACAAGTCCAGCACAGAAGTTGGGAATTAGATAGTGGGTGTGAGCTGGAGTAGAGAGAGAACTCACAATTTGGAATCTAATAATTTCTCTCAATTCATGTTCTGCTGTTTAACAGAAATATTACTTAACTTCTCTGAGCCTTCATTTTGTCTGGAAAGTACAAAATATGATACATAGGTTTATTACCTAAATTCAAGTGAACTATATGAAATAATCCCCATAAATCTCTTAGTATGAATTAGTATGTAAGGCTGAAAAAACAAGGTAGCTTTTTGTCAGTTTGTGGTTTTTGTAGGAAGAATGTCTCCAGCCATCTAGGTACGAACGGAGATGTGGAATAAGACAGAGAAGACCAGACTTGAGGACTAATGATTCACTCGGTGAACCAATATTAACTAGGCAATTCCTATGTTTCTTTCAACAAGGAGATCACGGAAAATGTAAGATCAGCTGAGATTTCTGAGGGCAGGAAAAAGCGCATCTTTGGAACACAAGACTAAGAAGACAGCACATTAATTGTCCCTAGCCATGCAGCCCAAATGATCTTATTTTGGGGTGAATACTGGAAAGGCATGGACTGCATCGTTCCTAATGTGGAATCCACTGGGTTTGTCATTGGTTTATTGGATGATTTTCAAGTATTTATTAAAAACTAGGAACTGATAAAAGTGTGGGTGGTTGGAAAATACTATTTCCTCTCTATTTTCAATGTATATTGCTGATATTGTCTGCCCTCTTAGCGCAGTAGGCAGCGCGTCAGTCTCATAATCTGAAGGTCCTGAGTTCAAGCCTCAGAGAGGGCAGATCAGACCTTTTTATTGGCCTGGCTAAAGGTTGTGTCGCAGGAAAAACCCAACAGCAAGTAAAATTAGGTGGGCACCAGCAAAGTATTTGAAAAATGACCGAATATTTGCTTAGAAGGTTGAAATTAGATTTCAAGTTTGTTGCAATTCCCAGTAACTTCAGTAATATCATTGGTGAAGAAGTTTACATTCACCAGAAAGATCTCAGGTCAAAAAGAGGGTTAGAACATGGGAATTAGGTTTAATGTTACAAAGCCTTCTTTGCACTGAAAGCTAGTGGGAAAGATACTTGTTTCCACCAGTTTTGCTCCATCATTTCTTCTCCACAGGACCTGAGTCCTCAGAGGTTCTTGCATGAACCCAACTTTTGGAAATATTGGATTTCTTTTAAAAATGACGATTTATAAATTTCTGGTCCTTTTCTTATTTCACCCAGAAGAGAGCACAGACTTGGTCTTTGACCAATACTCTTTGTTGCAAACAACTGGACTCAACTGAGTGACTAAGCACACACACTGTCATTATGCTACAAGGAAAGAAAACGTACTGTGGAGGGAGTGAGCGTGATCTGTACTGGAGTATGCTGGCCTTTCCTTCTTAACATTCATGGCTTTTGGCTAGTGGGAGAGTGGACCTCCCATCCTTGTAAACAGAGAGAATCTGGTGAAAAGAAGGATATTTTGTAATCGACATTATGGGGAAAGAGAGAAGTCTGTTGAGGGACATTTAGAGAGACAAGATGGACAACAGAACTTGTGGGTCTGAGGACTGAGTTGCCTGGGTCTGAGAGGGAACCAGAAAGATCCAGATTGTCAAAAACAAAATAAAAAAGATGTGAAATCAGGGGAATTCTTAGAGAAAACTTATAAACAAGAACAGGAGTAGGATCTTTGGATACTTCTTGCTTATGGAAGTTTCTTACCCAACCATCACAGTACCTATAATGACAGTCCAAATTAATACCTTCAGAAATATCTCCAAGAATTGAAACAATCTGGTGATATTTGACTTCCACATATAGAATCCCAAATAGAATTTTTCCTCTTTGCACAAGCAGCTAAAATATTTTAAATAAGGCAGGAGGGATTCCAGCAGGTAATACAGGAAATATATTTAACAGCATTAGTGATCAGATCCTGATGATGTCCAAAAACAGGAAGGGATGTTAAAGAGGGTCATAATTCTACCATGCAGAACTGTGAACAGCCCTTGCACTTTGCTTTTCACTGAAACACTTCCCTCTCCTGTAACTTGATCTTAAGCTTCTTCAGACACAAAGAATCCTATGGATGATGCCCTTGGAGGCTCTGTGAAAGGGTGGTCTTTCAGCAAGCCTACCATTCGGTTAGGCTTTTGGCACCACAGTCTTGAAATGAGCTGGAAATTTTCTTACATTTTGAGTTTTCTGTGGGTATTTGGTAACTGGGCTCTGTCTGGGTTTCCCAAATGCACACAGAGGACTTTTCCTCACCTCTCAGATTCTGACTAATATAACTTCTTGTTTTGAATCAGACTTAGTAATATGCCTACTCCTTGGCACTCAGATCCTAAGTCAAATGTTACTTTACTACTGAGATCCCCTCCCTAGCTAATGCCTCTTATTGTGATTTCAATCTGTCCATCAACTTACACCACCTTCCTCACAAGCACTGTGTTTTAGAAATTGTCTTATGAATTTTCATTTAAATTTTGTGTCTCTCCTCTAGAGTATAAAGATCTTTAGGCTCAAAACATTGTGTCCTCAGTGCCTGGAGTTAAGGCATAAACATGGCTTCTGCCTTGAAATGGAAGTACTAGGTAAGGATAGGGAATAAGTGGATCAAATATAAGTGAATATTTTAATAAATTATTTTATTAACTTCCAAAATGTTACTCTCTGCTTCTGTCGATTTATTTTGCTCTTTCTTTATGCCTTACTCGATGTTTTAAATTTTGTTGATGAATGGCAGTTTATATGACTTAAAATTTTCCCAGAGGGAATTTTCTGCTTTCTAATTAGTGAGTAACAAAAAAAGATATAAGGGAACACAGATGTTTAGGACTCCTGTTACAAAAGTCACAACAGATGGCAGTTTGGCGTTAGTCACTCAGTCGTGTCTGACTCTTTGTGACCCCATGGACTGTAGTCCACCAGGCTCCTCTGTCCATGGGATTCACCAGGCAGAATACTGGAGTGGGTGGCCATTCCCTTCTCCATGATAACAGTTTAAAGTTGGGTGAAAGCTAGAACAAATTAAAAGCCTATTTCTCTTTTGCATGTATTTTCTTTCAACCATTTTTTTCCACTCGGGTTCTTAATTTCTGGTTTCTCTTCAGTCAACAGTGAAACCCCAAAATGTTCCCTCTGTCTCTTCTTTTCCCATGGTGACTTTCTCCTCCCTTCTTCAGCAGAGGAATAGATACCAATCACACTATTGCCTTAGGCATCTTTGAGAAGATGTGCCCTTAGTTCAGTCCTGGTTTCATTTTAAGGACCTTGGAATTTTCTGAAGTTCAGGCTGCTCAGAAGAGTAAATAAAGTGGAGATAGTACTTTGAAAAGCTAGAGAAAAAAACATAAGCCTGAAGGTGGGGAATTAGCTCAAGTGGTAGAGCGCTCACTTAGCATGTGAGAGGTAGTGGGATCAATGCCCACATTCTCCAGTTTTGGCTCCTTCAACTAAGGAGCTCCCGCTGACAACCACAGATCTTGCAACCTTTACAAAGAAATGAGAAAAGCAGACACACATCGCACTCTTCTCTGGGCAAGGACAAGACTGGCTCTACGTCCCTGACCACTGAGCTTCAAAACTCATGAACTGAAGCTGATAAACTTGGAAGAAAAAATAGAGAAACCCACAGTTATCATTATAGGTATCAAAACTTCTCTCTCATTAATGATAGATGTAGTAGTTAACTAAACAACACCATTTACCAATGGATCTAATTGACCTGACAGAGCAAAATCGCAATATAGAAAGGTGAAAAGAGGAGCCAAAGAGTTGAGAGAAAAGCAATATCGTATCAAAACTGAAAAATCAAGAATGATCAGAGTGAAGCAGAGGGACATCATGAACACATATTTTTAAAGTCATTATTTAGCTGTAAATGCCAGGAAGACTCAAAGCGGTGAATCTGGAAGAGGATTGGCCCTTGTGCATATACATCCTTCTAGTTCCAGAAGGCTGGGAGATCATATTCCTTCTGAATCACCTGAAGCTACTGCAGTGCCAGGCACAGAGCAGCTCCCCAATGAATGTGAGCTGACTGAGCGGAAAGGAAGTGATAGATTCAAGAGAGCTTCACAAAACAGTGTTCCGATGTGCCGATATTATTCAGTGAAAGTGGATTTTGAAGGAAGAGAATGAGCCAAAGTTTGACTTGGAAGTCTAAGCCCTAAAGGCCAGCAGGGAGGAGATTGGGAATTAGAGTGTGTATGAATGAGCTATTGTGGAGAAGAAAGTACAGTGAGATTATCAACTGCAGCAGAAAAAAATAACATAATTTGGAATTACATAATCTGCTTCTCAGTTCAGACTTTATGGCTTAGCAGACACATTACTTAACTTCTCTGAGTTGCCAACATATGTGGAAATGCAAATTATGACACCTAGTTGTCAAAATTCAATTGGAACATATGAAATAATCTTAATAAATCTCTTAGTCTAATTAATAGCCCAATAGGCTGAAGAACAACAGGGAGGTTTTTTTGTTAAGTTCTGTCTGTAGTTGTTGTTTTTTTTTTTTCCCAGTCTCTGGTTTTTGTAGAGAGAACATCTCCTGTCCTGTTCATGCAAGTGGAGATGTAGGGTGAGACAAAGACATATGGAGTGTAGACAAATTGGAGGAATATTCATTCACTCATTCAGTGAATTAATATTAACTAGTATCTCCTAAGTTTCTTTTGAATATAAAGAAAGTGCAAGAGTGAGACCCACTCCAGTGTTCTTGCCTGGAGAATCCCAGGGATGGGGGAGCCTGGTGGGTTGCCGTCTCTGGGGTCGCACGAGTCGGACACGACTGAAGCGGCTTAGCAGCAGCAGCAAGAGAAATCTCTGAGGGAGAGAAGAGGCCAATTATTGGAACACAAGAGAGGGAAAGAGCCGCAAAAGACCGGATTGTTCCTGGTCTTGCTGGCCAGAGTGTCCAACTGGTGGATATATACTGTAAAGGTGTGGACGCCATCATTTCAGAGTGTAGAATCTGCCGGGTGCAGCATTGTCTTCGAGGAACATTGGTTACGTTTTTTAAAACCTGGAAACTGATACATGTGCCTTAAAAATATTATTTCATATTTTAATTAGAATGTGAAGGCCTCACCTTGTCTGCCTTCTTAGCGCAGTAGGCAGCGCATCAGTCTCATAATCTGAAGGTCCTGAGTTCGAGCCTCAGAGAAGGCAGCTTAGTTTTTTCCTCCACAGTCGAACTAGCCTAATGTTACTCTGCTAAAAAAGAAAACGTATACAGGCTGCACCAAAGCCAAACCAAAAGGAATAAACAAAAAAATCAACATAAAATAACTCTGGGAGTTAGTGAAGGACAGGGAAGCCTGTAGTGCTGCAGTCCATGGCATTGCAAAGAGTCAGACAGGATTGAGGGACTGAACAAAAGTAAAATGACTAAATGCTGCCAGATAAGCATTTGATAAAGGATCCATTATTTGCTCGGGAGTGTCATACTAGATTTCAAGTCTGTTGCCCTTCCCAGTAACTTCAGTAAAATCACAGATGAAATAATGTAGACCACATCACAAAAATATCATATTTTTGTGTCTTCTCCACTGATAGAAGACTTCTCTTTAACTGGCTCTCTAAAGGACGCCCAATGGCAATTAAGGAATGGGAGATGTAAAATCATTTGTTATTTTAATCATGAAACAAATAATTCTTGTTTTCGCAACTATTCTGGGTGCAGTGAATCAAGAGTGAATAAAATCTCCAAATTTCCTTCCTTGTGGAGCTGCATCCCTCCATCTTTCGCTTCTTTTAGAGTGGCAGGATGCAGGGAGCTTGAAGATTTGACTAATGAGATTTGTGAGGGTTCTTACACTTAATCCTTGACATTCTGTGAGCTTGGAGGCTGGAGGGAGAAAGCGGAGACAGAGGTCACTTCTGGCATGCTGACAGTGTAGACAGTGTAGTAGCCTTTTCAGGATAATCAAATATCCTGAAACCACTTTATTCTTTGGGGACCAGAGACAATATGGTGACATATGTGATTATGGATTGTGGGGTTCCAACTTTGCCTAGTTGATTTTCCTTTAAAATGTGAAAGAGAAATGATACTCTGTTTTATTTCTTATACACGTTACCAAAATGATACTAAGAGATGGATTTCTGAAGGTTAGTTTATCCAGAGCTTCCTTCCTGCAGATTTGACCTTGCTGTTTCTTTCCCTTAAGGGTTCAAGGAAGGGAGGCACCTTCAGGCTGCAGAAAGCACGGTGATAGTTACCTCTTTCTATTTGCTGCCTCTCTGACCCTTTGAGAGATGGATGACCACCACTGGGGACTTGGAATACCGAATACAAAAGAATGAAAAGGAATGAAACAAATCTTTTTCAGCACTGGGTGCTAAAAATTATACTACATGTTTATTAATCTTATGCAAGTTGTTTGATTTAGCTTTGCAGTTCATCCAAATATCATAATTCCCATTTTACAGAGAAAACTGAAGCTTAGAATAGTTGAACCATCTTTTTTTTCCTTTTGTGTGGCTCTACGGAACAAAACCAGAAGTACAAAGCAGATTTTTGTGTTTTTTTTTCTATATTAAAATGTAGCCTTTTCCTTCAACCCTGCACTTAGTCTTTTCCTCCAGACCAATTCATTCATTAATTCACTATTATTATAAATGAGAGGATTTAATCTTCCACGTATCAGATATTAATTCACAATCACTTGTGTTTACCACCCAGATTCAAGTATTCTACATGCCTTTGACTCTTTCTTCTCCTTCAAATCTCTATACCCAGTATCTTGACATGTGCTTAAATACTGTAGATCTTTCCCTCACAGCTCTCCAGAATCTTTCTCTTTCTTCTCATGCACCTATGCCTTTGTCCATTCTGTGTTTATAAAGAA
This sequence comes from Antilocapra americana, assembly GCA_007570785.1. NCBI lineage: Eukaryota > Metazoa > Chordata > Mammalia > Artiodactyla > Antilocapridae > Antilocapra > Antilocapra americana. Next base: position 1,940,418 of record ML664180.1, read on the forward strand.
TGTAGCCAGCTAGTATACTGGGCCGCAGGTACAGAAAGACTCATGCTATTATTAATCTCAGAGCTTAAAGAATAAACTTCAATCCTTTAGGATCTTACAGTTTCTTTTTATTTATCTCTAATTCTATTTTCTCCATTTCCTACCTATTTGGCATTCAAAATAAAAAAAATTCATAAAATATTTTTATTTAAAAGCCATGTGCCTGCATGTTTTTCAAGGGTTTTTAAGCCTCCCAATTTTCCCCCCAGTGTCTCTTCATGTGTCCAGGCTTTTTCAACCACTGTTTCTCTCCATGTCTATTAAAACACACACACACACACACACACACACACACACACACACACACACACTCCACTCCAACCACACGGGTATATTTCTGAACACAGGAATTCCTACTATCTTGACTGTTCCTTCCATCCTATTGATTCTTTATCCTCACACCTCAATGTCTGTATTTTTTTTTTCTCTCTTTCATAGGATTTCATTTCTTATTTTTGTTAGGTCTTCTTATTTGTAGCAAGGTTTTTTGTTTGTTTGTTTTGGTTATTTTCTTATATCATGTAGATGTGAAACCTTTCATGAGCCACCTCGGCCAGAACTGAATATCCCAAAAGCAGGCTACAGTGTGAGTTTCCGTAGTGTAGTGGTCATCACGCTTGCCTAACACGCAAGAGGTCCTCGGCTCGAAACCGAGCGGAAACAATAATTACCTTTTTACCTTCAGTCATCCGGGGAAAAATCAGCTCACCGCCTCCCCTAAAAGGAACTAGTTATCAACCCACTTCTTTTTGTTGTTTGGGTCCTCTTTTTAAGAAACAGATAATCATCCTCAGATAGTCTCGTCTCATTAGCCGACTGTTCTGGATGACTTCTCCCAACTGAGACGTGTTCTCTTCTGTCCCAGAAAATCTGAATCGGGAACCTTTGGAGTGCCAAGCGTTTCCTATGGCTACTTTTTCCTTTCCTGGCAGAGAAATAGGTACCAACTGCTCTCTTCTCTCTAGGCATCTCTGAGACGATGTGCCCTTGGCCCAAATTCAGATTCCCGTTAATAGGCTTGACATTTCCTGAAGTTTGGACCACCCAAAAGAAGGAATAATCGAGAGGATATGTTGATAAATTGGGGGGGTGGGGGGAAGCGAAACTGAAGTGGGGGATTAGCTCAAATGGTAGAGCGCTCGCTTAGCATGCGAGAGGTAGTGGGATCGATGCCCACATCCTCCAGTTTTACTCTCAATTGAGGGGTTCAACCCCTATCTTCCAATCTCTAAAAAGAAATTAGACACACTTTAGACTCTTCTTAGGAAAAGGACGATACGAGATAGCGATGGCTCTACTGGTTCGTACATCTACTACCAACGTATGACTTGTGTTCTGCTACAGAACAGCTGGGTCATCTCAAGGCTTATGCCCAACTCTTTTTTCCCCTCCGTTTCTTCATGCACTTGGCCGCAAGCCCAATCCTGAGAAGCGCAGGGCAGAGCAGGGTCAATAAAGCCCCAACTTTCTTGCCAGGGGCTGAAAACGAGTGCTCCAAGTAACCAAAAAATATCGAGAAAGACCCTATGGGAAGCCAATACGTGAAGTTACTAGTTAACTTCTGGATGCACCCGCGAGCTGTGAATAAGTGGCTCTAATCCTGAACAACAACCAACATCGAATTGCTAAAATGGAAAACGACCAGCTCAGCCTCGCACAGACTTTGAGCATCTCGGCCTGCTCGAGACCCCTCATCTCTCTTCCACTGTTTTCCTCCACTCGCTACAAAGTTGGCTTGTCAGTTAAGACATCTCCAGCTCTGACATGTGTGAAGCCATACAAGCGGGAAAAAAATCAGAAAGATCCGATTTATTACACGTCCAATATTTCAATGTCCAATATTTCTCTGTCTTCTTCGGGCTCATAAAAAAATTAAAGACTCTCCCTGCCCCTCCCCCCCAAAGTCAATGTTTCCTACACCTATATTGAGCTGTAGTCAACTGGGAAGTTTGCGGTTACCGACCAAGAGCTCAAGGAGGTGCGCAGGCGGAGAATGCGGGCATAGACCCTGCAGGCATCAGTCAGTGAAGTTAGTGAAGTACAAGTCCCCCATTTTGAACTCGTGGTTATTTCGGCACTAGAAGTTTTATGCCCTCCTTGGTTTTTCGGGACTAATCTGAAGACTCAAGTGTCACTGCTGTCAAGGCGGAGCATCTCTAGACCTTCCGGAGAAACAGCCATTGTGGGAATGCTCGTCTAAACGGGGACCCGAAACGGTTATCGTGAGAAAACCCTGACACAATCTCACGTCTTGATACTTCACAGCAGAGCAAACTGCATCCCAGAGGTAAATAAATGCAAAAACAAACTCAAGGAAAATGAACGCGCTAAGGAAAAGCAAACAGGAGAAAAAAGCCATGCCCTCTCTGAGGCTCGAACTCAGGACCTTCAGATTATGAGACTGACGCGCTGCCCACTGCGCTAAGAAGGCGTTGAAAAGAAGTTGTTGGCTAGAGTGTAAAGAAATTACCTAAGCCAGTGCTTGCCCTCTGGCTGGCGCTGTTCTTGTTTTTTGTCATCTGTCCCTCAGACTTAATAGTCAAATTTTCACCATTCAAAGTCTTCTCTTTGAAATAATAGACCCTCACCAAATAGTAGTTGGGTAAATGTATAGAAAATTTTCATACCTTGAAACATGTATGTAATTTTTTTTGCCCAATATTTTAGTTCTACCATATTTTCCAAAGTACAACTTGGCATTATTTTTCAAAAAGTTAGTGTGTGTTTGGATTTACCTATATTTTTGTCTATGCATTTTCTCACCATGATTTGCACTGTAAGTCTAATAGAATGCAAATTCTTTGTCTTTTTTTGTTTACTAATTTGTCCAAAAAGCCTAGAGCAGTGTCTCTGAAAATATTTACTGAGGAATATATCTATGAAAATTTACTTCATTTTATAGTATATTCTTGAGATTTCCTTTATTGAGGGTCTCTGTGGGATAAACTCTCATATTTTCTTTTGTCTCATGCTATCTTTATATCACTATCATTCTTCAAAAATAGAGTCACTAAGTGTAATTTTAGTTGAAGAGTTATTTTATTTCTTCATTTTGAAAATTACCTTGAGCTATTTTCTAGCTAACAGTGTCACCTTTGCAGGCAATCTCTTTTCTATTTTTTGAGAATTGTTGTTAGTTTCTAGTGTCATTTTGGTGCTCTTGCCTCCTTCCTCTCCTTTTTCTCCTCTTCTTTTACAGTTTCACTGTGATGTAACTGGCTATGGATTTCTTTTTATAGTACCAGGTTTTGGTGAATAGGACTTCCTGAATCTTTTCTATAAATCTTGAATTTATAGGTAAAAAATTCTAATGTATTTATGCATTCATTTTTTTAATCATGTGTCCCCCAGCCAACCTCCTCTCCTGTAGATAGAAATTATCACAATTGTCACTAAACGAGCTAGTGTTCAGTCAGATGACCATCCCTGATAATCAGTAGAAAGAAACTGATGGAGGTATAGCCAAGTGTTGGAAATGTTTGAATATTAAATAGAACTTTAACTTATCGCTTAAAATTAAATCCATATAGAAGATAGTAACAAAACCTCACCATATTTTATTACCATCAGAGGCAGCCTCCTAAAATGAATATGCATAAATTCTAGATCTTTTTACTGCTGAGAAGGGATGACCATCAGCAAGATGGCAAAAATAGAAAGCCACAGACCTTGTTCCCTGACAGACACCAATTTAACATCAGTATATGATCCAAAAAGCTTTTATGAGCTCTCCAGAAACCACTCAGGAAGTCGCAGTACCCCCAAGTAGTGCAGAGCCAGGAACAGCTGCATTGAAATAGATAAATACAACTATGGTGTTCCACCCACTACAGATTTTCCTCCAAGTTGACAAAATTGAGCGGAGATCAGGAGAAAATTACCAACTTACTGCTTCTCTCTTCGGACGGAAAGGGAAGAATGGAACATATGCCATACATTCTGGATTTTCAGGGGCTGAGGGGAGTCTGCCCAAGGGACTGGTTTCTTTCTCACTTGACTAGAGGCGCTCACACCAAACTCTCATACTTTGGATGCCTGGGGTCCCCTGAGAACAAAGGAGTTTGACAGCTTGAGGCCGCACCACAGAACCTGCAATACCATCGATAAACACAAGAGGGAGAAAGAGACTATCCGCTCCGGGAAAAGAACCCGTTATGGAAGCCTCTAGTGCGTTTTTTGCTTCAAATTTGTTTTCTTCAGCTCTGTGACTTCTGTTTGGTACTTTCTTATATTTTCTAACTTTGTTGAGGTTTTTATTGTGCTCATCCATTCTCCCAAGTTTGGTGGCCATTTTTACGACCCATTGCTTTAAACTCTATCAAGTAAATTACTTATCTCCATTTTACTATTACAACCCTCCACCCCCAGAGGTTTTATCTTGTTTTCTCCTTTAGAACATATTTCCTGTTTCCTCATTTTATTCCTCTGTGTTTTTTCTATGAACTACATAAAACAGAGCTTTCCAAATCTTAAAGGAGTGGCCTCATGTAGGAAATGAACCTTATCTTCAACCTTGCCCTAGCTTTTCCCCCCACATATAGACATTTATTTCATTGAATATTCTTATGGTTGTGTGAAGTGGTAGGTTCAAATTCTGTATGGTTTACTTTTGCTGTTTTGGCTTGAGCTTTAGATGTCATACCTAAAGGTCATGTCATCCTTTGGCCTCTTTAGCAGCCTCAGCCCTGGCAGTTGGGGTTCATAGTTTAGGAATAGGCTCCAAGAAGGACTGGCCATTATCCTGGGTCTGTTTTTCTTGGTGATCCTGGTAATGTGCTTTCTCAAAAGGACAGAAAGTCTCTACCAGTGAACTGCCAGATTGTTCACAGAACACACTGGACCCAACTTATGAGGTAGACTACCTTCCAAACTTGAGGTAGACTAGGTTCCTACCTGGCTTCCCTAGTGGCTTAAGCAAAGAACCTGCCTGCCAATGCAGGAGATGCAGACTCAATCTCTGAGTCGAGAAGATCTTTTGTATAAGGAAATGGTTACTCACTGCAGTATTCTTGCTTGGGAAATCCAATGGACATAGGAGCCTGGTGGGCTATAGTCCATGGGGTCATAAAAGAGTTGGACAACAATTCGAGTCTAAATAACAACACAAGAGTCCGACCAGATTAGACATGCTTTATCGATTGTTTCAGTAGAATGGAGGGGGGCGGCATGGTGATGAGAAAGGCAGTCTCCTGTGCACAGCCTTTTAGCCCTTACTTGGTCAGATAAGAATGAGCCTTTTGCCTGATACACATCCTGACCAAGAGATAAAGAGCCCACATAGCCTATGTCAGGCTTAGCCCTATGTGGGAATCTATTTCCCTGTTTCATAGTTAATGTGTATTCTTTTGTTAAGCTTACATGTTCATCAATGACCCTAGGCCTTCTCACAGCTTCCAGCATTTCATACTCCATAGGGAAGGGGCTGTGGTCCTACTGTGGCATGAGAGGGGTGTGCATAGCTGCTGTGGGGTCTGCTAGACGTGGGGAGCTGACAGACATACTAAAGCTGACCTTGCTCTGTCTCTTCCCTATGGAAGTAAAGTATTGTTCTGTCCTGTTCTTGATCATGTTATTGTGTTTTCCTTGGTGACTCTGATACCAAGGTGCGGTGAGCAGACTGGACTTCTGTTTCTGGTGATTGGCAATAATGAGGATTTTTGTTTCCCTCCAAGAAGTCAGAATCCTCCCCTGACATCAGCAATCAATACAGGGAGAACCTGTGAATTTATTACCTTGATGGCAAAAAAGAGTTGGTAGATGTAATCAAGGTTACAACCTTGAGATGAGGAAATACACTGGTGAGCCCAATATAACCCCATGAGTCCTTAACAGTAGAGAAAGTTTCCAGCTATAGTCTTAATTATGCAATGACATAATGCTTGGAGAGATGTGACATGAGAAGAAAATGGTCCTTCATTGCAGGCTTTGGTGATGGAAGAAGTCTATGAGCCAAAAACTGCAGGAAGCCTAGAAGCTGGAAAGAGTGAGGAAGCAAATTCTCCAGAAAGGAACACAGCAATGCCAACACCTTGATTTCAACCTGGTGTGCCCTGAATTAGACTTCTGAACTACATAACTGAAAAACAATAAATTTGTATTGTTTAATCTGCTAGTTCAGTTCAGTCATTAAGTTGTGTCTGACTCTTTTCGATCCCATGGATTGCAGCACGCCAGGCTTCCCCATCCATCACCAACTCCCAAAGCTTACTCAAACTCATGTCCATTGAGTCAGTGATGCCATCCAAACCTCTCATCCTCTGTCATTCTCTTTTCCTTCCACCTTCAATCTTTCCCAGCTTCAGAGTCTTTTCCAATGAGTCAGTTCCTCACAGTAGGTGGCCAAAGTACTGGAGTTTCAGCTTCAGCATCAGTCCTTCCAATGAATATTTAGGACTGATTTCCTTTAGGATGGACTGGTTTGATCTCCTGGCAGTCCAGGCGACTCTCAAGAGTCTTCTCCAACACCACAGTTCAAAAGCATCAATTCTTCAGCTCTCGGCTTTCTTTATAGTCCAACTCTCACATCCATACATGACTACTGGAAAAACCATAGCATTGACTAGATGGACTTTTGTTGGCAAAATATGTGGTAATTTGTTTATTGTTGTCATTTAGTCACTATGTCCAGTTCTTTTGCGACCCCATAGACTGTAGCCCACCAGGCTCCTCTGTCTATGAGATTTTCCAGGCAAGAATACTGGAGTGGGTTGCCATTTCCTTCTCCAGGGGATCTTCCGTACCTAGGGATCGAACTCCTGTCTCCTGCATTGGCAGGTGAATTCCCCACCACTGAGCCATCAGAGAAGTCCAGTGGCTTTATTACAGGGACCATAAAGAACTGATTTACACCTCTTTCGGGGAATACAAAGGAGTCTACAGTCATATCTGTCTTGAGAACTGCCATTTCTTTCATTCAAAGCAACTTCAGGGTAGATGTCCCTTGCATGTATAGCCTCTCAGTTAGTGTCTGATATCTATTAATTGAGGGGTGGCTTCCCGGGTGGCTCCACAGTAAATAATCCACCTACCAATGCAGGAGACGTGGGTTTGATCCCTGGGTGTGGAAGATCCCCTGGAGAAGGCAATGATTACCCACTCCAGTATTCTTGCCTGGAGAATCCCATGGAGAGAGGAGCCCAGAGGGACATAGTCCATAATGTCGCAAAGAGTCAAACACAACTGAAGAGACTTAGCCCACATGTACACTCACACTTATAACTAACTGAATGAGTAAATTGAAAGGGTATCTTATTTGTGTCCCTAGATTACTGAGTAGGCTAATGTTGAGATAATATGTAATTGTCCTCCAAAAGAAGAGCCATGTATTAATTTACAAAACAATCTATTGAGCCACAAGTTATTAATACTTCCCTACTATGTTTTCTTTTTTTCTTGATTTTTCCTTTTTTCTCTTATCCCCACTTCCAAAGGTTCTTCTATATTTATTTTGAAGGCTTCTCTTGTCTTAAACACACCAACAAACATCAACAAGAGCACTGTTAGAATAAAAAAAAAAGTTACAATAAAAAATAAAAATAAATAAATAAATAAACTAGAGCACAAAAGCTTCTTATTAACCTAAAGATATTATTCCTCAGCCTGCAGAAGGAATAGTGGACAGTGAACTGGAAGAAACTTGGCTTCCTGAATATTTTGTGGAACAAAGCGATCCTAACAGCCAGAGACTGCTATATCTTTTTGTCAAGTCTCTTCTGATTCCTTTAGACAGAATAACCCACTTTCTTCAACATTCTTATGGAACTTGTACAGATATTTTTTTCTATTTAACTCATATCCTATTGAGTTAAATTTGTTATCAATCCTAAAGGAAATCAGTCCTGAATATTCATTGGAAGGACTGCTGCTGAAGCTAAAGCTCCAATACTTTGGCCACCTGATGCGAAGAGCTGACACATTAGAAAAGACCCTGATGCTGGGAAAGATTGAAGGCAAGAGGAGAAGGGGATGACAGAGGATGAGTTGGTTGGACAGCATCACTGACTCAATGGACATGAGTTTGAGTAAGCTCCAGGAGTCAGTGATGGATGGGCAAGCCTGGCGTGCTGTAGTCCATGGGGTCACAGAGTCAGACACAACTGAGCGACTGCACTGAGTAGATACACATACCAAAAAAGCAGTAGAACCAGTCTTATCCTTTCCCAGAAGAGAAGGCAATGTGTGTCTACTTTTCTCATTTCTTTGTATAGGTTGCAAGATTTGTGGTTGTCAGCTGGAGCTCCTTAGTTGAAGGAGCCAAAACTGGAGAATGTGGGCATCGATCCCACTACCTCTCACATGCTAAGCGAGCGCTCTACCACTTGAGCTAATTCCCCACCTTAATGCTTGTGTTTTTTCCTCTAGCTTTTCAGAATACCATCCCCACTTTATTCACTCTTCTGAGCAGTCTGAACTTCAGAAAATTTCAAAGTCCTTAAGGAGATGGAACCAGTCAGTCTTAAAGGAAATCAGTCCTGAATATTCATTAGAAGGACTGATGCTGAAGCTGAAGCTCCAATACTTTGGCCACCTGATGTGAAGAACTGACTCACTGGAAAAGACCCTGATGCTGGGAAGGATTGACTGTGGAAGGAGAAGGGGATGACAGAGGATGAGATGGTTGGATGGCATCACTGACTCGATGGACATGAGGTTGAGCAAGGTTCAGGTGTTGGTGATTGATGGGGAAGCCTGGCGTGTTGCAGTCTATGGGTTTGCAAAGAGTTGGACACAACTGGGTGATTGCGAGTAGATACACATACTAAAAGGATAGTAGGCCCGTCTTATCCTTGCCCAGAGGAGAGTGCGATGTGTGTCTGCTTTTCTCATTTCTTTGTATAGGTTGCAAGATTTGTGGTTGTCAGCTGGAGTTCCTTAGTTGAGGGAGCCAAAACTGGAGAATGTGGGCATCGATCCCACTACCTCTCACATGCTAAGCGAGTGCTCTACCACTTGAGCTAATTCCCCACCTTCATGCTTATGTTTTTTCCTCTAGCTTTTCAGAATATCATCCCCACTTTATTTACTTTTCTGAGCAGACTGAACTTCAGAAAATTTCAAGGTCCTTAAAGAGATCAAACCAGTCAGTCCTTAAGGCAATCAGTCCCGAATATTCACTGGAAGGACTGATGCTGAAGCTGAAACTCCAATACTTTGGCCACCTGATGTGAAGAACTGGTTCACTGGAAAAGACCCTGATGCTGGGAAGGATTGAAGGCGGAAGGAGAAGGGGATGACAGAGGATGAGATGGCTGGATGGCATCATGACTCAATGGACATGAGTGTGAGCAAGCTCCAGGAGCTGGTGATGGATAGGGAAGCCTGGCGTGCTGCAATCCATGGTGTTGAAAAGAGTCAGACATGACTGAGTGAATGAACTGACTGTCTCATACATAGGGATAGCAAAGCAAAATCCATCTTGATTAACTGACAGACAGTGTGTATTGTAAGATACTTGAACTTAAGTTTTTGTAGAGTGGAAAAGGAAAGTCACCACTGACTGGTGTTAGTACTATGGATGTGGGAGAGAAAATTAGTAATTTGTCTCACAGATTTGTCATGAACTAAGAAAATATCTATTTCATTTTCAACTATGATTTATTAATGATAGGAACCAATTTTTAAAAAATTTCCTATTCCCAGTGCCCAAATAGATTGTAGGGTAGACTGCAAACTGCATGAATTTTAATGATAAATGAGACACCCAAATGAATTTTAAAACTCTGTGAAGCTATTTTGAGGCATTTGTTCATTCTCCTGTTGTTTGGTTATACTTCAGTGGAAAAATCTGAGATACCCTAGGAAATCAGGAGGTAAAGAATAGCATTGGTATCCTATTGACATTGTTTGCTGGGAGCCATTAGGATGCCCCTTTGCTCGGATGACAAGGTCATGAGACTAAGAAAGAAATTGCAAAGCTGACTTTCTTTATCGGGGCATCCCAGGCTAGGCACCCCCTGGTATTTTTCTTGGGAGTTCTGTCCATGCTCAGAACATTGGCTCAACTCAATAGGTCAGTCCCAGTTGGAAAGAATTTGTCCTGAGATAATCCCCCCAGACTTTCCCAGAGGATCGGGGAAGGTGGATCACCTTCCCCAGGGGCTAAGGAGGAATGAAAGGGACATTTAAATAGATTACTACTCCTCCTACTAATTATTGGGGAGTTTACCAAGAGTTCTCTGGGGGTCATGGCAAGGCCACCGCCAGAAGGGCTCGTACTTGGGTCACCTTTCCACCTCCCACTCCCCTGACCACTCCACGGAGGAGGCTCTCTTCCTTGAAGAAATCAGGCTCGATTGGGACTTAGGAATGCTCATAATTGTGGCCAGCATAGTTGGAGATATTGATTGCTTTAGGATAATGTAGACATAGGAATTCATTTTAGTAGTTATAAGGTTAATAGGGTTTTATTGCTGAAGCAGTGCTGCTTGACTGTCTCTTAGTCCTCTTTCCTCTTCCTAAACTGTCTCTTAGTCCTCTTTTTTTTTTTTTTTTGGTTTTGACCTTTATTTTTATTTTTATTTTTTTTTTTAAATTATTGTTTTAGCCATACATTGTTATGATATCACCATGGGTTTACATATGCTTCCCCTCCGGGTCCCCCCTCCCTCCTCCCATCTTAGTCCTCTTTCCTCTTCCTAAACTGTCTTAGTCCTCTTTGCTCTTTCTAAACTGTCTCTTTGTCCCCTTTCCTTGTAAGAACCAGAGTAGGTTACTAGAATAAACAGTCTCAAGCTTTAGCCCTTCCCTCTAGCTTCTACATAGTTATACCTGATAAGAGAAATGTAACCTTTCTACTTAGGTTGATGTACTTATCATGATTGAATGAAGTATACTGAAGACATTCAAATGGTAAACATACTATTGTTAAATCTAATTACATAAAAATCTGACTTCTGCAAAGGGAATGTTTCATGATAGACTGGGGAATGAGCTCAATGATAAGGTTGCTATGGAAGGTAGAAAACAAAAAATTGTATAGAATGATAGGTGTTGTAATGATGTAATGGGGATGTCTTTTGGCTATAAAACTGTAAACCAACAACAATAGACTTCTCCATCACCCCACAAAACTAACAGCAATAAAGAGAGGCTGCTCCATCACCACACATCGACTCAGCTCAGTTCTTCCGCCGACGCCACTCATCCCTCAAGACCCCCGGACCCCGCCAGGGCTGGACCCCGGCAATTGTTGAAGCATGAGCATGGTGATTTATTTTCTACAAATACATTAGTTCAGCCAGTCAGTCAGTTCAGTTGCTCAGCTGTGTCCAACTTTTTGCAACACCATGGACTGCAGCACACCAGGCTTCCCTGTGCATCACCAACTCCCAGAGCTTGCTCAAACTCATGTGCATTGAGTCAGTGATGCCATCCAAACCTCTCATCCTCTGTCGACCCCTCCTGCCTTCAATCTTTCCCATCATCACAGTCTTTTCCAATGAGTCAGTTCTTCACATCAGGTGGCCAAAGTATTGGAGTTTCAGCTTCAGCATCAGTCCTTACAATGAATATTCAGGACTGATTTCCTTTAGGATTGACTGGTTGGACCTCCTGGCAGTCCAAGGGATGCTCAAGAGTCTATTCCAGCACCACAGTTGAAAACCGTCAGTTCTTCGGCAGTTTTCTTTTTAGTCGAACTCTCACATCCACATATGACGACTGGAAAAACCATAGTTTTGACTAGGCAGACCTTTGTTGGCAAAGTAATGTCTTTACTTTTTAATATGCTGTACAGGTTGGTCATAACTTTTCTTCCAAGGAGCAAGTGTCTTTTAATTTCATGGCTGCAATTACCGTCTGCAGTGATTTTGGAGCATCTCAAAGTAAAGTCTCTCACTGTTTCCGCTGTTTCCCCATCTATTTGCCATGAAGTGATGGGACCAGATGCCATGATCTTAGTTTTCTGAATGTTGACTGTTAAGCCATCTTTTTCATTCTCCTCTTTCACCCTCATCAAGAAACTCTTTCATCAAGAGGCTTTTTAGTTCTTTGCTGGAGCCATCAGGATGCCCCCTCACTCGGATGACAAAGTCACAAGACTGAGAAGGAAACTGCAATGTGGATTTTCCTTCGGGGCATCCCAAGGCAAGGCCCCTCCTGGTATTTTTCTTGGGAAGTTCTGGTTATGCTTTGAACACTAGCTCATCTCAGTAGGTCAGTCCCAGTTAGAAAAAATTCATCCTGAGATAATTCCTTCAGATCTTATTTCCCTCAGGGGATCCGGGAAGGCAGATTCCCTTTCCTGAGGACTAAGGAGGAATAAGGGACATTTAAATAGATTACTATACCTCCTACTAGTTACTGGAGAGTTTACCAAGAGTTCTCTGGGGGTCATGGCAAAGCCACCACCAGAAGGGCTTGTACTTGGGTCACCTTTCCACATCCCACTCCCCCGACCACTCCACGAAAGAGGCTCCCTTCCTTGAAAAAACCAGACTGGAAAGGGACTTAAGAATGCTCATAACTGTGGCCAGCATAGTTGCAGACACTGACTGCTTTAGGGTAGCGTAGACATAGGAATTCCTTTTAGTAGTTGTAAGGTTAATAGGGTTTCATTGTTAAAGCAGTGCTGCTAAACTGTCTCTTTGTTTTCTTTTCTCTTTCCTTGTAAAAACCAAAATAGGTTAATAGAATACAGCAGTTTCAAGCTTAAGCCCCTCTTTCTAGCTTCTACATAGTTGCACCTTGTCAGGGAACATTTGGCAGGAGGCTTCCTGTGTGCTGTTTTTTGATGTCCCTTATCAATCCCTGAATATTCAGAGATGAGTGGAGAGGCACACCTTTTCTGGGGACAAAAGAAATGCATACATTCTTAAAGTAAAGTAACCATTTATAACCTTCTTCCCTCTCTGATATGGAAAGTGAGTTTTTACAACCCCCTCTCTTTGAGATAGATTCTAGCCCTATGTTTCCTGGATAAGTTGAAAGATTTTTATCTATGCTGAAAAGGCTATCTTGTAAGACAGTGTATATATGCCCACATTATGCTGAATAAAAAGTATGCTAGAGACATTCAAATGGTAAACATACTATTGTTAAGTCTAATTATGCAGAAATCTGACCTTTTGCAAGGAAAATGAGCTTAACGTTAAAGTTGTTGATGGTAGGCAGAAAACAAAAGATTGCATAAAATAGTTGTGATGTAATGGGGATGTTTTTTGGCTATAAAACTGTAAACTAACAAAAATAAAGTGAGAGACTTCTCCATCTCCTTTTGGAGAGATTTCTCCATCACCTTACAAAACTAACAGCAATAAAGAGAGACTGCTTCATCACCACACATCGATGTGGTGATCGGCTTAGTTATTCCGCTGATGCCACTCATCCCTCAAGACCCCCGGACCCCGCCGGGGCTGGACCCCGGCAGTTCTTCTTCACTTTCTGCCATAAGGGTGGTGTCATCTACATACCTGAGGTTATTGATATTTTTTCCTGGAAATCTTGATTCCAGCTTGTGCTTCATTTGGTCCAGCATTTCTAATGATGTACTCTGCATATAAGTTAAATAAGCCGGGTGACAATATACAGACTTGACATACTCCTTTCCGGATTTGGAACCAGTCTGTTTTTCCATGTCCATTTCTCACTGTTAGTTCTTGACCTGCATACAGATTTCTCAGGAGGCAGGTCAGGTTACTGGTTTTTAATTTGGATTTAATCATTTCTGAACAAGACCAAAGCAATACAGATACATTTCTCTGCTTTGATCTCTGATACCTTCTGTTCAAGGTGAATTCCTCTTTGTACTGCAGTAGCCAGCCTCTCCTGTCTCCTAAGTGGTCTTTCTACATCAAATACCTCTTTCATGAATTCTCAACCTCTCTACTGACTTTTCCCCTTTAACAACATATTAAAATCTCCTGCACCCTGAAGCCTCAGGCTCTGCTCAATGTTTAAGTCCTGTGTTCTATGCTAGAGATGGTCTTTGTTCATCTTCATAGTGAAGCTTCCAAAAGATGCTTCAGAAGATGGTGACACTGCCTGTATTCCCTGCTTCCCTTTCCACCACACTCCACAGAAGCTGCCCTTACTAAAGACGAAAACCTCTTTTTTCCTAAATTCCACAGAGCCGCTTTAGAGAGACAGAATAGAGTAGTGTTAACAAGCACAGACTTAGAAGCCAGATTCCCCAGAATTTAAATCCCCACTCTGCCTCTTATCAACTTGGGCATGATTTTGCCTAAGTTTTGTACCTCGTCTTCCTCATTTATAGCAAGAGCTTATTGTGAGGACTAAAACACATAAGGTTGTTGGATGATTAAGTGAGCTAATACTATAAAGTGCTTAAAACAGCACCTAGAAGATAGTGATTATCATGTAAACCTTATCCAATAATCTTTGGTGCTATCTCATCCAGCGTCTTTCATAGTATTTGACATTGTTCTCAACAACCTTTTAATTGAAATGCTCCCTTGATTGTCATGACCTATTTTTGTTCATTTTCCTAATTTGCTGGCCGCTCCTGCTTACTCTTTATCTTGGTTTTCAGGCTTCCTGTTTTGCCACTCTGAATTTAAAACTAAAACAAAATCATACTTTTAAAGATTTTAAGTTTGGAGATAACTGAACTATTCTATGAATGCGTTCCCATTTCCTACAAGATAAAAATTCATGAATTGAAATCACATTAGAAAATCTCTGACCTATTTCCCATTCTCCATTCCAGCTCCATCTTCAACTCCTTTCTTCTAATCTTCAAGCGTCACCTCAGGTCCCACATTGTACAGAGTCATTCCTGACCCTTTCTCAAATAAGTGCGCTTTCTCCCTGTTCCCACACTACTTTATGTAACTTCTACCTTTGTCACACCATGTGACATCTGGTGCTGTGAAGCCTCAGAGGCATGGATCTGAGTCTTTCTTACCTTTAAATTCTTAACATTCAGCCTGCTGTCTGGTGAATTGGAAGTGTTCAATAAACATCTGTTGAGTAAATGAAACAATGAATAAACTGAGCACTTTGCTTAGGTCAATGTATCTTTAAAGAAAAAGCTACCGAGTTCAAGTTAACACTTACTGAGACCTTTCTATACACAATGCAGAAATCAGAATTCAATATTTTACCACAACACAGTCACTACTATTGATGTAGCCATATAATACAATCCTGGCAAGCACAGGCTCTGGTATGACTGTTCATATTTCAGCTTCACTAGTTACTAAGTGTGTGATCCTGGACAAGTTATTCAATCTCTCCCTGCACCAGTTTCCTCCTAAGATAAAAATAATAACAAACATCTTACAGAATTTTTGCTACAAGTTAAAGAGATAATAGGAGGTACTGTTGGCTCAGTGGTAAAGAATCTGCCTACAATGCAAGAAACATGGGTTCCATCCCTGGGTGCAGCAAGATTCCCTGGAGAAGTAAATGGAAACACATTCCTGCCGGGGTCCAGCCCCAGCGGATCCGGGGGTCTTGAGGGATGAGTGGCGTCGGCGGAAGAACTGAGCTGAGTCCATGTGTGGTGATGAAACAGTCTCTCTTTATTGCTGTTAGTTTTGTGGGGTGATGGAGAAGTCTCTCACTTTATTTTTGTTAGTTTACAGTTTTATAGCCAAAAACCATCGCCATTACATCACAAATATTCTATACAATCTTTTGTTTTTTGCCTACCATCAACAACTTTAACATTAAGCTCATCTTCCTTGCAAAAGGTCGGATTTCTGCATAATTAGACTTAACAATAGTATGTTTACCATTTGAATGTCTCCAGCATACTTCGGATAAGTACATCAATCTAAGTAGAAAGGTTACATTTCTCTTACTAGGTGCAACTATGTAGAAGCTAGAAAGAGGGGCTTAAGCTTGAAACTTTTATTCTATTAACCTATTTTGATTTTTACAAGGAAAGAGAAAAGAGGACAAAGAGACAGTTTAGCAGCACTGCTTTAACAATGAAACCCTATTAACCTTACAACTACTAAAATGAATTCCTATGTCTACATTATCCTAAAGCAATCAATATCTCCAACTATGCTGGCCACAATTATGAGCATTCCTAAGTCCCAATCGAGCCTGATTTCTTCAAGGAGGGGAGCCTCCTCCGTGGAGTGGTTGGGGGAGTGGGATGTGGAAAGGTGACCCAAGTAAGAGCCCTTCTGGTGGTGGCCTTGCCATGACCCCCAGAGAACTCTTGGTAAACTCCCCAGTAAGGAGTAGTAATCTATTTAAATGTCCCTTTCATTCCTCCTTAGCCCCCGGGGAAGGTGATCCACCTTCCCAGATCCTCTGGTCGATAAGGTCTGGGGGGATTATCTCAGGACAAATTCTTTCCAACTGGGACTGACCTACTGAGATGAGCCAATGTTCCGAGCATGGACAGAACTACCAAGAAAAATACCAGGGGGTGCCTAGCCCTGGATGCCCCAATAAAGAAAGTCAGCTTTGCAATTACTTTCTTAGTCTCTTGACCTTGTCATCCGAGCAAGGGGGCATCCTGATGGCTCCCAGCACATTCCAGGATTCTTGCCTGGGAAATTCCACGGACAGAGGAGCCTGGCGGGCTACAGTCCATGGGGATAGCAAAAGAGTTGGATGTGACTTAGTGACTCAATACAATAATGAGCTAATACATGTAAAATGAGAACAACGTCTAGAATATATCACATACTCTGAAGTTATTAAAAATGATTTCAAATATTAAAAAGGCTCTGTATAGGATATTTGGGCCTTAGTTGGAAATTTTCATTAAAAATAAACATAAAACTAAGCTTCAGCTCCTCTGGGGAGAATTCCAGAATGAGGAACATAGTTTATCTCGAATTTAAGAGTGTTAAGGTATGTTTGAGCCCTCTCAGTGTCTCTGGAGGGTATGGGGTTTGATTCGAAACATGATTTCGCCCCTCCTATTGTCTTGCTGTGGCTTCTCATTTGCCCTTAGCCTCCTCAAAGTTGCTCTAGCGACAAATGGCCAACATCTGTTGGATCACTGAAAAAGCAAGAGTTTCAGAAAAACATCTACTTCTGCTTTATTGACCATGCCAAAGCCTTTGACTGTGTGGATCACAACAAACTGTGGAAAATTCTTAAAGAGATAGGAATACCAGACCACCTTACTTGCCCTCTGAGAAATCTGCATGCAGGTCAAGAAGCAACAGTGAAAACTGGACATGGAACAACAGACTGGTTCCAAATCAGGAAAAGAGTACTTCAAGGCTGTATATTGTCACCCTGCTTATTTAACTTATATGCAGAGTACATCATGAGAAATGCTGGACCGAATGAAGCACAAGCTGGAATCAAGATTTCTAGGAGAAATATCAATAACCTCAGATATGCAGATGACACCACTCTTATGGCAGAAAGTGACGAAGAACTAAAGACCTTCTTGATGAGGGTGAAAGAGCAGAGTGAAAAAGCTGGCTTAGAAGTCAACATTCTGAAAACTAAGATCATGGCATCTGTTCCCATCACTTCATGGCAAATAGATGGGGAAACAGTAGAAACAGTGTTCATTTTGGGGGCTCCAAAATCACTGCAGATGGTGATTGCAGCCATGAAATTAAAAGACGCTTGCTCCTTGGAAGAGAAGTTATGACCAACCTGGAGAGCATATTAAAAAGCAGAGACATTACTTTGCCAACAAAGGTCTGTCTAGTCAAAACTATGGTTTTTCCAGTCGTCATGTATGGATGTCAAAGCTGGACTATAAGGAAAGGTGAGTGCCAAAGAACTGATGCTTTTAAACTGTGGTGCTGGAGTAGACTCTTGAGAGTCCCTTGGACTGCAAGGAGGTCCAGCCAGTCCTTCCTAAAAGAAATCAGTCCTGAATATTCATTGGAAGGACTGATGCTGAAGCTGAAACTCCAATACTTTGGCCACCTGATGTGAAGAACTGACTCATTGGAAAGGACCCTGATGCTGGCAAAGGTTGAGGGTAGGAGAGGAATGGACGACAGAGAATCAGATGGTTGGATGGCATCACCGACTCAGTGGATATGAGTTTGAGCAAACTCCGGAAGTTGGTGATGGACAGAGAAGCCTGGCGTGCTGCAGTCCATGGGGTTGCAAAGAGTGGGACACAATTGAGCGACTGAACTGACCTGAAGAGTGTTAAGACCCTGATGATGTTCTCACCATTCCCTAATGTCAGTATGGTGCTCCCAATGCAAGTCCTTTGTCACATTATCCAGGCTTTTGTTCTCTATATTCCCAGTACTCCTCCTTCCCCTTTGATGTCTGAGGGCTTTTAGGAAACCTTTTTTCACTGAACCACAAGGGGGTTCAGGGGGGAGATGTAGATGTAGATACATTTATTTCAATCTGAAAGAAAACTCATTTCTGATCCACCCCAAACATGTGATTACTTGATTCCAGCCCTGGGGCACAATCATAGAGTACTGGGAACCGTCCTAGCATCAGAGCAGTTCTATCCTCTGCAGTTTCCTGTACCCACACAAACCCAACACTACCCATCTTTAAAGCATTTCATCCATCTCTCTGGCCACATCTTAGGTGACGGAACGTTTCCACTGTGCTTTGGGAGCCTCAGTTTCTTCCAGACCCTTCTTGGGTGTTTTCCCCAGGGTCGGAGGCATCCATCTCTTGTGACGCTACTCTGGCCTACAGCTCTCTTTCAACAGCCTTGAGGAAAGAGAACGGAAGTCATAAACTGTAATATAAACAGGGTTGCTTCTTCTTAGACAAGCTGGCAGTGGGATCCTTTAGTCACTCCGCATACCTCCGCAGAATCACAAAGTACCCCTAAGTAGAGTCCTCTTCAGCTCCGCCCCGAAACCCCACGGGCCCTGGAGCGCAGGCGCCTCAGGGCCCCGCCCCCATTTCAAAGGCTCGGTCCCTATTGGCCCAGAGGCCGGGGATGGATCGCGGATGGTCTCGGAACCGAGGAGATCATGTGATTCTCGGGGGCGGGGCTGCGCCGGCCGCTTCCCAGCCAGGCTGAAAGGGCTCGGGAAGCTAGCTGGCCTTGTTGGCCCCTAATCGCATTCTGGGTGGCCTGGCCCCAGCTACCCTCGCCGAGCCGCGCAAAGAGGGATGCTCCTGGCTCTCATCGGCCTCCCAGGTTTGCTTTCCTTCTTTTCCCGAAGGTGGGCCCTTAGGTTCACCGTCCGGAGCCTGCGGCCGCCGGGAAAACCAAACCCCGAGTGTCCGGAGAGTAACCGGAAGTGCCCTCCCAGGCGGAGGGGCGGCGCCGGCTGCAGCCGGGGTAAGCGCGACCCGCGGGGCTTGGGAGGGGCACGGCCTGCGAGGCCCAGGGATGTGTGCAGGGGTTCGGCGGGACTGGAGACCTCTCGGTTTCTGCCTGCTAGGAGCAGCCTCTGTTCCTCGCGACAGTGCAGGGTCTGGAAACCCCCCTGAGGGCGGACTGAAAGGCGGTCAATGAAAAGTTGAAAGAAGAGAAGCATAGTACTATCGTTCCTGGAGATAATAGCAGTAAACACTGCCAAGCACTTTTCTAAGCGACCTGTATCTTTCACTTTGGGGTAAAAAAAACGAGGACATTGAATGGAGTTCTCCACCCACCGCCCATCCCCATCTTTAAGGCAGAGATCGGTCATGTTTCATCCAGTCTATGCAGAAGGATCTGGTTTAATCATCCCATAATTATTATTGGAAACCGGCATTATAAACAACTTTGTATCATATGCACTAATCAACTGCATCTGGAGGTTTATAGTGGTAGAAGAATGGGTCATTGACCTCAGAAGTTGAGATAATACACTTAGCAGAGGCGAAAAATTGAAACAAGGAGAATAGGATTCAGGGCTTTATTATGAAGTTAGTCATTACCCAGAAGGACTCTCAATATTTTGTCTAGAGCTCTCTGGGAAGGAGCTGATGGCCACTATTGGCATGTACTTTTTGCAGGAGAAAACAGTGTGAGGAGAGGTGGGAAGAGGTAAGTTATGGTTGAAAGATACTGACCAGACTGGGAAGTAAAGGGAACCAATTTTTAGATGTCCAGCGCCAGAAAAATTAAAAATTTCACAAACATTTTAAATTTCTACATTTTTGATTTTTTCCTCCAGGAGAGGAAAGAATTGAGTATTGTTAATAACTATGGACTGGAGATCCTTTGGAGCCAAAAGGAAGACAGTCTTGAGACTTTCTTGTTATGGTAAGTAGCATAGCAAACTGTGTTTCTATATAAATGGCGGAGTCTTAGGGGACAAGTGAGGGAAACTGGAGAACAAAAGAAGGAATGGGAGAAGATACTTGGAAAGAAGATACATGACCCTTTCTTAGCTCCTGAAGTAACCCTGCCTGCCAATGTTAGTGTATTTTCTACTACTTTCCAACATGCTTAGTCACCATAGGCTTTTAATTATTCCTTCATGATTGATTTACAGCCCCCAAAAGACAGTATACTCAATGCTTAGGCAGGCCCTGGAGTCAGAAGATGGCCCATACATCCTTTAACTGTAAGGATGGCCTTCGTCTTTGAAGTTCTACACTCAGCCTGTCTGCTTGGACTTTTACTGCCAGCCTCCCTGTTCTGTGCATTCCAGTCCTAGCCAGGAAGGGAGAACCAGTCTTTTCCTAGGATGAGATAAGAGAAACCTCTTAGCAAAGGGTACTCTGAAGCTGAGACTTGAAGGATATATTTTGGTTTGCCATTTTAAACAGCTAGGGCTGTTAGCCTAGCCTAGAATCCTACTGAGGCTTAGAGGATGATGATGACTCTTTTTTGGTTCTGATATTCATTCATATTTTTCATTCATTCAACAGACGTATTCTAGACACTAGGAATATTGCAGTAAACTAAAGACTTATGAAAGTTATATTCTAATAGGAGAGAGAAACAAATGAACAGATATAAAATACCACAAAGTTGGATGATAAGATGCTATGGAGAGAAATAATACATGCTAAGAGGACATAGCTATTTTAGTTATAGTTGCCAAGATGTGCCTCTTTTTGAGGAAATAATTTTCAGTCAGAGACTTGAGTCAAATAAAGGAGCAAACTCCTTGGGTGAAGAGCATTCTAGGTAGATGGAGCAAGTGTAAAGATTCTAATGTGTTATGGGAGGCTGAAAAACTACATTAGGTGGTGTAGTGAGAACCTTAGGTTTTACTGTTAGTCTGGTAGAAACAGTTACAGTTATTTTTCACTAGGGAAGTTGCCGGGGTCCGGGGGTCTTGAGGGATGAGTGGCGTCGGCGGAAGAACTGAGCTGAGTCAATGTGTGGTGATGAAACAGTCTCTCTTTATTGCAGTTAGTTTTGGGGGTGATGGAGAAGTCTCTCACTTTATTTTTGTTAGTTTACAGTTTTATAGCCAAAAAACATCCCCATTACATCACAACTATTTTATGCAATCTTTTGTTTTCTGCCTACCATCAACAACTTTAACGTTAAGCTCATTTTCCTTGCGAAAGGTCGGATTTCTACATAATTAGACTTAACAATAGTATGTTTACCATTTGAATGTCTCTAGCATACTTTTTATTCAGCATAATGTGGGCATTTATACACTGTCTTACAAGATAGCCTTTTCAGCAAAGATAAAAATCTTGCAACTTATCCAGGAAACATAGGGCTAGAATCTATCTCAAAGAGAGGGGGTTGTAAAAACTCACTTTCCATATCCGAGAGGGAAGAAGGCTGTAAATGGTTACTTTACTTTAAGAATGTATGCATTTCTTTTGTCCCCAGAAAAGGTGTGCCTCTCCACTCATCTCTGAATATTCAGGGATTGATAAGGGACATCAAAAAACAGCACACAGGAAGTCTCCTGCCAAATGTTCCCTGACAAGGTGCAACTATGTAGAAGCTAGAAAGAGGGGCTTAAGCTTGAAACTGTTGTATTCTATTAACCTATTTTGGTTTTTACAAGGAAAGAGAAAAGAAAACAAAGAGACAGTTTAGCAGCACTGCTTTAACAATGAAACCCTATTAACCTTACAACTACTAAAAGGAATTCCTATGTCTACGTTACCCTAAAGCAGTCAGTGTCTGCAACTATGCTGGCCACAGTTATGAGCATTCCTAAGTCCCTTTCCAGTCTGGTTTTTTCAAGGAAGGGAGCCTCTTTCGTGGAGTGGTCGGGGGAGTGGGATGTGGAAAGGTGACCCAAGTACAAGCCCTTCTGGTGGTGGCTTTGCCATGACCCCCAGAGAACTCTTGGTAAACTCTCCAGTAACTAGTAGGAAGTATAGTAATCTATTTAAATGTCCCTTATTCCTCCTTAGTCCCCAGGAAAGGGAATCTACCTTCCTGGATCCCCTGAGGGAAATAAGGTCTGAAGGAATTATCTCAGGATGAATTTTTTCTAACTGGGACTGACTTACTGAGATGAGCTAGTGTTCAAAGCATAACCAGAACTTCCCAAGAAAAATACCAGGAGGGGCCTTGCCTTGGGATGCCCTGAAGGAAAATCCACATTGCAGTTTCCTTCTCAGTCTGGGGACCTTGTCATCCGAGTGAGGGGATTTACTTTCAATTTTGTCAGCCAGACCGTATATTATTTTCTAGGTGCTGACATCCGTGTAAAAGACTCAAATATGAATAAGAAAATGGTTTCCTTATTTTACATTTTTTTCCTTGATGTCCTACAAATTATTGGCTATTTAGGGTAAATATGACACCCTGAACTGATAAAATTAGGGAATATTATAATTCCTTTACCATGCTGTTACCATGTTCAGAATTGTATGTTTATACTCTTAACTCTCCTACTGACTTTAACAGTTGTACACATTTTAATAAGATAGAGCTCCTGGAAAACCACTGTCGTACAGTAGCTGTTTGCATGACTCGAGTTTTACTTAGCTGTGATTCTGAAGTCTTCCTTTTCCTTCTAACATTTCATAAATTTTTTTTCTAGTTTTTGCATAATTCTCATATTAACCATTAACTGATTGAGTTATTTCATTATTTATTATTTAGTTAATTATTTTAATGCATTTTGAACAAGGCTATGCATAAGAGACAGGCCCAAAGGATGACCTCAAGAAATGTTAGGGCCCTTGTGACCCCGAAGATGGAATTAAGAAAATAATAGGACCTGCCATTTACTGAGCATCTGTTAATTGAGCACCCAGGTCCTGAGCCAGGTCTTTTATTGACAGTATCCTAGTTCCCATGGCAACTCCTAAAGACGTATAATAGTATCTTCCTTATTTTATCAAAAAGGAAAAGAAGCTGAAGGAAGTAACTTACCCAAGTTCTCATAGCTACAAAAGAACATAGTGGGAATTCGAACCAAAATCTGATTCCAGGGTTTGAACATTCAACTTCAGCTAGCATAGTATACCAACTCTCAGCTCCCATGTTTTTAAAACACAAGATACATTTAAATTTTGAAACAATTTTATATTTATAAAAAGGGGTAAAATAATATAAGAATGCTCATACACCCTGCACCCACAGTCCCTAAATGTTAACATTTTACTGTAGTTGTTCTTTGAGTCTGTTTCCTTACTTCTCTGTATATTCATGTACTTTTGTGTACATTTTTTTTCTGAACCTTTTGAAAGTAAGTTACAGACATAATGCCTCATCTCAAATGATGAGAGAATTAAGTCCTAAAGTCCTAAGACATGCTAAGCCCTAAAATCCTAAAAGAATTAAATCCTAAAGTCATAGGTATTTAATGAATTAGCTTCTCTCCCATGTAGTGCTACTAGCTATATGCATATTTAGGAGAATTAAAAAAATAGTTACTCAAATCATTTTCTATAGGGCTTCATTCTTTCCCAGAATGGTAAGTGAAAAAGCCTGTCCTAAATACTTAATTTTTTATTCCCTAAAAACAAGTCTATTCTCTTTTATTATCATTACAGTTATCAAAGTTAGGAAATTAACTTTCATATAGTACTATTATCTGATCTTGAGACATTATTAGAGTTTAGCCAGTTGTCCACTAATGTCATTTTAGGAAAAGAAAAACAAGTTATTGTTCTTGTCCAAGATCCAATCCACCATCACCCATTTCATTTAATTGTCATGTCTTTGTTGGAACATATCCTCAGATTTTGTCTTCCATAACTTTGACTTTTTTTTTTAAGTTTAAGCCACTTATTTGGCAAAATTTCCTTCAATTTGGCTTTGTCTAGTGTTTGCTCCTGATGAGATTCAGGGTTCAATGTTTAATATTCTGTTCCTCTCTTTGTGTCATATTAGGAGACAATTTATATCTTGTTACTGATGATGTTAACTGATCGTTAGTTAAGATGGCATCTTCCAGGTTTCTGTGAAATTACTTTTTTTTTCCTTTGTAATTATTAAATATCTAGTGGGGAGATATATTCTGATTGTGTAAATATCCTAATTCTCATAAAACTTTTCATCCACTCTATTTTTGCCTGAAAACAGTTATTGCTCTTCTTTTGATTAGACATGTGATGTTTTTAATTCCATCATTTCTTCTACATTTAGTTGTTGGCTTCTTTAATAAAGGAAAAAACTTTCCCTTCTCCCTTACTATTTATTCACTTTTTAAGTGAGTATGGATTCATCTATTCTTACTGTATTACTAATTTATTACTGTCTGTATTTATTTTGATGTTGTTTGTTCCAGATTTGTGTAGTGGCAGCCCCTTCAGTGAGGCTTCTGGTCCTCTTAGCATATTATCACTTTTTGAGCACTTCCTTGTTTTCTGGAACAATATGTTCCATGTTTATTGTATACTTTCTAAACCCTGAAATTAGCCATTTCTCCAGTGAGCCCTGGTTCCTTTCAGTGGGAAATGGTGTTTAGAAACTAAAATTTGAGTGCTTGATATGCTCATTACTACTAGGATTTCATTGTTTCTGTGATCTCTCAGCAGACATTAGGAGACAAAAAAAACTTTAACATTTCTAATTTTTCTGTGTATACTTCAAAACCTTGACTTCCTACTGATACTTCTAATTCCAGTTAAACACTGGAATAGAATAGAATAGAGTTCATTCTAGCCTTTCTTTCTTCTATGTTTCTGACTCCTTATCTGACAGTGAGACATCTGGTTGCTGTTATATTTACTTATTTTGTCATTCCTAGTCTGTGAATTAAGTAGTGAACTTTTACCAACACAGGGGAAAGCTCTTACTAATTACAGTTCAGCAATTGCTTATAGTTCTTTTTATCTTTAGTTTGAATTTATATAATTCTAATACTGTATTACAGATTTTTTTGAGTTTATTTTCCCCCTCCTGGGTGGTTTTATTATTAATTTGAAGTACAGACTTCTTTTTATTTGAATTCTATTTTAATTATTTTCTCCCCTAGCTTTTCTGTTTATTTATTGAATATGTGAAATGTAACAGTTTAAAAAAAAACTTAAAATGTGTGTTTTTACAAAAATAAATACTAAAGAAGAGTATGGCTCTCTTTCCTTCACCCTTTGGTACCAGTTTCACTTTCCTGTCCTTTTGATCCCATTTCCATCTGCCTTGTAATAACCAAACTCATTAGTTCTATCTTTTCTAAGTTTCTTTTTGACCAAATGAATAGATCCATGTGTAGGTTTTTAAATTTCTACTTCATTCTTACAGAAAAATGTAGCATACTTTTTTACACCAGTGCTTTCTAAAATTTATAATTTATCCTGAAAACTGCTCTACATTAGTTCAGAAAAGTTACCTTCATCCTTTTTCACAGCTACAGAGTATCTCATTATATGTGAACATACTTGCTCTGTGCCAGATACTGTCCCAGGTGCTAGAGAAATAGCAGCAAATGACATGAACTAAAATCCTTGTCCTTTAAGGGGCTTACAAGACATGAAAGGAGAGGAGAGGTGTTGCATGTGTGGGTCACCTGGGATGGAGATGTGTCATAATTTAAAATAGGATGGTCAGTTATGGCCTTACTGAGAATATGACAATTTATCAAAGATTATAGTGAGATGAGAAAGGGAGCCTTGAAAATCTTGAGGATGAGCACTTCAGTAGGGAGAGACTTAAAAGCATGAAGACCTTGAAATGGAAGTGAACCTGGATTGTTTGAACAAAAGCAAGGAGAGCAAGATGACTGGCATGCAGTACAAATGAGAAGAGCAGGGAAGTAAGTGTGTCAGGGGTAGCAAGGAGTCAGATTTCCTAGGGGCTTATAGGTTCTAATAGGAGCAGTTTTGTTCAAGCAGTGAAAGTGAGTATTTGCAGTATGTTCCAGAAACCTTGGTAAGATTTAAGATAAGAATTAAAGACAATAAACAGACTAACTTCTCTTGAGGAGTTTTGCTGTAGAGAGAAACAAAGAAGTGAGAGTAGGATGAAGTGGTTGAGAGAAGTTTCTTGTTGGTGCTTTTGTTTTAAGAGAGGTAACAGCTAGTTTGCTGATTAGTATGATCTAGTGGAAAAGAACACATTGGTATTGCAGAAAAGAGAGGATAAAATTGCAGGAATGATGTCTTTGTGGTGAAAAGAGGGTGGAATCCAGTACCCTGACCAACAAATTGTCCTTAGATTGAGCAGGGGCAGTTTGTCATCCATGGTAACAAAAGGAAAGATGGAGCACATGACCACACTTGCAAAAGGTTGGTTGTTGTGGTGGGAGCATGTGCAAGTGTTTTTTATGTTTTTGTTTTTTGCCTTCCGTAGGTTTTCTCAGTAAAATAAAAAGCACAGTCATCAGTTTTTATTGCTTGGGTGACAGAGGAGGGGGTTCGAATATATGAGAAGGTCAAACATGAAATGATCATTGAAAAGAGTAAGTGTAAAGGATATGGAAAATGGTATTTCTTCCCCTCTGTTTCTTATGTTTCTTCTTTAGTATATAATTGGCAGTTGATAAATATAATTACTTATTACATGTATCTTCTTCTCCCTTGAATCAGCTCATTGTTTTTCCTTAGTGTTAGTCTATATTCCTGTATTTCCTGTTGGGCTTGAATCTTTAACTTATCTAATGGTGTAGCCTTACAGAAGATAGGGCCTGAGTAGAAAGACCTCAGGCTTCCCAGGTGGCTAAGTGATAAAGAATCCGCCTGCCAATGCAGGAGACAAGGGTTTAGTTCCTAGGTCAGGAAGATCCCTTGGAGAAGCAAATAGCAACCCACTCCAGTTTCTTGCCTGAGAAATTGCATGGACAGAGGAGCCTGGTAGGCTACAGTCCATGGGGTTGCAAAAGAGTTGGACATGATTTAGCGACGTAACGACAACAGAAAGACCTCAATGTCTCTCTTCTGTCTGTCTCTCCTTTTTAATCTCCCAGTCATTTGAATATGTGATTGTCTATTTTACTGGGGAGGAGGAGTAGAGTGTTTGGACTCTGAGCATCACAGGGCCCTTTTCAATAATGTCATAAAGGAGAATTATGTAATTGTGATCTTTCTGTGTCTAAGGACTTCTTTAAGATGCTCAGTCTTTGGGTATTTCAATACATGTGCATCCCTCTAAAAACAAGAAAACCTGTTCCATATCCCTTCACTGTACAAAGAAAAGCCCGGCATTAAAGACAGGTTTGAAGCCCAGGCTTTTAGCTATAGTCATTTTTCTTTTTGAGCAAGGTTTGCTCTCATGGTCATATCAAAGCAGAATCTTAGATTCCTTTATCATAATAGTTATTATAAGAGCTAACACAGAATGCTTACCATGAAATACTGATTAACTTATTATTCAACTCAATGATGTGAGGTAACTTTTATCATTCATCCATTTTATAAATGAAAACACTAGCTACAGAGTGATTAAGAAACTTGCCAGACATCACACAGCTAGGGTGATAGTAAGAAAAACTTTTCTCTCTCTTTACACTGAGAATTCTAATAATCATTAACCATTTCCTTCCAAACATTCTACAGAAAGGGCTGCAGAGGTATTCATAATCCCTTTTGGGTTGTTTTCCTCAAGAGCAGGCATATTAATTATTAGATGTCTTGATTACTCAGTTGAACCAAGGGAAGAGGAGGAATCCTGGTTTTGAGATCACTTGAGTTGATATAAGAAACAATTCTTCCTGGTACTTGCTAATTTGTTTTAGTTAGGGAAAAACTTACTGTTTTCAACCCCTGTAAAACGTAGAGCACTTGTGGAATTTGATGCAGAAGTTCTGTCTTTTCTACAGCAATTTTAGTTTTGAGCATTTTAGTTAATGAAATATAAATAATGTTTCTTCTTTGTCCCACAGGGTTGTAAATACCACATAAGAATGAGTGCGTGTGATGCTGGAAACTTGTAAAGAGGAACTGCTCATGACTGAAAGGCCTAAGACAGATGTATCTTTCAAGTTCTTATCAAGAAAATGACTATGAAGAAAATAATGGGTCAGGAAGACCAGTGGAAAACTCCCTAGGAGAGAGCCATAGAAAATGTACACTTCAGAAGAGAGATATAGTCAGAGAACTCAAAAAAGGAAAATATATCATGTATGCCCTCAGAAGGGTAAAAAGATTTTTATTCATGTGCATGAGATTACTCAAGTAGATGATCAGATATACCAGTGCCTTGAATGTGAGCAAAACTTTTGTGAAAACTTAGCTCTTATTATGTGTGAGAGAACCCACACTGGGGAGAAACCTTATAGATGTGATATGTGTGAGAAAACCTTCATCCAAAGCTCAGATCTTATTTCACATCAGAGGATCCACAGTTATGAGAAACCTTATAAATGTAGCAAATGTGAGAAGAGCTTTTGGCACCACTTAGCCCTTTCAGGACACCAGAGAACGCATGCAGGTAAAAAATTCTATACATGTGATATCTGTGGCAAGAATTTTGGTCAGAGCTCTGATCTGCTTGTCCACCAGCGAAGCCATACTGGCGAGAAACCATATCTGTGTAGTGAGTGTGATAAATGCTTCAGCCGAAGTACAAACCTCATAAGGCACCGAAGAACTCACACAGGTGAGAAACCATTTAAGTGTCTGGAATGTGAAAAAGCTTTTAGTGGGAAATCTGATCTTATTAGCCACCAGAGAACTCATACTGGTGAAAGACCCTACAAATGTAATAAGTGTGAGAAAAGTTACCGACACCGGTCAGCCTTCATTGTTCATAAAAGAGTACATACTGGGGAGAAGCCCTATAAGTGTGGTGCCTGTGAGAAATGCTTTGGCCAGAAATCAGACCTTATTGTACACCAGAGAGTCCACACAGGTGAGAAGCCGTATAAATGCTTGGAATGTATGAGAAGTTTTACACGGAGTGCCAACCTCATCAGGCACCAGGCAACTCACACTCACACTTTTAAATGCCTTGAGTATGAGAGGAGCTTCACCTGTAGTTCAGACCTTATTGTGCATCAAAGAATTCACATGGAAGAGAAACCGCACCAGTGGTCTGCATGCGAGAGTGGCTTCCTCCTAGGCATGGACTTTGTTGCCCAACAGAAAATGAGAACTCAGACAGAGGAGCTGCATTATAAATACAGTGTCTGTGATAAAAGCTTTCACCAGAGCTCAACCCTTCTTCAACATCAGACAATCCACATCAGTGAAAAACCGTATATCTGTAATGTGGCTGAGAAAGGTCTTGAGCTCAGCCCTCCTCATGTATCAGAGGCCTCACAGATGTCTTGACCAGACAAGAAGTTATTATACCATAAAAAAAAAAAAAATTTTACAGTGTAAAAAAACTCATTTAAGATGGAGAACTCAAAGCAAATCTCACACTTTCCTCAGAGCTCAGACTATTGGGGACCAGAAAATCTGCAGTTGCAGGAACTTGAGAAATGGTTTGACCAGAGAGCTGTCTTTACAGAACCCTACCAGTCACTCCAGTGAGAAACCTTACAAATGCCAGAGTTTTTGGAAAACCTTCACTTGAAGCTCATGTCTGATCACTCACAAGAGGATTTATACAGGTGGGAAACTTAGAAGTTCAGTGAATGTGAGAAAGCTCTCTAGCAATGCTCACCTCTCATTCCAAGAGAATTCAGATCAGAGGACGATATTTTTTTAATGCCCTGTGAAACAGTGCTTCAGACAGTATCCATGCTTCATTGGACATCAGAAAGCCCCACTGGAAAGAAACCCCAACAGTTGTGAAAAAAGCCTCTTAACATAACTGTGACTTTATTACCTATCAGAGAAGCCATACAGGTGAAAATTTGTGTATTTGCCTTGAATGTGGCAAAAGTGTTAAGTGTAGAGCCTTCTTGGGTTTACAACCACCCCCCCTACCAAAAAAAAATGATGAAGGACCTTATGAATTCTCTGAATGAGAAATACTTCTGTCAATGATCAGTTCTTATACAACCAGGGAACTTGTATAAGTGAAAGACCCTATAAATAACCCTAAATCTGGGGGGGGGGGGGGAATCCTTGCAGGAAATCTCTACCTTATTGGGCCCCAAAGAAACTACTCTGGAGAGCATTTTGTAGACCTCTATAGAAGTCTAACTGTGGACTGTGTACATTTAATAGATATGAGAAGAACTGTTCTCATAATTAGTTGACCCCTGTAGTAGAGATGACTTTTAATGGAGTTGACATGCAAATAAATTTGTTTAGATACCCAGAAACTTATTCTGGGAAGAGCTAGGGCAGGTCAGAGTAGGCCTGATGGGTAACTCAGGTAAAGATGCTTTTCTTTTATCTGAACCACTGAATGATTGCTTTACTTTTCAGTTTTTAAAATTTGGAACTCCAATAAAAGAAAGGACTGTAATTGAGATAGAAAATGTGGCATGTGTTACTGTTGGGGAAAGAAGTACATTGACTTTGTCTCTGTTGATTTTTCTATTGGGTAGAATGGGGACTAGTGTGTTGATAGCAGCGTGGGGACCTTCTGCTGGTTGTGAAAAGAACTAAACAGCTAGGGAGTAGTTATCCTAGATCAAAACACTCCAGAATTTCCCCTTTGGAGCACCAGCCTCATAATAAGGCAGAATGCTCAGCATTTTGCTTGGTGTGAGTTGAGGCATAACCTCAGTCCTCTCCCTAAAATATCTTAAGAATTATTACTGGTATTTGCAATTTCTGCTTTAGAGATTTGTTTATCAACACAGACGTGCAAATTCCAGGATGATCATTATGATTTTGCTAGTTGCCATATTTTTGTGACTTCATTTATCATGTTTCTTTCAACTCAAATGTTTAAGGAAAGGCTGACAGAAAGACTCAAGTCTGAGTTGGCACAGAATAAAACACATACTGATGCATTATTAATGGAGAAATGACTGATTTTAAGAATCCTGATTGAAAAGCTGGTGCATTTTTTTTTCCCCCACTCCATCATCCTGTTTGTAGCAAATCCAAGCCTCATAATGATACACCTTTCATTTATTTTGGTCCTGCCAAGGAAAGAGAATACTTTTTTATTTCTGGGAGAAAAACAAGTCACCACAATATAAGGTGTACGTTTGGCTTGTAAAGTAGGATTCTAAATGCTAGAAGGGGAAAGGAGTTGGCAGATTCATCAGAGGTTTCAGGATAAGCACTTATCTCCAATTTAGTATAATCATGATTACCTTTAACATTCTCCGGAAATACTCTAATTAATCCAGGGATCTATACATGCATGCTTGTGAGGTTTTTTTCCCTTTCCCTCAGATTAAAAGACATTTAATACAAGTACTTAAGAGTCCTACAGTATTTGGGACTGTAGACTGGTGAATAAATATTTGCGGTCCTCTGGTTTATCTTAGCAGATCCTGATCTCTAGACAGCATTGGTGTTTGGACTCATGGGGTGGCCAGCTGCTACACTGCCGCCTTGAGTGTGGCTCCAAGCTTTGATCCCAGTGATAGATTGGTGACCTTGATAATCTTAGGGTCGGAGGATATAACTCATAGTGATAAGGAATCTGATTCTAGGCTGTCTTTTCTTTTAGAAAACAGATCCTGGAAGTTTATTTGATCCGATGTGTTTTAGTAATTTTCATTAGCTCTTAACACCATAAAAACTGCTCAGTGTGATAAAACACACAAGATGTGTTTGTTTCTCTTCAATGAAAATCTTGCCTATCACTAGTATATGTTTGACAGTTGTAATTCTTAAAATAGTATTGGATGTATGGCTTGGTGGTGATGAAAATTAGTCCTTATGGCTACTTGTTAGTCATTAGAACTTGGAGAAAGGCACAGTTGTAACTTTGGTGGGGCACTGACCTGCCCATTTCAACTAATCTTAATGGTAATTGTCTCTAGTCTTTAATTAAATTAAGGATGGACCATCCCTCAACCAAAACTTTGAGGGTATGAAATAGGTCTGAGGGTTTTTAACTATGGGGGAAAAAGGGTGTTGGTGTTACTCATATAGAATAACCTGAGGTTGGAGAGGACCACTTGGGAGCCTGTAGCCAAAACTAGAAGGTAACTTCTGGAATGGAGGGAGGTTCTCTTGAGAGAGTGCCAACCTAAATCTACCTCAGGTAAGTAGTTAGAGGAACTTTATCAAGATTTCAGACCAAACAAGACACTTGTATTCAGTCAGTGTATTCCTATGCTTTAATGTTTTTGTTTTCCCTTAATTCTTAAATAAAAACATTGTTCTGAAAACTCCATCTTTGCCTCCACTGTACTAAGAAAAAGCGTTTTCCCTACATTTGTGTTACAATAAAGCAGATGTTCAGGAATCCTTACAGTGTGTACATATATTAAACCATCATCATGTATACTTTACCTTACATTTTGTCAGTTACACCTCAATAAAGCTAGGGAAAAAGAATAAAGTGGATATTCATGTGACCCTTAGGCCTACTGGTGACACTAGCCATTGGACCATCGGTTGAACTCCAGGAATTTTTAAAATGTAAGGTCCTGGGAATTTCTGATGTTAAGAAAGAGGGTGATTGGAAACCTGGAAGCGATTACTGTCTTTGCTGTAGACTTTGGATCCTGTTGGAGCCTCCCCACTGCATTACATACCAAGTGCAGGGAGGAGTAATAGGTTAAACTAACCATATGTGGGGCTAAAACTCGGAAGCCAACAAAACTGTCTTATGTGAGTAAGCTACACCCTCAAAGGACAATTTTTGAACTTTCAATTCCCAGTAAGTAGAATCCACATATGACTCCAGTTCTACCTTTCTCCCACCTTGTCTTATCGTTTGTTGGAGATGGTAAAAATGATGGCATTGGTGTACCTCCTATTATAAAGTTTGCTCCAGTTTACATCTTTGCTCTGTCATAGAATAGGCCCCAGCATTTTAACTGGCTCTCACTGTGGGAAAAGAATAAGAGTTTAGACAGTTTGGGTTGTCTGAAATTTAGATTGGTGAAAAGGGGAAGGGACAGTGGTACAATTTCAAGGCGTGTGGCCTTCATGCTTATTCCCCCCAACTTAAAGTGATAATGGGCTGTGGTGAGAAATACTTCTGGAAAATACTCTAGTCATATCCCTTACAAGTGAGTAGAGGAGGGATGGTGCCACACTGTCTCTGGGGTAGAAGGGAAGGGTGCTTCCCAGGACACACACATGAAATAGTTCACATTGCTTCCGGGATGACTGGGAGGGGGGCAATTTGTAATGTTAACCCTTGAAGAAAGAATCCTTTTCCACCCAGCAGAGGACGCTTTAAAAATAGAGATAAAGGGATCCTACTCTCAGTAATGACTGATGACATCAAATAACTGATAATTAGTGAAGAAAAGAGAAGACTCGTGGAGTAGCTCCTGGTGTTTATCTTCTATACCCACTTTCAAATTCTCAGTAACCCTCTTGTACCTGAGAATCTTGGTCTTAATTTCCTGGCTCAAAAAGTTCCATGAACACATCTGAGAAAGAGGAGTCTTTTATACAGAATTCTAAGTGGACCTCCTCACAATTGAATCTCACACCTCTTCTAAATGAGTCTGTCTCCCAGGTGGAGAAGTTGGAGCTGCTTTGGAATGGGGCAGTAGGGCCGTATCGTGGTTTGCCAACGAGCTGTTTAAACCAGATCAGTTGTTCTGACTGGGCAGGGGACTGGTAAGGGAATTGTATGGAACTGTCACTGCTGCTGTGACCTGGTTTCTCTGTCAGTGTGATAAGCCCACACTCTCAGGCCTCATTCTCCATCCCTATTCAGCCACCACCACCCCCACCCCCCCATAAGATCATCAATGACACTGAGAAAAATCTCCAGTAGTCAGAGCCCACCTGACCACATCAAATCTCTCTACCCTGCCATTCTTCTCCTGAAGCAATAAATTTCCTGGTTCACTTAACATGTCAAGCTCATTCTCTTCAACAACCTCTGGAACCTTCCTTGTTTATGTGGATTTTTCACTTATATCTTCAAGATTTTTCCCTCACATCTTCAAAAAATACAGCTGTCCTTTCATTCCCTGTCTTTTTTTTTTTTTTAAGTTTATGTTGCCCTTAATATGCTACTTTTACTCTTCTTTTTTCCCCTTTCCAGAATTCATCAGCTTAAAATCTATTCTGCCTCCATTTCTAAGTATTCATTTCCTATCACTAGCCTCCCTAGTATCTATTCTCTGATGATCAGAAGTGACTGTGGAAGATACCCATGGATAAAGCACTCTACTGGGCAGGCACAATTTTATGGAATGTGGGCCAAATAATAACCAATATTTAAAGGGAAACACAGTTTTCAAATGGCCATTCTTTGTGTTCCATTGTGCAGCATTAAGTCTTTATACAGACCAGTTAATGGTGAGGAGGTTTTTCTCAATATTCTTTCCCTGAGAATTGAGAGAGTCTTAATCAAGCATCTTTACTGAACATGGATACTTTATGCACCATTGAATCTGGTACACAAAGCCCAGTTTCAGAGCAACTTGCTCAATAATCTAAACCAGCTACAAAGTAACTTCATGGACTTAGATGAAATGAAGTAGGTAGAATCTCCCTAAGCCTCTATGTATCCCTCATTTGTCACTTACAGGGAAGAGGTCTTCAACTATTCTTACACATTGTGTTACTGGGGCTTCTGAGTGCTTACTGAAAGACTAGCCTCCTTGGGTCCTTCTCAGGGAAATGATATGACTCCATGTTTCCTGGTGGTCAGAGGAGCTAACACATTCCCCCAAACTGCACAATTGAGGACGAATATTGGGCATTTGACTCAGAACTTTTAAAGATTTCTATTAGAGTCAGGCAGGAAATTTAGGGGAAGACATACAAAAAAATAACTATGAATGTAAAGACTGTTGAGTGAGGGCCCAATATCTGAATCACTGCTATTAAGGGAAAAAAGACATTAATCAACCAGTGATTGATGATGTTTATTTTAAGACAATGTGTGGCTATCTTGAACATTCAAGATATTCCCCAAGAAATAATACTTTAAAAAGAGATACAAAAAGGAAAATCCCTCATCATCTCAGCATTCATCTCAAGCTCTATGCTGATTAGTTAGCAAATAATTCTGCTCCTTTTCTTAGCCATTAGTAAAATAACTAATCTCTGGCAGCAAGCCTATGCATTATATGAAAGCTGTTTAATGAAGAACGAGCATGTTTGGGGTTTTAGTAGCTTAATCTAGAAGTGTCAACTGACGAAGGAAATATGATACTTGAAAAAGGCATATTAAACAGGTTTTGCTGTGGAATAGAGAACAACAAAATCCGAAGACCAAGATGGCATTGTTAAACGGGAAGAAAAGAGCCTTCACAGTAGAATCAACAGGGAAGAGTTTGTAAATAATGAGGCCTGACTCCTTCCAAAGAGACACTGATTCAATGAATCTAGAAGGGTCTGATCCTAGAAAACATTTTTTTGAATCTTCTCAAAAGATTGTAATAAGTATCTAAGGTTGAGAACCACTGACATACAGGCATGAGAAACTGTTAAGATTTTTAAAGTCAGACATTAGGTGAATATTCCAAGCAGTTTATATTATTAATGATGAAAGAAATAGAGCATTCTCCACTACCTGGTGTAAAAAACAGTGCTTATACTGGAAACAGGAATAATTATCTTGATGACCTTGGAAAAAAATGAAGATAACTTCACCAATGTAATTAAAGGCAAGGGACAAAATCCCCGTGGACTAGGAAATTTAACTAGGGGGAAAAAAAAGTAAGAATTTAAGCCTTTTTATTTATTCAGTCAGAGCTATTGTATCTTCTTGGGGATCACCAGAAAGTAAGATTGGAAAAAGAAGTTTAAATTACAAAATTTCTAACACCTTTTTGATTTCAGTGAGGTAGAAATGGATGGAAACCTATACTATGTTGGATACTTTCAAATCAATAGACATATTTTCTTCTTAACTTGGCCTACCTTAATTCATCCCATATTTTAAATTTAAATAATATTAGTCTTGGCTAGATCTTGGGTTCTTTTTAAAGGATATGATGTATATAAGGCATTCTTGTTATTTGCTGTCTAATGAGCACTATTTTAAAACTCATTCAGAGAATCTCTTCATGCAACTATTTAATTAATTCAAGACATTTTTCCCTAGGAAAGGACATTTTTTTTTTCTTGGAAAGAACATATTAAACCCCATGTAAAGCACAGTTCTGTTTGATTAAAATAGTATTTAAAAATAGTATTTTTAAAACTTAAGACATTTTGGTGGCCTATAACTAGTTTAGAAAATGTCATTATACAAAATAATAGGATAAAAATAAAAATGGAAATTAATAAATTTTAATTTCATTATGTGTTAACGTCAAATAATTAACACAATTGCCAGGGTCCAGCCCCGGCGGGTCCGGGGGTCTTGAGGGATGAGTGGCGTCGGCGGAAGAACTGAGCTGAGTCCATGTGTGGTGATGGAGCAGTCTCTATTGCTGTTAGTTTTTGGGGGGTGATGGAGAAGTCTCTCACTTTATTTTTGTTAGTTTACAGTTTTGTAGCCAAAAAACATCCCCATTACATCACAAATATTCTATACAATCTTTTGTTTTTTGCCTACCATCAACAACTTTAACATTAAGCTCATTTTCCTTGCAAAAGGTCGGATTTCTGCATAATTAGACTTAACAATAGTGTGTTTACCATTTGAATGTCTCCAGCATACTTCGGATTACCATTTGAATGTCTCCAGCATACTTCGGATAAGAACATCAATCTAAGTAGAAAGGTTACATTTCTCTTACTAGGTGCAACTATGTAGAAGCTAGAAAGAAGGGCTTAAGCTTGAAACTTTTATTCTATTAACCTATTTTGGTTTTTACAAGGAAAGAGAAAAGAGGACAAAGAGACAGTTTAGCAGCACTGCTTTAACAATAAAACCCTATTAACCTTACAACTACTAAAATGAATTCCTATGTCTACATTATCCTAAAGCAATCAATATCTCCAACTATGCTGGCCACAGTTATGAGCATTCCTAAGTCCCAATCCAGCCTGATTTCTTCAAGGAAGGGAGCCTCCTCCGTGGAGTGGTCGGGGGAGTGGGATGTGGAAAGGTGACCCAAGTACGAGCCCTTCTGGTGGTGGCTTTGCCATAACCCCCAGAGAACTCTTGGTAACTCCCCAGTAACTAGTAGGAGGTATAGTAATCTATTTAAATGTCCCTTATTCCTCCTTAGTCCTCGGGAAAGGGAATCTGCCTTCCCGGATCCTCTGAGGGAAATAAGGTCTGAGGAAATTATCTCAGGATGAATTTTTTCTAACTGGGACTGACCTACTGAGATGAGCTAATGTTCAGAGCACGGACAGAACTCCCAAGAATAATACCAGGGGGTGCCTAGCCTGGGATGCCCCGATAAAGAAAGTCAGCTTTGCAGTTTCTTTCTTAGTCTCGTGACCTTGTCATCTGAGCAAGGGGGCATCCTGATGGCTCCCAGCACACAATGATTTAACTGTGTTCTTCAAAATTTATATATTGAAGTCCCAGTCCCTCAGAATGTGACCTTCTTTGGAGATATGATCCTAACAAAGGTAATGTAGTTAAGATAAGGTCACTAGGGTGAGTGTTAATGGAAATGACTAGCATCCTTATAAAAAGAGGAAATTAGGAAAAAGACACAAACACAGTGAGACTGCCATGTGAAGATGAAGGAATACATCAGAATTATTCCTTACAAGCCAGAAAAGAGCAGAGATTGTCAGCAACTACCAGGAGTGAGATGAATGCCATGAAACTGACTCTTTCTTGCAGCCTTCAGAAGAATGAGTTTTGCTGACAAGTGGATCTGACATTTCTAGCCTTCAGAACTGTGAGACAGTAAGTTTTGATTGTTTAATCCTCCTAGTTTTTGGTACTTTGTTATGGATGTGTAGCAAGCAAATACAATATGATTAAATACCATAAATGTAATAATGGTAATGATTAAGATGGTGGAATCTTATATTTTCTGAGTTCATATATTTTAGATTAGGCTTTATGTTGAGTTATAATCTTTTATTGTTTTTGCAACCACCCTGAGAGATGATATTAGTCTCCCTATAGAATTGTTTTTAGAGACAATTTCTGATAATAGCGCTGTCGGCAGTAGAGCAGTGGTTCAATCACAGATCTGTCAGATCTTAAAACCCCAGTTCAGCACTCTGCTCTAAGAGCAGTAGAAGAGACTATATGACTGAGTTTAGTGAGTGGGGAGCATATTGTCTATTAATGAAATAGACTTCATGAAGATGATGTAGTTGTTCTAGAGTTTGGAATGAAGGAATGAACTGAAAACTTAGGGACAACTTGGAGAACAAAGCTTATTCTTCATGAGTGTAGTAACCTGAGCCAAAATCTCACATTGAAAATATTTGGGGATGAAAGAGTAGAATTCTCAGGGATTGTTTTTAAAAAAAAAAAAAAAAACAATGAGAAAAAACTTCTTGAGATGGTGAAAGTAACCTCTTGCACAGTATCCTGAACCCCAAAAGAAATAGTTGTCATTAGATTTTCTGTCAGTTTGGAACCTGTGGAGATCTCTGATGAGGAGAGTGACATAACTCAAGGGTACTGAAAAAGGTGGGCTTTCTAGATGGCTCAGTGGGTAAAGAATCTGCCTGCAATGCAGGAAACCCAGAGACTTGGGTTTGACCCCTGGGTCAGGAAGATCACCTGGAAGAGGGCATGACAACCCACTCCCAGTATTCTTGCCTGGAGAATGCCATGGACAGAGGACCCTGGCAGGCTACTGTCCATGAGGTCACTGAGAGTTGGACACAACTGAGCATGGGAATTAAAGGATTTACTTTCTTGGAAATTTAATGTTGCTACTGGCAAAAGAAATTTTTAGATACAGCAGTCTGTCTTCCAACATGTACTATCTTTTCTCTATGTGGAATACCATGAGAAGGTCATCTCTGAAGGTAGAAAAATGGACTACATCAGTGGTTCTCAAATATTATGTGCTCAGTCACTCAGTCATGTCTCTTTGTGACCCTATGGACTGTAGATAGCCTGCAAGGCTCCTCTGTCCATGGGGATTCTCCAGGTGAGAATACTGGAGTAGGTGGCTGTGTCCTTCTCCAGGGGATCTTCCCAACCCAGGGATCGAACCCAGGTCTCCCTCATTGCAGGTGGATTCTTTACCGACTGAGCCACCAGGAATTAACCAGCATCCAAATCACCTGGAGGCTTATTGAAACATATTTCTGATTCAGTACGTCTGGGGTGGTGCCTTGAAATGTAAATTTCCTGCACGTTCTTAGGTGATGTTGATGCTAGTACTTGGTTGGGGGATCAAGTTGTGAGAATCACTGTACTCAGTGAGTACTTTCTAACCATCTTAAGTCATGCTTACATGGGACAGGCTTTTTTATGTGTTCTGCTGGATAGTGTTGCTGGGTTATAACTAAGGGAAAATACAACTTACTCTTGGCAGCCAAGGGGAATCAACCGCTTCTTACTTGGTATGCCCTGATCATGTCCAGTTTTTATCTGTGCTATCCATGTGATCTCTCCTCTGTTTCTTATTCTTCACAAGTATCTATATTTGCTCAAAATGTAAACTAATTGAGTCATCTTCCTCAGCAGAGGTTTTTCACTGTTTCTCCTCTAGTTTTCCTTTTACATATATATGTATTTATATTTGGAACCATCCTCCTCCTTTAAATAAGAATATAGGTAAGCTCAGTCTAATTCTGTATGCTAATGGAGTAATTAGGTATAGCCATGTAGTGTTTAATGATACAGTGTTTATAATGATCAGTGACACTTGGGCCCTTAATTCAGAAATACATTACATAGCAGAAAGCATTTTGTGAGCATCTGAAAGTGGATTTTATTTTATGAGAAAGAAAGTAAAATACTTTTCAAAACATTGAACTAACATAATTTAAGATTATTGAGTGCACTACCCTGGATTGGGAAAATCCCCTGGAGAAGGAAATGGCAACCCACTCCAGTGTTCTTGCCTGGGAAATCCCATGGACAGAGAAGCCTGGTAGGCTGCAGTCCCTGGAGTCACAAAGAGTCAGACACGATTGAGTGGTTAACACACACCACAGAAAACTCTTTGTAATACTATCTGTATAACTAGAGACAGTCTAGTATGTTCTTGAAAATTACTGAACAACAGTCTTTTTGGTTGCTGCAAGATGTAGTTTTGCAGGTGTGACCATAAAGAGTATATTTTAATCTGCTTTTTTAAAGCTCCCAACAAATTTTAAAGATTAGTTTTTGATCACAAATTCTTTTAATTTTAAAGGGTGAAGAAACATTGTATGTTCCTAGGAATAGTGACACACACACAAACACAGGTTCATTCTCTGAATTAAATTCTTGGGAGAGTCTGTTAAACAATGCCTTGGTATAATATTGGAAAACAATGCCAACTGCCTTTTTGCCATATTTCATGTTTTCAATACTGTTACTTAAAATATATAATTACCAGTAATATGCTGACTTGAACCAAGTACAAGTTTTCTATGGAAATTTAAATTTCATTTAGTTAGTAGAGTACATCCTTAAAGACTCTGAATGTTACCTTGAAGTTTCTGGAATTTGTGAAGTACAATAATGGCCACTAATATCTATGTGCAGGATGAGCTGGAAACTCAAGAATCTTCAGGAATAAAGGTTAACTAGCTTGTATAACAACTATTAACATGTGATAATTAGGATTTGGATTATGACTATAAGAACAGATGGCTTTTGTATGAATGAGAGAGCTACTTTTTTCTTATTGTTACTTAATTATTGTTTTGGCTGCACTGGGTCTTAGTTGTGGCATTCTGGATCTTTCATTGCAATGTCCGGGCTTCTCTCTAGTTGTGGCCCATGGACTTCAGAGTGTGTAGGTTTGGTAGCCGCATCAACCAGGGACAGGTGGGATCTTAGTTCCTGGACCAAGGGACAGAATTCATGGCCCCTGCATTGCGAGCAGGGAGTCTTAATCACTGACCCAACAGGGAAGTCGCTGAAAGAGTTAGTTTTAATAATAAATTTGTATGACTATGTGACTAATTCTTTGGGAATAAAAAGGAGAGAAAAATCTAAAATCGTTTTTATTGTTAGATGTACAGTTAAAGAATGAAGGAAGACCGTGGTTATATATATTTTCAGAAAATAGAATAAAGAAATGGATAAGGACACTGGCAATGATGTATTTATGTCTCCTGCAGATGAGAGCTTACCTGTGCACATACGTTTGTATCCAAAGGTACATATATAATAATTATAGCAATGCAATTTCATTAATGATATTGTAGAACTGTGTTCAGAAAGGGCTAGGGGATTTCCAGCTCAGAATACTGAGTAGTGTATGTAGCAAAAAACATCTAGAAAAATGGTATAGATGATCCTATTTGCAAAGCAAAAATAAAGACACAGCTGCAGAGAACAAATGTATGGATACAAAGGGAAAGGTAGGGTGAGAGGAACTGGGAGAATAGAGTTGACACATATATACTATCAATACTGTGTATAAAACTGATAACTAATGAGAACATACTGTATAGGGCAGGAAACACTACTTAACTGCACTGTGATGAACTGAATGGGTAGGAAGTCAAAAAAGGAGGGCATATATGTCATGTAAGGCTGATTCATTTTCTTGTAAGGCAGAAATTAACACAACATTGTAAAGCAACTATACTCCAATAAAAACTAATTAAAAAAA
Source organism: Antilocapra americana (assembly GCA_007570785.1). Classification (NCBI taxonomy): domain Eukaryota; kingdom Metazoa; phylum Chordata; class Mammalia; order Artiodactyla; family Antilocapridae; genus Antilocapra; species Antilocapra americana. Next base: position 1,982,189 of record ML664180.1, read on the forward strand.
TAAAAAATAAGTAAGGACAATGATTAAGGAGGAAGAGATGATCAGCAAGCTAAATATTACAAGGGATACATCGAAGGATCAAAACACATGGATATCTGATGAACAAAACAAACCAGAAATTGAGGCAGTCCTGAATCATACACAAAGATCCCCTGTGAAAAGACATTAACTGAATATCGGTTTAAAGAATGCTGTTCCAATCGGCCCCACCACCATTCTCTCCCACCTCGACTCATCACGCAGAGCAATTGGCAGCCAAGGGCATACCTGGAAGCCAAAAAATTAAACCGGTACTTCTCTCTAAGACAACAATCAAATTGACTCAGGAGATTAAGGCTTCTCCTTGGGTGTTGGCACCCCTATATAAAGCTCTCCTCTTTTAGGTGTACAGCAAGTCCATCTTAATGGTTAACTCTCCAGTAACAATGCCCACATCCAATTTTCTCATTTGCAGGCTCCACTTAAGTAACCAGCTTTCACAATTCAGCTACCGCTTCAGGGTACAGATCGTAGGAAATCAGTCCTATCTCTACAAGAAGAGAATAATAGTGCTCCTAAGATTTGCCTAGACTTAGAATTACGAAGGTTGTATTGGTGTTATAATATTTAAATTCATAGACAATCAGTACAATCTTTTGAAAAGATATTCCAGTAAATGTTGTAACAGGGACAATATTTGCCTATGGAAGGGATGGTGAAGTATCACAGTGAGACATAATAGATACTCATATTTCTTATGAATCCAATAAAACCCTCTTTTTGATAACTTTCTTCCCATGTAAACTTGTTTATTTCTCTAACCAGTTATTAGGAAAATAATTTTGCATATATACGTGAAAAGTAAGATTCTTGCTAGATAATATTATTAGTAAATAAGGATATTGATTATTTGATGTTTACAAAATAATCCTCTGAACCTGGAAGTTTCATTTCATATTGACTGAATTAATGCTAATCATATTAATTTAATTAAGAATGTTCTTTTTTTGGTTGCGCTGGGTCTTCATTACTGCATGTGGACTTTCTCTAGTTGCAGTGAACGAGGACTACACTTCCTTGTGGTTCACCAGCTTCTCATTGTGGTGGCTCCCCTGTTGCAGAGCACAAGCTCTAGGCCCACGAGCTTCAGTGGTTGCAGCACACAGGCTCAGTAGCTGTGACACACTGACTTTATTTGCTTCAAAGCATGTAGAATCGTCCCAGACCAGGGATTGAACATGGGTCCCCTGCGTTGGAAGGCAGATTCGTATCCACTGCACCACCAGGGAAGTCTAAGAATTTTCATTATTTGTATATTTTTATTTGTGTAGTTGACTTCATTGGCATTTTATTAAGCATAAAATATTATACCACAGAAAAATTGAGATGTTGTGTAACTGTACATAGAGGTAAATGTACCTACCATTACTTTCTTTTGCATTATAAAGTCTCTAGACCCAAAAGCCAGTATATTCTAGGAAAAGCAAAAGGCTAAATATGGATTTGATTGGTGTTGTAAGTTAGTTTTGTTTGAAAGACTAGACCAAGGCACATTATAGCCCTCATAGTTTCCTTCCATAAATCACACACATGAATCACTAATTGCAACATAAAATTTTCAGGGAAGGGCAATCTAGAATGGACATGTAATCTGCACAGGTTGGTAAAGGAGAGTCAGAGAAAACAGGAAAGATACTGTCTGCAAATGATAACTGGAGGGAAATGATGGGTCACCTGCCACAGTCCAACATCAAAGCAGGAGAAGCAGTCTCTGGATGAAAGAATTGCATAGGTCTTCTACCAGTGAACGGATGAAAGCAAGGGAAGGCCAATTCTGGCTGCACTTGAAATATCTAAAATGTTGAGGGGCCCACTTTAAGAAAAAAAGGATACACAGTGATGAATAAGGAGCAGCTAGGTCCTTGAACTGGACCTAAGCTTCAGTTAAATCCTCCTCTAGGTAGAGATGAAGAAACAAAGTGTAGTGAGACTAAAGGGCTTTAAACATGTCCTGCTCCTTTGCTTGGAAAATTTCTTGGGATGGAAATGCACTAGAGAAGCCAGAGACATTTAGACTGGGACCAGTGAAACTTGGCTTCAACAGCATTTGGGAGTAAAAGCACAAAACCCATCCAATCTTTAAACATGGTTGGATTGAGTCAATGGTGGACAGCCTGAGAGAACATCTTTCCTTTAATGATGAAATAAATCATGTCACAAGGTTGCCTGAATTCCTCTTCCTTGATGGTTCAACAACATAAACAGCTTTCTCTGTTTACTGTGCTTTTGTCTAATCCTGTGTAAAATAGTTCCATTTTCCTCTAAACACAACAAGCTGGCCTTGGCTCACTCTCACACTAATAGACACATATCAAGACATTTTTTTCTTCCTTCTGCGTCATTAGATACTAATTAATGAAATTTAGCATAACCACAAGTTATGGAATTTGGGTATCTTCATACACCTTCTTAAAGCTTCCTCATTTTTGTGAATGTGAAAAGAAATTTCAACATGCTACCCTTCTCAAATTGAGACATAAATGATAAATTTTCCCCCTCTCTCCATCTTTATTATTGTTTTTCATAAATGATAATTTTGATTTTTTTACTTCTTTATTTACAACTAAGTCACCTATCCATGATGCATCAGTTACTTCAAATGATTTATCAATTATTCTACACTGGAGGTTCATCTTCTGTATAATTGTTTAACTAGTAGTCCTGTCTGATCTTTGTCTGGTGCACAAATAAAGTTATATAAATGCAAATGTTCATATTTCTTAGAAGTAACAGATTATTAGTTGCAGTTATCTTACTATATAGGCAATGATATTCAAAATGCTCTTTTCCTCTGTTACAGAATGTATATATCCTGACACGTTAAATTTATGTATATGATCCTATTTAATAATTGATTATATGTTTCTTGAAGAGTCATATGCTCTGTCTGGATGCTGTGGTTTGCATTGATATCTTATTTAATAACTACAGCAACTCAATTAAAAAGTTATTTCTGCCTTGTAAAGGAAATAAAATAAAGCACAGAGAAGTAACAATCAGAGGACATGTAGGTTGGCAGTGGTGGAGCTTGAGTGTGATTAATGCCACCTGACTGTGAGTCTCTGCTTATTCTTTTTCAGGCCTGACCATATCATGTATGTTGGTTTACCAGCGTACCACACATAGAGTGGATGATGAATAAATAATAACCCAGAGAGTTAATGTTTGTGATTTCTTGTGCTTCTAGATAAAGAAGACATTCATCATGGAGTGGGAGAATCAGACATTCAACCTTGACTTCATCTTGATGGGAATTTTTAATTACACGCCCACTCACATCTTTCTCTTCTCTCTGGTCCTGGCCATCTTCACAATGGCGCTCTTGGCAAACACTCTCATGGTGCTCCTCATCTACCTGGACACACAGCTCCACACCCCCATGTACTTCCTCCTCAGCCAGCTTTCCCTCATGGACCTCATGCTCATCTGCACCACTGTACCCAAGATGGCCCACAGCTACCTGTCTGGCAGGAAGTCCATTTCTGTAGCAGGATGTGAAGCCCAAATATTCCTGTATGTATCTCTCCTTGGTGCTGAGTGCTTCTTGTTGGCTGTCATGGCCTATGACCGATATGTTGCCATTTGCTATCCTCTTCAGTACCCCAGTCTCATGAACTGGAAACTTTGTGGACTCATGACTGCCGCTACATGGATTCTTGGTGGCTTTGATGGAACTGTTGAGTTAGCTGCTACTTTGTCTTTCTCCTATTGTGGATCCCGAGAAATAGCTCAGTTCTTCTGTGATGTCCCAGCGCTCCTACATCTCTCGTGCACGGATACTTCCACATTCGAAACACTTATTTTCATCTGTTGTGTAGTAATGCTCCTCCTCCCTTTGTCAGTCATCATCATCTCCTACACACRTGTAATTATAACCGTCATTCGCATGAGTTCTGGGGAGGGTYGGCACAAGSYTTTCACCACCTGTGCTTCACATCTTATTGTTGTGGGGATGTATTATGGAGCAGCTATGTTCATATATATGAGACCCACTTCTAATCGATCCCCAACTCAGGATAAAATGGTATCGACCTTCTACACTATTCTCACTCCCATGCTGAATCCCCTTATATACAGCCTCAGGAACAAAGATGTGGCCAAAGCACTCAGTAAGGTACTAGGGAAAAGGAAATTTAGAGAATAAATTGGATAATGGCTGCAGGGATTATTTTCTTTCATAACTCCTGTCTCTCTCTCTGGCAAGCTCATTTGTTTAAAAATAACAAGTTTTAGCAACAAATGTATAAATGTATAATTTTTCTAAAATAGTCATCACACTTGATAAACTCTGGGTACACATTTAGTTTACTGATATATTTTGCATTCATTGAATATTCATTTTGGTTTTAAATACACTCAATGAAGTTCTTGAGAAGTGAATACTAAAATCAATAAACAGATATACTCCTATTTATAGAACTAAATAATAAATAAAACTGTTTTAAATGCTTTCCTTTATTTTCACAAACCAGATTCTTATTGAAATCCTTATTCAATGATTTGTGTACTGAGTTAAATACAACACTTGTCTATATCATTTTGTTATTAGTTCTTTCAAAATACAGCCTAACTAGAGAGTCATGGATATTTTCTCATTTACCAAAAATCTTATTCTACAATAAATACTACTTATTTTGGCCATAAAGACTTTTTTCTTTTGTTTGTCTTCTCTAATACACTGAGCATTTGTATATCTGAAGATTTCTTATAGCGGAACCACTTATTTCCAGAGTTTTGACAGATGATGCAGTATCATCAACCTATACTTTATAGGGGTGTTTTTTGAATCCTAAAAATCCACTATGGTATAATGAAATCCCAGGACTGTGATTCCTACCCAGAAGTTATGATCTATATCATATTTAAGTACTGAACCATGATGGGAATATTGTTATTCTTCATTTCAGAACATTACCCTTTGAATGCATTTAGAAAAGTTTCCATGAATTTAGTAGCTATTGCAGTAAAGGTGTAATAATATTATTGTCACAGAAGCTGCCTACTTTTTTCTTTGTTTTCCTAATGAACATAGATGGTAACTGAATGAAAATGTTGACTGGTCTCTGATAGCCTTGGTGGAAACCCCATCTCCTGTTCTGGGACAATATACATGGTCTTCCCAAAGGAATATACTGAAATCCAGTAGAAACTCCTCATCTTGGTACAGGTAACAGCACTCAAAGTGAAACACTTTTGTGTCCATAGAAGACCAGATTTCTATAACATTGGTTCTACCTGGGAAATTGGATAAACCTTATAAAGACTGGGATTTCATTCATGAAACTTGCATATACTTCTTTAATCTACACCTGATATTTGGAGTTGCTATAAAAAGATATATCTAAAATAAGACACTGGTATTAATTTACTTTAAAAATAGGGGGAAAAAGTCATGGCTTCATTTACATGAGGGTGGAGTTGTGAGTCTTATGATTAGATATGTACTTTTATTACAGCCCTTCGTTGACCACCTTAAAATACTGAAACCAACAAATAAATGGAAAAGGGGACTATTGAGTTTTCCAAGAATGTGATGAGTATCATTGACAGTGGATCCTTACAGAAATGGTGACACCTACATGAAATATTCTTAAATATTTTATAATTTTGAAAGATAGAAATATTTCATAGTTCTTTCCCTAATATTTAAGAAATTGTAGAATTTTTTCCCAAGATACAAAAATAGAATTCTTGACATGAGATCTTTCCTGATTGAGGCCATAAGGTCACATGATCAAAATAAGTCTTTTAAACTTTCTTTTTTCTTTCACCTGTTTCCCTTTTTTTAATATATATCTTTCTGAGATACCATATACTATTAATGAAAAATCTACTATAGTTTTAATTTTTTTATATTGACTTCATGGAGGTTTGCTTTGCCTTAAAAAAAGTATCATAAATAATTAATTACTGCTTATATGTGAAGTGGCTCCTACAACCTATAAATTTTGTTTATGTGAGCACAGTGCTATCATACTTTTAATTTCTGAAAACCACAGAAATATTTGGACCTTGTATACATGTAAACAAAAGTTTAAATTATGTATCAATGAGGTGCTAAAGCAGCTATGTATATTCAAATGGAAGTTGGACTGGTTGCATATACTAAAGGCATTCAGTACTCTGCAAGAGTTATTGGAATCCATATCTTAAGAAGAATAAATGGAGAAGAGTCTGGTGGCACTATTTATTTCTTATCTAATTTCACATAATGGTAGCTAACATTATTTGGGTGAAACTATATCTAGTACATATTATAATGATGAGTGATGAGCTGAGTTATACAAATTTGCTGACCACCCTTCATGATGAGAAAAATGGACCATCAAGAAGGACTTCATTAAGGGCATTTCTGGGCCACTAATCAGTTTCAGGACATACTGCTTCATCACTGTTATCAAAGAGAAACTCTGACCTCACAGATTCTAATCATGCATCATGCTGAGTCATTAAGTCGTATCTGACTCTTTGCAACCCCTTGGACCATAACCACCAAGCTCCTCTGTGAGGATTTCCCACCAAGTATAATGGAGCAGGTTGCCATGCTTAGTCGTTCTCTTTGTGATCCCTCCAGGGGATCTTCCAGACCCAAGGATCCAACCCATGTCTCCTGCGTCACAGATTCTAAACGAACATTTATTTGTACCAAAAGATATGGATACTCTGCTGGGTGCAGGCAGTGGGTTCCCTACTTACCTGCTTTTCTCTGTTCCACTCCCTGGGCAGGAGTGCTGGTACTAGTGGCTCACTAATAATGATATGTACTGGGCTATGGTGAGACTACAGAGAACCTTAGTGTGAATCCGGAAAGGGTTAAATATCTCCTTTTCAGTATTTTTAGTGAGGGACAATAGATTCTGCCAGTAAACAGTTCTTCCTAGAGAGGATGTTAAGTGAATGGTTTAGACCAAGTGTGCCTCTTAATTTTCAGGGAATGCTTTCTCTCTCCTCCCCTTTTGGCTTATAAAGATTCCTCACCAGGAGAGGTAAGTGTACAGGGCTGAAGTTATCCATGAACACAGTTAGGAAAAGGCAGGAGACCCCTCAGCCAGCTATTATGTTACATGACATTTTTTTCCCTAAAGTGCATTTTTTTGCACTTTAATCCAACTCCATGATAATTAAATTGAGATAATGGAGGGGGCTCATATTATGAAAGTTATAAATGTGTATTTATTTGACAGTGGCTTCTGAAATAATTTCTTCCAGGCTACTCTGACCTGAGGGTGGATAATGGTAGGCCCTGCACTGTTCACCTGTGATCTTGAGGGTTGACATAAATACCATCATCTCCACTGAGGTTAAATAAATATGCACACTTTAGAATTTTCAAAATCCATTAAGCTAACTTTAAAGTGACTATTTCCTCACTATGACATAGTAAAGCTGAAAAAGACCTCTATATCCCATCACTAATCAGGTGTAGCTGTCGAGGTCCAGAGATATGAAATGGTTTTTATCAAACTCACAAGTTTATGATGATTGCATAAACACATCAAAGATAGCTTGAAAATTTAGGAAACTTACCACACCAGTATTCAAAGTCAGAGAGGATGTCAACATAGTCTAACATAATTAAACATGGTTGTTTCTATAGGGAACGTTTTTTTCTGATCCAATATAATATTACTTAAAGATTCCTATTTGAACTTGGAAATTTACCTGTCTATTGAATGAGGTTGTGTAGAGTCATTTCCAGATATATCTTTCATAATCAGATTTGTAACATTTATGACAAATCTTGTGGGTTTCAAAATGTTTCCATATAATCTAAAATTTATTCTGAGTTTTCTGATGTTCTCTGATATCATTTGGAGTGGAACACCATTTCAGACAGGTGATCACTAGCAACTTCGGTTCTCTGCTTCAAGTTCAAGAGAGAGGTACTATTCTTAGGAAAAGAAATTATTCGGGGACTTACTAAATGAGGTGTTTTTTGGGGGCTGAAAAGTTTTAATGAGCATGCAAAGTTGAAGACCCCAATTAAATAGTTACCTAACTGGAAAAGTATAAAGCCTTATGTGGTTCCTTGGACCAAAGAGCAGAGTGTCAACTAGTGAAAAGTAGAAACTGTCCTGATTAGCAAACTCAAAAGGACAGAATTGTTTGGTTACTTTGTTGACATTTGACAGAGAAATAAACCTAAGGGTAATAAATACACCTGAGAAGCCAGTTAGCATATAAACATTCCATGCTAATTAATGTAATAATAGAGCATGTGCTAGGGCTGTTGTGACATAAATGTTGCCTTGTACTGTGTCACTGTGTAAAGTGAAAATCATATCACTACAAATTTATGTACAACTGTAATTAAAAGTGCTTTTTTCCTTATGAATCTAGAATATTTTACGTAGAAAATAATCTAATAGTCGTCTTAATAACTAGACCATAAAAGATTATTTATTTCATCAACTGATTTTACATTAGACTTCTTTGAGTGCACTGAGTCAGACTAGAATATTTCTGTTTTTAAAAGCCAATAATAGCAACACTGTATAGTTCTCAGTAACCAACTGAATCATCTAATCAAGCTTCATAAATTTCTAAATAACCAATTAGCAAATATCAATAAAACTGAAATATATTGTCATTCTTGGCATTAATTTATTATTTTTAAAAAGTGCTTTATTATTGTAAAATATTTTAATGATGCATAGTACAAAAGGAATGATATAAGAAGTATGGACACATTCCCATATGAGAGTTTATCTTAACCTGATGAATTTACTCCTTTTCCTGTTTTTAATGAAATGAGATTCCAGCTAGAGTTGATGCTCTTTGTGTAACTCCTCACCATCATACCATGCACCTATTACATTTTCTGCCATAATCACAGACTTGAATTTTAATGAAATATTACCAGCAATGGTACTATATTTTGCTGAATGTGTATGTCTTCATAAAAATTGCATAATATGATACAGTAAATAGTATACTCTACACATAATTCTTCTACTTGTACGTTTCACACATTATGTTTTCTAAAATTAACTTACTTTGATATGTTGAGTTTATTCACATAAATTTTTAAAAACTTATACAATATCCCACTGAATAAATATACCATCAACTTATTCATGCATACTCCTATTGATGGATATTTGGGTTGCTATATGTTCTATGTCATTATAAATAATAATTGCAATGAATTCAAAGGCTCTCTGGTGTCCATTCTCTGAAAACTAGAAATAACAGCAGGAGATAGTTCCATGGACAAATGTATCTACTGAGCAGGCATGATTATGTGGACAGTGGGACAGATGATACCCAGTACTTAAAGGGTAGCTCAGGTAACAGGGGCATTTTTTGTGTTCCACTGTGCAACATTAAGTTTCTACAAATCCAGTAGAGATTAGGGAGCTTCTTTTCAAGTATTCTTTCCATGGAAATGCAGAGAAGCTCAATAGAGCATCTCCATTTAACACAGACCCTGTATGCCCCATTGGACCTGGTATCACAAAGCCCAGTTACAGAGCAACTTGCTCAATAATCTGAATCAGCTATGAAGTAGCTTAATCGGCTTATGGGGGGAAATAAAATAAGGTAGGTGGAATTTTGGTAAGCCTCCATCTGTCCTTCATTTGACACTTGTAGGGAGAGGCTCTCCCATTATCCTTACTCATAGTGTTACTTGGGCTTCTGAGTGTTTACTGGACTGCTCCCTCTATGGGTCCTTCTCAAAGAAATGAGACAACTCCACATTTCCTGGTGATTGCAGAAACTAACACATTTTCCCAAACTGTCCAATTGATGATAAGTATCAAGCATTTGAATCTGAGCTTTTAAAGACTGGTGTCAAGCAGGAAATTTTAGGGAGAGTCATAAAGAGAGAGAAATAAGAACTACTGTCAAAAGGAAAAAGAGATCAAAGTGACTGATGATGTCTATTTTAAAACAATGTGTGGTCATTCTTGATCATTTGAAATATCCCCTCAAAAAATAATGATGATAAAGTGGTACAAAAAGGGAAAATCCTTCATTATTTCATAAATTATCTCAAGCTCTATGCTGATGAGTTAATAATTCTGCTCCTTTTCTTAGCCATAATAAAGTAAAATATCTCTGGCAGCAAGCCTATGCATTTTACGGGAGAAAATGTTTAAAGAATAATAAGCATGTATTGGGCTTATTAGTAGTTTAATCTAACAGTTTCAACCAACCAAAAAAATATGGGGGACTAAAAAAGTTTATTGAACAAATTTTGCCATGGAATAGAGAACAGTGGAATCCAAGGACCAAGATGGCATTGTTAACTTTGCGAAGAGTAGAGCCTGCACAATAGAATCAACTGGGGAGATTCAGGAAATAACAACACCTGGCTTCTTCTGGAAAGATTCTAATTTAATGAGTTCAGAAAAGTCTGGTCTAGATAACATTTTCAAATCTCTTCAGAAGATTCTAATAAGTATCTAAATTTGAGAGCCACTGGGATAGAGGCATGAGAAATTGTTAAGATTTTAAAAGCTGGACACTAGACAGGTGACTATCTCAAGCAATCTACATGAATAATGATGAAAGAAATAGATCACCCCCTACCATCTGGTATAAAAGAAACAAAGCTTATCTTGGAAACAGGAAAAATTACATTGAGAATCTCAGAAAAAATTGGAGATAACATCATCAATGTAATTAAAAGCAAGGGACTAAGTCCCTGTGGACAAAGAAATTTAACTTGAAAAAAAAAACCCCTAGGATTTAAACCTTTTTATTTACTGAGTCAGTGTTCTTGTATTTTCCTGGGAAACACCAGAAGGTAAGGTTGGAAAAAAGAAGTTTAAATCACAAAATTTCTAGCATTTTCCGGGTTTCAGTGAAGCAGAAATGGATGAAAATCTATACTGTGTTAGATACTTCCAAAGCAACAGATATATTTCCATCTTACCTTAATTCATCCCATATTAAAACTTGAGTAATATTAAAACTTGAGTTTTGACTATGTCTTGGGTTCTTTTTAAAGAGTGTTAGGTGAACACAAGGCATTATTATAATTTGACTGTTCTATCATGTATACTAGGTTAAAACTCATTCAGAGAATCTTTTCATGGATCTATTTCACTAATGCAGCACTTTTTTTTCCCTCTAAGAAGCACATATTCAACTCTGTATAAACCACAATTCTATTTGATTAAAATAATATTTTTTTAAATGTAAGACAATACATTTTGGTGGCCCATACTCCAGTTTAGAGAATAAATCAATATATAAAATGATAGGATAAAATTAAAGATGGAAATTAATATATATTTTAGGGGTTGAATCGTGTGCCTCAAAATTTATATGTTGAACTCTGTACTTCACAATGTGACCTTATTTGAAGATATGGTCCTTACAGAGATAACCAAGTTAACAGGAGTTCACTAGGGTGAGTATTAATTCAAATAACTTGCATCCTTATAAAAAGAGGAAACTTACAGACACAGACACAGTGAGCCTGCCATGTGAAGATGAGGGACACATCAGAGTTATTTTCTGTAAGTCAGGGAATACCAAAGATTGCTAGCAACCACCAGAAGTTGGGTGAGAAGCGTTGAACTGATTCTTCCTTGCAACCTTCAGAAGAACTAGTTTTGCTGACTCCTTGATCTGACGCTTTTAGCTTTCAGAACGGTGAGATGGTAAGTTTTGGTTGTTTAGTCCTCCTAGTTTTCGGCACCTTGTTATGGCAGTCTAACAGACTAATACAGAGATTAAATACCAAAAGTATAACAATGGCAATGATTAAGATATTATATTTTCTGAGTGCATATATTTTAATTAAGCATTATGTTGAGTTATCTTTTATTATCTTTGCGACAATCCTGAGAAATGACATTAGTTACTACAGAACTTTGTTTTAAAAAAAATAGATTCCTGATAATATCACTATTGGCAGTAGAGCAAAGATTCTGTCTGATCTCAGAGTCCCAGTTCAGCTCTCTGCTCTAAAAGCAGTAGAAGAGACCATACAACTGAGTTCAGTGAGTGGGGAGCAGATTATCTATTAAAATGAAATAGACTTAATGAGGATGATGTGGTTATTCTAGAGTTGGAATCAAGGAATAAATTTAACAAGTTGGAAATGGCTTGGAGAACAAAGCTTATTCTTCTTGAGGGAAGTAACCTAAGCTAAGATCTCACATTAGAAATGTCTGGGGATGAAAGAGTAGAATTCTCAGGGACTGTGTTAAAAAACAATGAACCCCCAAATAAATAGTTTTCTCTGGATTTTCTCACAGTTTGGAACCTGTGGAAGTCTCTGATGAGAAGTGTGACCTAACGGTACTAGAATAATCAAGGATATTGTATCCACAGGATGGAAAATAAAGGATTTACTTCATTGGAAATTTAATGATACTGGGAGAGTTAGAGGAAATTTTCAGACAAAGAAGTTTGTCTTCCAACACGTACTAGCTTTTCTGTATATGGAATACCATACAAAAGTCATCGTTGAAGCAGGAAGATAGACTACAGCAGTGGTTCTCAAATATTAGCCAGCATTCAGATCACCTGGTGGCTTATTGAGACATATTTCTGATTCAGTAGGTCTGGAGTGGTACCTGGGAATGTGAATTTCCCACAAGTTCCCAGGTGATAGTGATGCTAGTACTTGGTCAAGGGATCACACTGAGATTCCCTGTGTTAAATGAGTACTTTCTAAACATCTTTACATTATGCTTATGTGCCATGAAAATCCACCTGTCCTGTGGCAGGCTTATTACTGTGTTCCACTGGAGGATGGTGTTGCTGGGTTGTAACTAAGGGAAAATACAAGTTAGTCTGGCATCCACAGAAGAATTGACTTGTTCATACTTGGTATGCCCTGATTGTGTCTAAATTTTTATCTGTGCTCTCCATGTTGCCTCACCGCTGTTCTTCCTCACAAGTGTTGATTTTTGCTCAGAATTTAAACTAATCCAGTCATCTTCCTCATCAGAGGTTTTCTTCTGTTCCTCCTTTCTGTTCCTTCCTTTTACATATAGATGTATTTAATCTATTTTTGAAAGCATCCTCCTCTTATAAGTAGGAATTTAGGTAAGTTCAGTCTAATTCTGTACTCTAATGAAGTAATTATGCATAGCCATGTAGGGTTTAATGATAGAGTGTTGGTGATGATCATTGACATGTGGGCCCTTACTTCAGGATTACATAGCAGAAAGCATTTTGTGAGCATGTGGATGGGAATTTTCTTTTGTGAGAAAGAAAGCAAAATAGTTTACAAAAGATTGGACTAAGACAATTAAAAATTTTGCATGTATTAGGTTTTATATACTAATATGTGTTACTATTTGTATAACTAAAAACAGCCTACGATGTTCTTGAAAATTAGCGAACCACAATTTCTTTGGCCACGAATATTACTGCAAGATTAGTTTTGCAGGTGTGACCATGCAGAAATGTTTTAATCAGTTATTTCTTAAAGCTCCCTAGCAAATTTCAAAGATTAGTTTTTGATGACAAATTCTTATCTTTGTAAGAGGTGAAGAAACACTACATATTTCCATTATGTACTGATACATATACAAACATCTACATAGACACAGGTACAGTCCCTGAATTAAGTAATTCTTAATTAAGAATTAATTAAGAGAGTCAGCTAAACAATGCCTTTGTATGATATTGAAAAGCAATGCCAACTGCCTTTTTGCCTTATGTCAATGTTTTCAATATTGTTATTTAATGTATGTAGCTAACAGCAAACATGTTGGCTAGAATGAAGTACAAGCTTCGTATGGAAAATTAAAATTTATTTAGTATCAAGTACATCCTTGAACACTCTGAGTTGAAGTTTCTAGAGTTTGTGAAATACAATAATGGCCAGTAATATATATGTGCAGGATATGTTGGAAATATAAGAATCTTCAGAAATAAAAGGTAATTATCTTGTATAGTAACAATCAACATCTGATAATTAAGATTTGGGTTATGGGTATAAGACCTGATGCTTTTGTATGAATAACAGCATAAGTTTTAATGACAAAGTTGTATGACTATGCGACTGAGACTTTGGGAATAAAAAAGAGTAAAGAATCCCGAATTGTGTTTTATGATTCCTGAGATGGACAATTAAAGAATTCAGGAAGACTACAGTTATAAATATTTTCAGAAGACAGAATGAAGAAATGGGCAAGGACTTGTAATAATGTATTTATATCTCATAGAGGTGAGAAGTTGTATTGCATGTACATTTGTATCCAAAAGTACATATATAATAATGATGACAATACAATTTGATAAGTGCTGGTATAGAGGTATGTTTAGAAAATGGTAGGAGGTTTCCAACTCAAGAATACTGAGGAGTATATATAGCAATAAATAAGGACAATAATTAAGAGGGAAGAGATGGTCAGCAAGCTAAATATTACCCTCACTCATCATGCAGAGCAGTTGGCAGCCAACGGCATACCTGGAAGCCAAACAAATGAAACTGGTACTTCTCTCTAGGACAACAATTAAATTGACTCAGAAGATTAAGGCTTCTCCTCGGGTGTTGGCACCCCTACATAAAACTCTCCTTAATTACGTATACAGCAAGTCCATTTTAATGGTTAACTCGCCACTTACAAAGTCCACATCTAATTTTCTCATCTGCAGGCTCCACTTAAGTAACCAGCTTTCCCAATTCAGCTACCCCTTCAGCATAGAGGTCTGTAGAAAATCAGTCCTATCGCTATAGAAAGACTGTAATTTGTGCTCCAAAGATTTGCATAGACTTAAAATTACAAAAGTTGTACTGGGGTTATAATATTTAAATTGATATACAATCAGTACAGACTTTTGAAAATATATTGTAATAAATGTTATCAACAGGGACAATGTTTCTATGGAAATGATGGCGAACACAATGAGAGAGATTAGATGCTCATGTTTCTTATGAATCCAATAAAAAGAGAAATAGAATTTTAATATTTTAAAACTTAAAGAGACAATACAAGAAAAGCAGTCTCTGAATGAAAGAATTGCATAGGCCTTTCACCAATGAAGAGATGAGAACAAAGGCAGGCCAGTTCTGGTGGAGTTTGAAATATCTAAAACATTGAATGCCTTAAGACAAAAAGGATACACAATGTTGAATAAAGAACTGCTAAGTCCTTGTGTTGGACTTAAGCTTCAATTAAATCCTCTTCTGAGTAAGAATGAAAATACATAAAGGAGATATGAGAATAAGGAGGTTTAAAAATGTGTTGCTTCTTTGCCTGCAAAGTTTCTTGGGATGGAGATGAACTAGAGAAGCCAGAGACATTTAGACTGGGACCAGTGAAAATTGGCTTCAACAGCATTTGGGAGTAAAAGCATGAAACCCATCCTATCTTTGAACATGGTTGGGTTGAGGCAATGGTGGACACCCTGAGAGAAGACCTTTCCTTTAATGACAAAATAATTATGTCATGAAGTTGGCGTGGAAAGGTTCCTCTTCCTTGACATTTCAACAACATAAAAAGCTGTCTGTGTTTACTTTGCTTTTGTCTAATCTTTTGTAAAACAATTCCTCTTTTCCCTAAACACAACAAACTGGTCTTGGCTCACTCTCACACTGATGGACATAGAAGACATTTGTTTGTTTCTTTTGCCCCATTAGATATTGATTTAAGAATTCAGGAGACTCACAGGTTATATAATTTCTGAACCTTCTTATATACCTTCTTAAATTTTCTTCATTTTGGTGAATGTGAAAACTAGTCTTAAGATATTACCTGTCTCAAACTGAGACATAAACACTTGTTTTACCTCTGCCTTCCACCCATCTTGCTTTCTTCATAAATGATGATTTTGATTTTTCATTTCCTCATCTGCAACTAAGTTGCCTATTCATAATGCAAATTATTTACCAATTATTCTGCACTAGAGGGTCATATTTTGTATAACTGTATAAATAGTAGTCCTATTTGTGCTCTAAGTTTGGTGCACAAATAAAATTACATAAATGCAAATGTAATATCTCTTATTAGTTGTAGTTATCGTACTCTACTATATTAGCAATGGCATTAAAAATGCTCTCTTCCTGGGACTTCCTTGGAGCTCAGTGGTTAAGAATCTATATTCCCATTGCAGGAGACATGGGTTCTATCCCTGATCCAGGAAGACTCCACATACCACAGGATAACAAAGACCATGAGCCCCAACTACTGAGCCCATGCACCACAGCTACTAAAGCCTGTGTACCCTATAACCCCTGACAAGAGAAACCATTGCAATGAGAAGGCCATTCACTGCAACTAAGTGTACCTCTGGCTCGCCACAATTAGAGCAAGCCTCGGTGCAGCAACAAAGACCCAGGGCAGCCATAAATCATTAATAATTTTTTAAAAATATTTGTAAAAAGTTATTTATACTATGTTAAGGAAAAATGAGAAGCTATAGAAATATCAGAGCAGGTTGGTGGAGGTTGAGTGCGGTTAATTTCACCTGACTGCAGAGCCTCTGCTCATTCTTTCCCAGTCCTGACATATCATATATGTTGGTTTCCCAGAGTGCTGCACATAGAGTGGACAGTGTATAAATAATTGTTCAGATATTTAATGTTTATAACTTCTTGTGGTTCTAGATACAGAAAATATTCATCATGGAATGGGACAATCAGACATTCAACCCTGACTTCATCTTGATGGGATTTTTAATTACACGCCCACTCACATCTTTCTCTTCTCTCTGGTCCTGGGCATCTTCACAATGGCGCTCTTGGCAAACACTCTCATGGTGCTCCTCATTTACCTGGACACGCGGCTCCACACCCCCATGTACTTCCTCCTCAGCCAGCTTTCCCTCATGGACCTCATGCTCATCTGCACCACTGTACCCAAGATGGCCCACAGCTACCTGTCTGGCAGGAAGTCCATTTCTGTAGCAGGATGTGAAGCCCAAATATTCCTGTATGTATCTCTCCTTGGTGCTGAGTGCTTCTTGTTGGCTGTCATGGCCTATGACCGATATGTTGCCATTTGCTATCCTCTTCAGTACCCCAGTCTCATGAACTGGAAACTTTGTGGACTCATGACTGCCGCTACATGGATTCTTGGTGGCTTTGATGGAACTGTTGAGTTAGCTGCTACTTTGTCTTTCTCCTATTGTGGATCCCGAGAAATAGCTCAGTTCTTCTGTGATGTCCCAGCACTCCTACATCTCTCGTGCACGGATACTTCCACATTCGAAACACTTATTTTCATCTGTTGTGTAGTAATGCTCCTCCTCCCTTTGTCAGTCATCATCATCTCCTACACACGTGTAATTATAACCGTCATTCGCATGAGTTCTGGGGAGGGTTGGCACAAGCTTTTCACCACCTGTGCTTCACATCTTATTGTTGTGGGGATGTATTATGGAGCAGCTATGTTCATATATATGAGACCCACTTCTAATCGATCCCCAACCCAGGACAAGATGGTGTCAGCCTTCTACACCATTCTCACTCCCATGCTGAATCCCCTTATATACAGCCTCCGGAACAAAGATGTGGCCAAAGCATTCAGTAAGGTACTAGGGAAGAGGTAATCTAGAGAATAAAATGGATAGTGGTTTATGGAAATTTTTTTCTGTCTTAACTCTTCTCTCTTTAAATTCATTTATTAAAAAAAAATTCAGCAAAAAGTGTATAAACTCTTTTCCTAAATTAGGCATCAGACTTGATAGACTCTGGGTATACATTCAGTTAATTTATATATTTTGCATTCATTGTGTATTCATTTTGGTTTCAAGCTTACTCAATGAAATTCTTGAGAAGTGAGTAATTAAGTTAATAAAGTTTCACTCTTCTTTCTAGAACTAAATAATAAACAAAATTGTCCTAAATGATTTTCCTTATTTTCAAAATCCAAAATCTTCTTGAAATGCTTCTATAATGACTTATGTACTGAGTTAGCTACCACACTTGCCTGTTTCATTTTGTTATTAGCTCTTTCAAAATATAGGCTAACCAGAGAGGCACGGATATTTGTTCATTTACTAAAAAAAAAGGTTTTCCTATAATAAATATTATTTATTTTGACAGAGAAGGCTTTTTTCTTTTGTTTGACTTCCCTGATACACTGAACATTTGTATACCTGAATATTTCTTATAGTGGAACCACTTATCCAGAGTTTTGGCAGGCAATGCAGTATCATCAACCTATACTTTGTATATATGATAAGTCTTGTAAATTTCATGATGCCTGTTATAATCCAAAATTAAATTTTGTGTTCTCTGATGTTCTCTGACATCATCTTGGGCAACCACCATTTCAGACAGGTGATCACAGGCAACTTTGGTCTCTGCTTCAAGCTCAGGAGAGAGTTACTATTACTTTAGAAAAAAAAAGTGTTCAGGGACTCATTAAATGTGATGTCTTGTGGGGACTGAAAAGTTTTAATGAGCGTGGCAAAGTTGAAGATCCAGGCAGTCTAGTTAAGTAACTACCTAATTGGTAAGGTATAAAACTTTACATGGTTTCTTGGGACCAAGGGGCAAAGTGCCAACTAGTGAAGGGTAGAAATTGTCATGATTAGCAAACTTAAAAAGACAAAGTTGTTTGATTACTTTGGTGACTTTTGACAGAGGAATAAGTCTAAGGATAATAAATAATAATTAATACAATAGCAGGGTATGTGCTAGGGCTGTTGTGACACAAATGTTGCCTCATATGAGCCTAATCTAACTGTGTAAATTTAAAATCATATCACTACAAATATATGTGCATTTGGAATTAAAAATATTTTTTCTGATGAATCGAGATTATTTCACATAGGAAATAATCTAATAATCATCTGCACAGTTAGATCATAAGAGATCATTTATTCCATGAACTGATTTTACATTAGGCGTCACTGAATAGGTTGAGTCAGACTAGGATGTTTCTCTTTTTAAAAACCAATCAGTAGGGACTTCCCTGGTCATCCAGTGGTTAAGAACCTACTTATTAATGCAGAGGATGTGGGTTAGATTCCTGGTCTGGGAACTAGTATCCCACATACTGTGGGGCTACTAAGCCCTTGCGCCACAACTACTGAGCCTGTGCACAACAATGAAGACCCAGCACAGCCAAAATAAATAAATAATAATGTTAAAAAGAAAGGATGAGAAAGCAACACTATATAATTCTCATGAAACATCTAATCAAGCTTCAAAGGCACTATAACTAAATTAGCAAATAGTAATATTGAAATATATTGTTACTCCTAGCATTAATTTATTATTTTGAAAAGTGTTTTACATTTTAAAATATTTTAATGATACATTGTAAAAAAGGAATGATAAAATAAATATGCAAATATCCCACACAGAAGATATTTTATCTTAACCTGATGACTTTACTTCTTTTCCTATTTTTAATGACACTAGATTTCAGCTAGAATCTATGCATTGTGTGTAATTCCCCACAATCATACCACTCACTTCTTACCTTCCCTGCCATAATCACAGACTTGGAATTGTGGTTAAATGTTTCCAGCAATGATATTGTATTTTTCTGAATGTATTCATAAAAATTATACAATGTGATTTAGAAGATATTTATACTTGATACGTTAGTTATTATACTCTACACATAATTCTTCAACTTGCATGTTGAATGAAGTTCATTCATATGAATTTTTAAACACTTGTACAATATCCCACTGGATAAATATAACATTAACTTATTTCTGCATGCTCTTATTGATGAATATTTGGGTTGATATACATTCTACATCATTACAAGTAACAATTGCAATGAATTCAAAGGCTCTCTGGTATCCATTCTCTGAAGATTAGAAATAACAGTGGGAGATATTTCCATGGACAAAAGACTCTACTGAGCAGGCATGATTTTATGGATAGTGGGTAAGACAATACCCAATAAGCAGAAGCTCAGATCACATGGCCATTTTTTGTGCTCCATTGTGTAGCATTAAATCTCTACAAGGCCTAGTAAAGCATGAGGAGCTTCTCAAGTAGTCTTTCCATAGAATTGACAGAGGATCCACAGAGCATCAACATAGATCCTTTATGCACCATTGGATCTGATATCACAAAGCCCAGTTACAAAGCAACTTGCTCAATATTCCGAATCAGCTACAAATGAGATTAATGTACTTGGTGACTGAAATGAAATGAATAGGAAGAATTTTAGTAAGTCTCCACCTACCCCTCATTTATCACTTATAGGGAGAAACTGTCCAACTATTCTTATTTATAGTGTTATTGGAGCTTCTGAGTATTTTCCTGGTGATTGGAGGAACTAACACATCTCCCCAAATTGTTCAACTAATTTTAAGTATCAGGCATTTGAATCTGAGTTTCAAAGACTAGAGTCAGGCAGGAAATGTTAGGGGAAGTGGACCAGAGAAAGAAATAAGAACTTAATGATTGTTGAGTGAAACTGAATGTTTTAATCACTACTGCATAAGGAAAGATAAATCAATAGTGACTAGTGATGTCTATTTTAAGACAATGTGTGGCCATTTGGGGGCTTCCCTGGTGGCTCAAATGGTAAAGAATCTGCCTGGGTCAGGAAGATACTCTGGAGAAGGGAAGTATCCCTTCCCACCCTAGTATTCTTGCCTGGAGAATTCCATGGACAAAGGAGCCTGGCAGGCTACAGTCCATGTGGACACAAAGAGTTGGACATGACTGAGAGACTAATTCTTTCACTTGAATGTTTGAAATACTTCCCCCAAAATAATAGTAATAAAATGGTACAAACAGGAAAGCCCTTCATTATCTCATTAATCCTCTCAGGTTCTATGCTTATGAGTTAGCAAATAATTCTGCTCCTTTTCTTAGCCATAGTAAAGCAAAATATCTCTGGCAGCAAGCCTATGCATCATGTGAAAGCTATTTAATGAAGAACAAGCATATTTTGGGCTTATTAGTATTTTAATCTAAAAGTGGCAACTGACAAAAAAAATATGAGGAACTAAAATAGCTTATGAACAAGTTTTGCCATGAAATAGAGAACAGTGGCATATAGATGGGGAAACAATGGAAACAGTGACAGACTATATTTTCTTGGGCTCCAAAATTACTGCAGATGGTGACTGCAGCCATGAAATTAAAAAACATCTACTCCTTGGAAGAAAAGCTATGACCTACCTAGACAGCATATTAGACATTACAAAGGCAAAGGAGAAAAGGAAAGATATACCCATTTGAATGAAGAGCTCCAAAGAATAGCAAGTAGAGATAACAAAGGCTTCCTCAGTGATCAGTGCAAAGAAATAGAGGAAAACAATAGAATGGGAAAGACTAGAGATCTCTTCAAGAAAATTAGAGCTACCAAGGGAACATTTCATACAAAGATAGGCTCAATAAAGGACAGAAATGGTAGGGACCTAACAGAAGCAGAAGATATTAAAAAAAAAAAAAAGGTGGCAAGAGTACACAGAGAACTGTACAAAAAAGATCTTCATGACCCAGATAATCATGATGGTGTGATCACTCACCTAGAGCCAGACATCCTGGAATGTGAAGTCAAGTGGGCCTTAGGAAGCATCACTACAAACAAGGCTAGTGGAAGTGATGGAATTCCAGTTGAGCTATTTCAAATCCTGAAAGATGATGCTGTGAAAGTGCTGCACTCAATATGCCAGCACATTTGGAAAACTCAGCATTGGCCACAGGACTGGAAAAGGTCAATTTTCATTCCAATCCCAAAGAAAGGCAATGTCAAAGAATGCTCAAACTACCACACAATTGCACTCATCTCACATGCTAGTAAAGCAATGCTTAAAATTCTCCAAGCCAGGCTTCAGCAATACATGAACCGTGAACTTCCAGATGTTCAAGCTAGTTTTAGAAAAGGTAGAGGAACCAGAGATCAAATTGCCAACATCCACTGGATCATCAAAAAAGCAAGAGAGTTCCAGAAAAACATCTATTTCTGCTTTATTGACTATGCCAAAGCCTTTGACTGTGTGGATCACAACAAACTGTGGAAAAGTTTGTAAGAGATGGCAATACCAGACCACCTGACCTGCCTCCTGAGAAATCTGTATGCAGGTCAGGAAGCAACAAGTTAGAACTGGGCATGAAACAACAGACTGGTTCCAAATAGGAAAAGGAATATGTCAAGGCTGTATATTGTCACCCTGCTTATTTAACTTGTATGCAGAGTACCTCATGAGAAACACTGGTCTGGATGAAGCACCAGCTGGAATCAAGATTGCCAGAAGAAATATCAATAACCTCAGATATGCAGATGACATCACCTTTATGGCAGAAAGTGAAAAAGAAGTAAAGAGCCTCTTGATGAAAATGAAAGAGGAGAGTGAAAAAGTTGACTTAAAGCTCAACATTCAGAAAACTAAGATCGTGGCATCCATTCCCATCACTTCATGGAAAATAGATGGGGAAACAGTGGAAACAGTGTCAGACTTTATTTTTGGGGGGCTCCAAAATCACTGCAGATGGTGGTTGCAGCCATGAAATTAAAAGACGCTTACTCCTTGGAAGGAAAGTTATGACCAACCTAGACAGCATATTGAAAAGTAGAAACATCACTTTGCCAACTTAGGTCAGTTTAGTCAAAGCTATGGTTTTTCCAGTAGTCATGTATGGATGTGCAAATTGGACTATAAAGAAAACTGAGTGCCAAAGAATTGATGCTCTTGAACTGTGCTGTTAGAGAAGACTCTTGAGAGTCCCTTGAACTTCAAGGAGATCCAACCAGTCCATCCTGAAGGAAATCAGTCCTGAGTGTTCATTGGAAGGACTGATGTTGTAGCGGAAACTCCAATACTTTGGCCACCTGATGTGAAGATCTGACTCATTTGAAAATACCGATGCTGGGAAAGATTGAAGGCAGGCAGAGAAGGGGACAACAGAGGATGAGATGGTTGGATGGCATCACCGACTCAGTGGACATGACTTTGAGTAAATTCTGGGAGTTGGTGATGGATAGGGAGGACTGGCATGCTGCAGTCCATGGGGTTACAAAGAGTCGGACATGACTGAGTGACTGTACTGAACTGAACTGAATTCTAGTTTAGAAAATAAGCCATTATACAAATAATAGCATAAAATAAAAAGGAAATTAATATCTGTTTTATGGACCAAATTGTGTCCCTCAAATTTTATATGTTGAAGTCCCAATAACTCAGAACGTGGCCTTATTTGGAGATATGGTCCTTACAGAAGTAATCAAGTTAACAGGAGGTCACTAAGGTGAGTGCTAATCCAAATGACTAGCATCCTTATAAAAAGAGGATATATGGAAACAGACACAAACACAGTGAGACTGCCACGTGAAGATGAAAGAATATATCAGGGCTATTTTCTACAAGCCAGGGAGTACCAAAGATTGCCAGCAACCACCATAAGCTAGGTGAGAGCATATAACTGTTTCTTCCTTGTAGCTCTCAGGAGGAACCGGTTTTGCTGACTCCATGAAGTGACATTTCCAGCCCAGAATTGTGAGACAGTAAGTTTTGTTTAGTACTCCTAGTTTTTGATAACTTGTTATGGTAGTATAAAAAATACGATTAAATGCTTAAAGTGTGATTATAGTAATAACGATTGAGATAGCTGAACTTTTATTTTCTGAATTCATATTTTGGATTAAGTTTTATGTTGAGTAATTTATAAAAGTAATCTTCTGTAACCTCTGCAACAGTCCTGAGAGACAGATATTAGTCTCACTATAGATTTTCTTTTTAAAAAATAGAAAAATCTTGATAATATCACTGTTGGCAGTAGAGCAGTGATTGAAACTCAGACATATCTAATCTCAAAATGGATGTCCCTGATCAGCACTCTGCATCACTTTTGGGAAAGAGCAGTAGAAGGAGCCACATGATTGAATTTAGTGAGTTGGGAGTGTATTGTCTATCAAAATACAATAGAATTCATGGGATGATGTCATTATTCTAGAAGTGGAATAAAGGAACAAACTGAAAATGTTGCAGTGGCTTGAAAAATGAAGCATACTGTTCATGAAGGAAGTATGTTGAGACCTCACATCAGAAAATATGCATGAATGTAGAATTGTCAGGGTTTGTGATGAAAAATTACGAGAAGAAACATCTTGAGACAGTGGAAGTAACCTCTGGTGCAGTAGCCCAAGCCTCAATATAAATAGTTGCTATTTGCTCTTCTGAGAATTTGGAACTTGTGGAAGATTTTGAAGAGGAGAGTGACATAACTCAAAGGTATTAAAAAGAGTAATCAGAGAATATTTCATCCAGGGGATGGGAAGTGATAGACTTACTTTACTGAAAATTGAATGATGCTTCTGGGAAAACAGAAGAAATTTTCAGAAGTAGTATACCTTTCCAAAAGAGACCAGCGTTTCTCTATATGAAATACTATGAGAAGCTCCTCTTTGAAGCAGGGAGATGGACTACAACAGTGGTTCTGAAACATTATCCAGCATCCAAATCACTTGCAGGCTTATAGAAACACAGTTCTGGCTCAGTAGGTCTGGTGGTACCTGGGAATGTGCATTTTGCAGCACACGGAATCTTTGATCTTCAAAGGGCATAAGGAATCTTAGGTTGAGTTTAAGTTGATCAGGGTTCTAAATTAGTATTAGTGTCTAAGTAGAGTAGACCAAAGTACATTATAGCCCTCATAGTCTCTTCCCACAAACCACACACATGAATGCTGATTTCACCACAAAATAGTGAAGGAAGGGCAATCTAGATTGGACATGCAATCTCCAGATCAAGGAGAGTGCCAGTAAGAGAAAACAGGAAAGATACTGTTTGCAAATGATACCCACAGTGCAATGATGGGTCACCTTCCATAGTCCACCATCAAAGCAGGAGATACAGTCTCTGGATAATAGAATTGCATATGCATTCTACCAATGAAGAGATGAGAGCAAGGACAGGCCAATTCTGGCTGGGCTTGAAAGTTCTAAAACAATGAGGGACTCTCTTCTTTTTTTGGCTACACTATGTGGCATGTGGGATCTTAGTTCCCTGACCAGGGATTGAACCCCCATCCTCTGCATGTGGTCTTAACTACTGGGCTACCAGGGAAGTCCATGAGGGACACTCTTTAAGAAAACAAGAACATACAGTGGTGAATAAAATACTGATAGGTCTTTCAATGGACTTTGGCTTCAGTTAAATCCTTCTCTGGGTAGGGAAATCTCAAGTTTGTCCTTTCAAACTGAAACATAAATTAAAATTCTGTCACTTTTAAATTTCTCATCCACAATTAAATCATCTATTCATGATGTATAGATTATTTGCAGTTATTTACTAATTATTCTGAACTAGAAGTTCATTATCTGTATTATTGTATACACAGTAATCCTGCTTAGTCACCAAATCTGGTGTACAAATAAGATTATATAAATGCAAATGTTAATACCTCTTGGAAACAACAGATTATTAGTTATAGTTATTTTACTATACTATATAGGCAATGACATTAAAAATGCTCTCTTCTTCTGTTTTAGGATTTATTACATACTTAACATATGATAAATTTATGGATATAATCCTATCTAATAATTGGTTATATGTTTCCTAATGAGTCAAATGCTCTGTCTAGATGCTGTGATATGTATGTTTAATAATCACAACAACCAAATTAAAAAGTTATTTCTACTATGTAAAAGAAGTAAAAAAGTTTGAAAGCTTCAGTCTTTGGCACTCAGTCTTCTTTATACTCCAACACTCATACCCATACATGACTACTGGAAAAATCATAGCTTTGACTATATAGATCTCTTTTTGGCAAAGTGATGTCTCTGCTTTTTAATACGCTGTCTAGCTTTGTCATAGCTTTTCTTTCAAGGAGAAAACATTTTAATTTCATGAAGTCACTGTCTGCAGTGATTTTGGAGTACCAAAAAATAAAGTCTTTAACTGTTTCCATTGTTTCCCCCTATACTTGCCATGAAGTGATAGGACCAGATGCCATGATCTTAGTTTCTTGAATGTTGAGTTTTAAGCCAACTTTTTCACTCTCCTCTTTCACCTTCATCAAGATGATCTTTAGTTCCTCTTCACTTTCTATATTAGGGTGGTGTTATCTGCATATCTGAGATTATTGATTTCTCCTGGCAATCTTCCAGCTTGTGATTCATCCAGCCCAGCATTTCACATGATAAGTTAAATAAGCAGAGTAACAATACACAGCACTGATGTACTCCTTGCCTAATTTTGAACCAGTCCATTGTTTCATGTCTGTCTCTATGCTTCTTGACCAGCACACAGGTTTCTCAGGAGGCAGGTAAGGTGGTCTGGTATTCCCATCTCTTGAAGAATTTTTCACTGTTTGTTGTGATCCACACAGTCAAAGCCTTTATTTTAGCATAGCCAATGAAGCAAATGTTTTCCTGGAATTCCTTTGCTTTCTCTATGATCCAGTGAATGTTGGCAATTTGATCACTGGTTCCTCTGCCTTTGCTAAATCCAGCTTTACATCTGGACATTCTCGGTTCATGTACTGCTGAAACCTAGCTTGAAGGATTTTGAGCATAACCTTACTAGCATGTGAAATGAGAACAATTGTGCAGTAGTTTAAATATTCTTTGGCATTGCCCTTCTTTGGGGCTGGAATGAAAACTGAACTTTTCCAGTCCTGTGGCCACTGTTGAACTTTCTAAATTTGCTGACATAGGTAAAGATGGTCAAATAAAGTCCTGAGGAGGTAATGTACAACATGTTGATTTTTTAAAAACAGAGGTTACACTGAAAATACACTAAAATGGACAGTATGTTGGGTCATAATTGAAGTCTCGCTTCAAAGGACCAGAATCATTCACTTTGCTATTGGTTACAGTGCATTATACTAGAAATCAATAATAAAAAGGTAATCAGATAATCTACACCTGCTTGGAAATTATAGAACATACTTCTAAATAACACATGCATCAAGATAGAACCACAATAAAAAATAAATATTTTTACTCAATTATATAGGTACATCATATTAAAATTTTTGGATGCTGTGAAAAGAAAAGGAAATTTTATAGATGTGAATGCACTTCAGAACATAAGAATGCCTGAAAATATGTGGACTAATCTTCCATCTCAAAAAAACTGAGCAAAAGAAGAGGAAATCAAACTCAAAGAAAACACAAGCAAGACAAAAAGGGTTGTACAGAGAAAACAAACATACAGTGGGAGATAATTAACAAAGAACAAGAATGGCTCTTTGAAATAAATTCTTGTCAAATGCAAATAAAATAGTCACCAAAATAGACCATGTGCTGAGCCATCAAATGAGTATCTGTAAATTTAAAATTGAAATTTCACAAAATACCAAATTAGAAATCAACAACAAACATGCCAAAAATTTACAGATATTTGGAAACAAAAAATAACCCATGGATCAAAGAATAAGTCAAATGAGAATGAAAATATTTAAATTTATAATTTAAATTATAAGATAATAGAAGTATAACATAATAAAATCCACAAAAGAAAATGCACATACAAAATTGTATGAAGGGAAACACAGAGCTCTAAAGAGAAATTTATTTATTTATTTATTTAATTTATTTGGCTGTGTCTGTTCTTAGTCGTGGCATGCGAACTCTTACTTGCGGCATGTGAGTTCTAGTTCCCTGACCAGAGATCAAACCCAGGCCCCCTATAGTGGGAGATTGGAGTCTTAGCCACTGGACCACCAGGGATGTACTGAAATGAAAAATTTAAAAGTCAGGGATCCGTTTCCACATTAATCAGATAGAAAAAAGAAAAAATTCAAACCACAACAGTAGAAAAAAGGAAAAAGTAACACTAAAAGAGTGAAAAATAATTAAAATATAATAGCAAAATAGGGAAAATGAATAAAATAAAAAATTGTTTCTCCAGAAATATTAGTAAATTTGAAAAATCTCTAGCAAGCTGTTGGGAAAGTAGCTGGATGCCCTACGAGTCCTGACGTGACAAATTGTCTCTGCTTGACAAAACTTCGGTTACCCTCCTGAGCCTTCTCCTAGGCCCGTCTGTGCACTTGTTTGTGAATTCCAGTTTTAGCAAGAACAACGTGTATCAATTTAACCAGAAATCCACCCCACCATGACCTGTGATTGCCCTCAATTTCTGATCCATTTCCTCATCCTCCATCATCCCCCAGGTGATGTCTGATCTCTGAGGATACAATAAACCTGGATCTACAGGTGTTCCATAAAATCTGGAAAATGGAACAAATGTTTTGTCAATGCAGAGTGGAGAGCTGTCACCCTCGAATATAGGAAGTACCAGAGAACAGCCCCTCTGGTGACAGAATCTAACAGAAAACCAGCCAGCAAAGCAGAAATGTATTTTGCAGAATCACAGCCCAAGCATCCCCAAAGTGCAACACACAGTTGGGACCTATGAGATTCATATCATATATATTTTTTAAATTCATATCATATATTTTTAAGCTAAACGCACATGCTTATGTGAATTTTCTTATTCTAGGTTACCCTACTGAAAAGATCTTTAAACCTGTTATTTCCAAACTTTACTACATGGGTAACATTATGTCTTTATATATTTTCTGTGAAGTAAATTGAATAGAATTATTTTGAATGTCTTCTAACTATTCCCTTATTCCCTTGGGCTTCAGATCCAAATCTGAACATATAGACCTATCTCAGTTATTGAGAATTTAGGGATTTTCTGCCTATCCCTTTACACAATGATTCTCAGGGGTTTCTTCTACACCCTAATTTATCATGCCATTTTTGACAACGACTTTTAAAACCAACTAAAATATATTAGGTGAACATCAAGCTACTCTCACGTCTGTTGATGAATTATAGTAAATACTATTTATGACGTAGAAACACGACCCTTGCACTTCTAAATTTCTCCAATGGACTGGAATGTTCATATCTGACTCCCACTTAAAGTTGCTTTATAGAAGACTAGTTAACAAATTCTACATTTATAGTATCTCTATGGAGATGTAATAGACATAATGTAACATGGGATTAATATTTAGACATGCCAAAACACTAATATTTAAAATTCAATTAAGCTTCCATTTGATCTAATTTTATAACCACTTAACTAAGAGTATTTTAACCACTTAACTAAGTGAAGTAATTGAGAATTACTTTATGTAAAGGAACAAAGACTCCTGGCTGTTTCCAGACCTTTGGAATGAATTTTTTATTTTAAGGTTCAACTAACCTTAAGGATGAATCACTTTTATTTTCAAAGTTTTCAAATACATGAAGAAATCCACTGGTCAAGGTAGAATAATTCATCATCATAAATGGAGAATGTGTTGGGTCCAGGTAATCACTTGAGGGAACAAACTTTTGGAGAATGTCAGTGTATGTTTTCCAAAGAAGGGGTAGCAAATGGAAGTCTTTGGAGCACAAAATGTCCTTGTGATTCTTGAGAATGTTTAGCACTCTGGTTGTGAAACATTAGAACTATGCTCAAGCCAGCTCTGCTTTCAGGTGGGAGAGATGCTCCTAAATCAAGAACATCTTCATGGCATTTGTATTGGACTCTATTGCTAAAGATGATGGATTGTGTACTTTATCAATTTAAGCTGTATTAAAAACTCCTGAAGCCTCCTGAAGATTCAGAAAGTCTGCCAGTCAGGAAGTTTTTTCAAAAAAGATCTGGATCAGGAATCATCCTTTGGGGATCATTTGCTTCTGATCCTAGGATTCTTCAGGTTCTCACAGGGCAACTTTGGGCTCTGGATTTCTCAGCCAATCCAAGTTAAACTTCATCCTTCCATGATGATCTCATATTTCTGTCACCGTAGAGATGTCACCATAGAAATGAAGTGCCTCCTTTAGAAAAGGCGCCTGTGGATCCTCTTCTAAAGTCACATGTGATCTTGATTTCAACACAGTTGTCATCTGTTTCTCTGCCTTCCTCTCTCTCCATGTCTGTCATTTGTACTGATTTGTACTGTGTCCTTCGGTCTCTCTCTGTATCTCTAGATTCCCTCACTGAGGTCCCCATAAGTCATACACCAGTCCCTGTATAGAGCAGAGGGGCATGAAAATGTTTGTGTCTCTCCAGATTGGTCTCTCATGCACCAGCAGACACCCTTAACTTACTGATTTCCTGAGACACCTTCACTCTATCCCTATTATCACAAAAGCCCTATAATATTCAGTGAATCTTTCCCAAAGACAACTCTAGGAAACATGTTGGTAAGATTCACTTAATAAGTAAAGATTTTCAGAATCTGATAGGCAATCAGAATCAAGAAAGTAAATAAAGCCCTAGACAATGTTCCTAACAGATTTCATCACATCCGTCCAAGCCAGCCCTGGATGGGCTTGAAACACCAACCTTTCGGTTAACAGCCAAACACGCTAACCAACTGCACCACAGAGCCAAAGACGCTGCAGAGCTTCTTTTCCAAGGATGTTAATTTTTTCAGTTTAAACTGTACACAACATTTTAGAAATGCATCTTTTTCTGGGTAATAATATAGATATTATTCTTAGTAGAGGAAAAGAAGAGTCTCAATTAAGTGGGGATTGAGACATGGAACTCTTGTTTACCGGAACATGAGCATAACCTAAGTAAAGACATCCAGACAGAACTTATTTCAGTGAGAGAGGTTTCGATAATAATTCAACTGATGGAAAACCCGTGGAAGGATTCCATAGACACGAAGAAACATTAAATGGGAAAGACACCAGCAAGAGCAACAGAGGGGGAAATAATTTAGAAGAAAAAATCTGTTTTCTAATAGAAAGTTGGAAAAGTTGAGGGGAAACAAATGACCATCATGAAAGCAAAGCCTATCAAGTTGTTCCTTGAAAAGAACTCAGGCGAGGGGTTCCTTTAGGTGAGTAAAGTTTAGGCACTTTCACATTTAGTTAAGTGAAAGCCGTAACTCTGGTCGCCATTGTCTTATTTCATATTAACTAGTGCTTCATTATAAATTTCTGTCCTGAATGTTCAAATCGACGCCACAGTATCAATAATATGTACCCAAAAGTGCACATTTTTCATTAGGTTTATTGTCTCTTTATATATATAGTATGTTATATAAATCTATAAAAATGTATTTTAAATACAGACCCTAACTCAATCACACACAGTAGCTTATGGGTGGGATGAGTGGGCAGGAACTGACAAGTCCTGGTTATTCTCAGGTCCCTTGAGACCAGTCCTGGGTCACTGCCTGGTCTTCGCCCTGGAAGCCGCCACCCATTGAAGCCCTTCTCCACCAGTTAAAAGATGTGCTTCTCAAATACATTTTCTTGTCCTTCCCTCCCCTGTTATCCTTCCCCTGTGGTTTCCATGGTAATTCCAACCACGCCCTCCCCTATCCTGCAGTATCCTGGGACACAACTGGTGTTTGTGCCTGCGCCAGGCTTCTTTGTAAGTTCTTCTGCACCCTCCTGAGTTGATTTCACGCCTGAGAGGGGAGGCTGCGGAAAGGGAAAGCCAAAAAACTTTACATTGCTGTTCATGGAAGTTTAGTTCAAGTCTCAGGGGTATTCTGCATTTTAACGTATTAAAAAAAAAAATTAGAGCCTAGAAAAGCAAACACTTTAACTGGTTTCTTTCCATTTCATTCCCCTTGGCTGAGTTTATTACTCAGATAGCTTTGTGTGTGGAGAAGGAAATGGCAACCCATTCCAGTATTCTTGCCTGGAGAATCCCAGGGACAGAGGAGCCTGGTGGGCTGCCATCTATGTGGTCGCACAGAGTCAGACACAACTGAAGTGATTTAGCAGCAGCAGCAGCAGCTTTGTGTGGGTGTGAGAATGGTGGGACACATTTACCAAAAAGGAAGAAAATTACCGCTTCTGCTGGGAATTGGAGGTGGGACTCCCTCTTAAAGTTTGGGAAATCTAATTATCACAGATCTTCCTCTGCTGAGGATGGAGCCATATCAAATAAACCCATCTAAGTTGAAAGCATCTGTAATTCGAAAATGCATTTAATACATCCAACCTACTGAACAGTATAGTGAAGCCTGGTGGTGGTGGTTTAGTCGCCAAGTCGATCAGACTAGGCTCCTCTGTCCATGGGATTCTCCAGGCAGGAATACTGGAGTGAATTGCCATTTCCTTTTTCAGGGGATGTTCCTGACCCAGGAATCAAACCAGGGTCTCCTGCACTGCAAGTAGATGATTTACCAACTCGACCCTAAACGTGCTCAGAACACTTTCATTAGTTGGGCAAAATCTAACCTAAAGCCTATTTCATAACTGTGTTGATTATCTCATGTTATTTATTGAATACTGTACTGAGAATGAAAAGTAATCATTTACCCTTATGATTGAATGGCTGCCCAGCTCCAGGAGAGTATCACAACACTTATCACTAGCACTGGCCATTGAAAAGATCAAAATTCAAAACTGGAAGTAGTTTCTACTGAACGTGCACCACCTTTGCACTGAAACTGAAAAATTAAACACTGAACCATTTTAAGTCAGGAGCCACAAGCAATCCACTGAAACATTAACTCTCTTAGGGCAACAGGGCACATTCCTGAGGCTTAGACAAAGGGTTTTTCCCTTTCAACTCTACCGAAATGCCAGTATTATGTTACAAGACTACTTCCAGAGATATGAAGAACAATGGAAAAGTAAACTTGAGGAAGAGTGCTTTGCGATTTTTGGACATTTTCAGGAATAATTTCACATGCCTGGACACACCTACCAAGAGCCCTCCTATTTCTTAAGCAGGATCCCATTCCTCACTTTACCAATTTATTATTTTCTGCAAATGCAGGGTCCTAGCTTCTTGGGTGGTGTGTAACTAAGTTGATTGAAAAAATTCATTGCAACAACAGGTTCGTAACTTAGTCTAGTCATATAGGGGATGGTTGATCATTAAATCATCCAGTTTGAAACACTTCATATTAGATTAATCCATTCATATTTGCAGTAATTTCACTATATGGCACATGATGTTCATGCAATAAATATTTACCATATAGACATAGGTAAAGCAACTGGGGAAGATGCTGATAAAAAACATTAAGGAGCAACTTGTGTCATATATGAGTCTAAGTTCAATGATGGAAATGTGGAGATGATATGATTTTGTATGCTGTGTATTAAAGTTAATTCATATAAAAAACTAAGCATTGTATAATTCATATACAAAACTAGAAGTATAAAAAAGGTATTTTCCTTTCAAAGGGCTTATAAGTGAGGGAATCACAATTATAGTTCCTAGGAAATTGATTTCCTTCCACCCATTCTTATTTTCACTTTTCATTCCACTTGTGACTTACCCACTCATAGGTGTGAGCTCTACATGCAGAAACTTGAGACTGAAATGCTGACTTTGAATATTCTTATATATAACATCAATCTGGAAACACAAGTTCATTCAAAAAATTAAGCCCTACGTGTCTTACTGTTAGTAACATAAGTTTCTTCATCTTGGTATTCTCTATGTAGGAGAGGTGACAACAAACACTCAAAACTTTGAATAAATGAATATGACAGCTTGTCAGATTCTGAAACTGGATCTTCCTGGTTCACATGGAAGACATCATTAAGAGTCCACATGGAATAAACCCACACGAAATGAACACAGAAACAAGAATACCAAGTTCCTAAGACGAGGGTATAACACTACACAGATGTGTTTGTGTGCTGAGTAAGAGGTGTAAGAAGTGATGTGAAGTCGATCGGTCGTGTATGACTCTTTGCGACCCCATGGACTGTAGCCTACCAGGCTCCTCCATCCATGGAATTTTCCAGGCAAGAAGAGTACTGGAGTGGGTTGCCATTTCCTTCTCCATTGAGGCGTATGGATTGTGAAAAATGTTACACCTAACTAGAGACCAAAATTCATTTCTCTCCTCCCAAATAAACTGCACCTATCAAGTTGAGATCTTAACAAAACTTGGTTATTTAGAGCCAGAGTAGATGAATCCACTTGACCCAAAAAACACACTGATAATTATATTGATGACAGTTAAGCAGAAAGAACAAAAAAAAACCTAAGAAAACAAATAGCGCAAGCAAAACTCAAGTGACTTATTATTATTGCTCTGACATTTCCTATAAATTTAAAAGCCAGAGTTTTAGTCTGCTATGAGGCTGTGTTTAGATATTTTTCAGTTTTTTGACGACATGTCAGTTTTCAGTTCCCCAGTGGCTTACATGCACTTTATCACTTCCAGAGCTGCTTTGCATGTTTGTGAACCTTCCCTTGTCTAAGCGTAGACAACATGTATAAATGCACCAGGACATTATGTGTGCATAGCTACCTCCTAGACTTTGCCTACCTTTACAATGGTCTGAACCCAACACACCATCCATGGAGTTTTGTTTGCAACTACATAAGTATATCAGGCTCTTTCAGACTTTGTTTCACTTCTCAAGATGTTGCTTACTTTCCCAGATAGAATCAATCAGGCCTTCCCATGGCCTCACTCTACCTCTTATACACATCTGGCATGATGCCTGTAGCACTTCTATACATTTATTTCTTAAACATCTGGTTTTTTTTAGCAGTCTATAAGACTTACACCAAGGGCTATGTGTTACTACCCACTGTCACTCTATGTCCTCATATAGTGACTTAGTAAATGGTGAATTAAATAAGTGTTAACAACAAAGCCTAAAAAATTGATTAGGTAGGTAGGTAAATGTTGAGTTAGGTAAGTGTTAACAACATGGCCCAAGAAATTGATTAGATAGAAAACTATCCAAGTTTAAATGGAGGTATCCTGTGACCAGGAGCAAAGGTGGGTGAATTCTGTCCAACACACAGAAGTTGGAACTTATCCAATGACCATCTCCACCCTCCCACCCCATAAACTACAAAGGCATGTTTAAAAAGTATGTATTTACATATATCTTTTTCTATTCTATAAATATATTTTGAAGGTGGCTCCCAAGCCACTCTAGCCCATTAACCCGTCCCTATTAATCTTTTCTAAATAAAAAGAATGTTGCTGCTGCCCAATAATGTGGTTGGTAAACAGCTGTCTGGACTAGCCATTATCACTCTAATTCAAGGTAAAGGCTGTTCCTGGGGCTAGAAAGTAGGACTTCTAAAGGGTCCCAGTGGGCAAGAGGCAGGAAGCCAAGAACTGAACAAGGTAAAACAGACATGAGCAGCAGTCATGATCACGCTAGTAAGAACTAAGTGCCTCAGCCAGGCATGTACAGGAGCTGGGAGGGGCTAGAGGAGAGGCCTACAAAACTTCTGTTTGAAGAACTCACCAAACTTTTGGTTTGAGAAACACAATAAAATGTCCGCCCGGGTAGTCATTATAAGATAGCCAGGGCGCTGGGCTGGGCTAGGAGGTGGAAGGGGCCTCTCTGACCCTCAAGAATTCCTGACCACTGAGGAGTCCTCCCTGCTCTCTGAGGGTGTAGGGGCTCCAAAGATCTTGGCAAGAAGCCCTCGGTTGGAGCGGGCCTGGTCCTGAGCGTTAGCCAGGCGAGCTCGTTCACGTCCCCCTGGCCGAGCTGCCTTCTGGGCCCTGAGCTCCTGCTCAGTAGGACGCTGGGCAAAGGCCCAGGAACCATTCGGGCGGGTAGAGTCCCCATCAGCCGCAAGAAAACGCTGTCCGCGCTCCACACTTCGAAGATAGAAATCAGTCTCACGCTTGGCCTGGGCAACCTCAGCCCTCAGACGCTGCCTGCGCACCTGGCGCTCAAAAGCAAGATGCTCGCTGAGGTGGGACCAGGTAAAACGGTGCAGGTACTGTGGACAGGAAAACAAGGAAAGATCAGAGATGGGGAGTTGATGGAAGGAATGGGGGCCAAAAAGATGACAGGGGTGCGTGGGCTGTGGCCGCGAAGTCAAGAGGATGAGTGGTGCAGCAGACAAGCCAATCCCCTCACCTTCAGGTTCCACAGGTCATAACGGAAGGGGCTGCGCCTGCGGGAGCCCATGGGCGTGTTGTGAAGACTGGCCGCCACACGCTTGGCTACTCGCTTGTCCCGGAACTCCACCCAACCCTCCGTGTAGTCCTTGCTGTACTTGGACCGCTTTTTCCCTCCAGCGGCGGAGGCAGCTGCTGCCTTCTTCTTGCGCCTCACGAACCCATCTGGAGTCCAAGACAAAGCAGTGGTCAAAGAGGTCCACACAGCATCCATTCAACAGCACCTTCCACTCACCAATTCTCCAGACCTCCCCGCAGGCCAGGATCCCACCTAATTTGTCCAGAAGTGGCTAACTGCATAGTCCACACTTTCCTCCTTGTCTAAACTCAACCTGTTCCTCAAATGTTAATTATCTTATCATTAAGTCTGTCCTAATTGTTCTATTTAAAACCTGCACAGGCCCCCAAAACCAATTCCAATTAGTGACTGAATGGGAGTTGGGCGCGGCCTATTATATACTGTCTCTTGACCTGGGCCTCGACACGACAGAGAGATACGTTCAGTTTTGTGGAAAAGTCACTGAGATTTTAATTCAGGCCGTACTCATTTAACAAACCGGTAAACTGGCCTCAAGGAAGCAGGGTGGAAGGAGCCGAGATTAGAACCCAAAAATTAGCGAAGAATTTAGGCTCAGCTAGGTATACAGGGCTACCCACATTCCATTCCAGCCTTCTAAGAAATGTGCGCATCACCTATTTACCAAAGAAAACAGACGCAGGTCCCCGGCCCTGTCAGAGCCTGCAAGCGCAGCTGAGGCAACAAAACACGCAGTGTATCCAGTGCCAGCGAGTACCACCCCTCTTCCCTCACCATCAAGCCTGAGCACTTACCCTCCGCCTGGAAAAAAACACGCCCGACCTCCCCGTAGGCGCTGAGAAGGTTCCGTACGTGTAAAGGCCTAAAGCGGGGCGGGATGTGGCCCAGGTACACAATGCCCGGCACTACCCGTTTCTTGCTGCCGCCAGCCGCCTCTTCGGATTCCTCCTGTTCCTCCTCTGCCTCTAGCTTCTGGTCACTCTCTTCCGGAGGTCCCAGCTCCACGGCGCCCGGCTCCAAACCATCTGCCTCCATGCTTGCCGATACGTAAGACAGAACAGCCGTAAAGCGCCGCGCCGTGTGCGACGGCCTGCGTTGGATGGGCGGAGCCGGCTCGAGTGACGTCAAACGAAATGAAAGGATTGGGCCCTGCCCAAAAGTGCAGGACTAGCGGAGAGGGCGGAAGTAGGCCCCGGGTCAGCTGCAACTTTCAAAGCCCGAGAGACCTTGACTCCGGAGCTGAAGAGACAAAGGCGAGGTAGACCTTGAAGTATAATTTCCCTAGAGAATTTCGTGGTGAGATGCAAAAGGAAGGGATGAGGCATGCTCTTCCGGAAATTTTGGAGAATTATTTTGGAAGTGAGGGGAGGTTTCGTTGTATTCTAGCGGTGAAAGTAGCATTTTACCCAAAGGACTCGGGTGAGACTCCAGTTGGGGGATGGCTCAACTTTTGAAGTTTACTGAAATTTCAATATTTTAATTAAGTTTGAGTGTTAACTATTTTTCAAAATTTAATTTAGAGATTTGAGTTTTTAAAATTTAAAATTTGAGAATAATTTACCTTTGCAAATAAAAGTTTTAGAAATTTAGTTAGACTTAATTTTTGAAAATTTCACTTGTGACCTTTTCACTTAGTTAAAATCTTTTTTACTTTGTTAATTTAAAATTTGATTTTGTGAATAAATCGTCTAAAAGTTTTATCACAATTATTTCTTTTATTTTAAAATTTGGCACCTGTTTTACATTAGTGTTAATGCATGATTTGTATTTATACTTCTGTTAGAAACATCTACTGGCAAATGTATAGTTAGCCTTGACTTAAGCCACCGCTAGGACAGGGAGCTTTATTCTCCCTGGGATTTGTGTTTTCACTGTGTCGGGGTCTAGGGTACCCAAAATGTGCCTCAGTGGCATACTGATTATGGTGAATTAAAGTTACTGAAGAATCTGGTACTACTACAAGAAGGACACTCTTAAGACTCTTCTTTCTGTCTCCCTAAAAGCAAGAAATTTCTCTTGTGAAAGGTGTACTCCATGCATTAAGTGGAAAGACACCATTATCACCAAAGATATTCTGGGTTAAGGTTATGTAAACAAACCTTACTTCTTTAATTTACTACCTCAAGCCTAAACTCTATTTAGATTCTTCACTAACTGGGCACCCAGAACCTAAGCTTCTTTGTCTAAAAAGTATAAAAGCTGTCTGATTTGGCCACTTCCTAGTGGCCATGCTCATGAATTAAAATTTCTTTCTTTTCCTCCTGTTAACATCTTGCAACCACAGGTACTCAAGAGGAGAAGGGGAAATTTCCCCCTCCCCAACAACAGATTTGCTGTTAGATCACAAACTAATTTTCCCTCTGTTGTAGCCAAACACTCCAGAAAGCAAACTCACTCAGAAGGACAGCATGAATAGTGGAGTGCAGTTTATTACACCAGTGGGTCTGAGGCAGAGTTTCCTCTTTAGCCAGGGTCCCTGACCAATTTTTGTGACAACCTTTTATGCCCTAAGTGTATGTGCCCAAGCCCACACCCCCAAATTCTTTAAAACCCACTCTGGACGATGTTAGTAAGAGATACAATCAGGTATTAGCCATAAATCCACATTCGAAAGCTATCTGGATATACAGTTTAGCCCACATTAATAGGTATTATTAAGATTACAGAAGATAGTGATTGATTACTTAGTGGGCATTGTATGCCTTCTGGCTCCAGGAGGTCTAGGTATGGGGTCTGCATGGTCTGGTTTTTATCTGGCCCGGAGACCTGTTCCGCCGCTGATATTTTATCTCCATGGCGTCCCAGATACGCAGTCCAAAAGTTTACCGAGAGTGTAAGATGGAGTTCCTTTTCTTTTAAAAATGAAGTCAGTCCAGTCAGGGCAACCTGATCCTTTCCTCTTTTATTCCCCTCCTCTTGAAGCTCTCAGCTTCTAGTGTATCACTCATAGGGACTTATTGCACATTAGGTCTTTTGGCATGTACTTGGGTAAATGCAGTCAATCTCAACGACAAAAATTGGACAATACACTGGAAAATACAAGGTCCACATAACAAAATTAACAGAGCAACTGTAACAACGATCGACAGTCTTCCACCAATCGCCCTTTATCCATGACAAAACAAAAGTCCAAAAAGGTACTGAGTCATCTGACATTTGTTTTACATGAGCTTGCGTATCTCTAAGAGCCTCAGTAAGGTTTCCAGACAAGACTGGGATATACACACAGCACTCAGCCTTTATTATGGCACAAGTCTCTCCTTGAGCAGCAGTCAAGATGTCCAAAGCCATTCTATTGTGAATTACTTTCTCATTTGGGTTTGTTCAGTATTTAATGCTTGAGTTGCCCTCAGGCTGTCATTTAGGGCCCTTTGGGTGAAATTAGGGCTTGCTTCACCTCTAATCATTATATCTGTAGTGCCCAATGAAGGAACAGGTGTAGCAGCCAAATAATCAAGTGGAAACCTGATCATGACTCATCTGGCCCGTAAGGAGATGAGAGCTCCTGTATTAAGAGCTCCTGTATTGTTGGCCTAATGTTCCCATGGGCAAAGGCCAGACCTAAACTACATCTTCCTACCCACCCTGCGGGTAGCCATGGCCACAGATTTGTCCTGCATAACCAATGAGTGGCTGTTTGGGGCAATCCACCCGATTCCAGGGTTGACTCCCTAGTCCATCCCAGGCCATTGGGTCGATTGATTGGGATCGTAAGTAACTTTATAGGTCTTATAGCACTCTTCTGTCTCTAGAAAGCCCATTGGCTTCAAGTCCTTTTTGTCTGTTGTCTGGTTATTATATCCAATAAGTGTGTACATCCTGTTCCCAGCAAATGTCAGCTGTCATAACACATTGTCCCTTTTCTGGAGTAATCCACATATATTCATTTCATATCTGGTAAAATTGGTCAAAATGCTGTTATTTTTTGATTATTTGGATTATTGGCTGTCACATAATATTGTGACATTTTCTGAGCTAAGAATATAATTAAAATGTATCCCATGGCCTTTTGTCAGATCATCAGCCTTTTTATCAAACCAATGGGTAGTGGCTGCTGTAATGACAGTTTCTACACTTGACTTTTCTTGTTTCCTCTGAAGAAAATAGTCACATAAACTAGGCATGTCACCCCTTCGTAGAGGTGACACCCACCATGGGAGTCCATCCATGACAGACATGGGCATAGCTCCACACACCCAGCAGTTTAGGTCTATTATGGAAGTCAGCATAGAAATGTGTCCATGAGATGAAAATGTCTTGTGCTGAAATTATGGTTAGTCCCAGGATACCAGAAAGTTCATGTAGTAGGAGTTGATCGCAGAGCT
Source organism: Antilocapra americana (assembly GCA_007570785.1). NCBI lineage: Eukaryota > Metazoa > Chordata > Mammalia > Artiodactyla > Antilocapridae > Antilocapra > Antilocapra americana. The sequence goes on from ML664180.1 coordinate 2,022,261, forward strand.
TCATTTTTTTCTATTTAAGATGATCTTGGTTTCACGGAGATCAGCGGGGTCCTTTTGTGTAGTCCTCCAGGTCTGTATGATATGTCCTCTTCACCCTCGTGTGATGGATCCAGGGAGTGACACCTGTAACTTTAACTGCCATAGGTGTAGTTAGTACAACAGTATATAGACTTTTCCAATATGGGGCCAAGGAGTCATGCTTCCCGTCCTTGACCCACACTTGGTCACCGGGCACAAATTCATGAATCTGCTCCCCAAGGGGGGACGACACCCATTCTTGGACAAACTTAGTTACCTGGTTTATCACTTTACCTAATTGTTCCATCCTCTGTGAAATCCCATCCCCTCTTATGTGGCAAATTTACCAATACTTGTCTTACTATGGGAGGAGGTCTTCCATGACAATTTCATAAGGAGAATAACCATGGCAACGCGAGGTCACTCTTAATTTGAGCAAGGCCACCAGAAGTAAGTCCATCCATGAACAGTTAGTCTTTATGATCCATTTTGAAAATGTATCTTTTAGGGTTCGGTTAGTTCTTTCCACCATTCTGGACCTCTGGGGCCTATATGCTAGCAGTATGTAGTTTCCATCTGACATTTAGAGGTTTACATACTTGTTGAATTAAATCCGCTACAAAAGCAGGACCATTGTCTGATCCTATACTGGTTGGGAACCCGAGTCTGGGGATTATTTCTCGAATCAGATAATTAGCCACTTCATGTGCTTTTTCAGTTCAGGTGGGGAAGGCCTCCACCCAACCTGAAAAGGTACTTGCCACGACTAGTAAATAATGATAATACCAGTAGTGTTTCATTTCAGTAAAGTCTACTTCTAAATGTTTAAAGGGCAGAGTACCCTTTAATTGTATTATTGGAGATTTCCGCTATGTCCGGGGACAGCGTTGACCTGTGAGCAAGCAGAACAGTTCTCAGATTCCATTCTACACAAGGAAGAAAGCTGTAGTATTAAGAAATAATTTCGAATTAATTCTTCCATTTTGTCATATCCCAAGTGGGTGGTCTGGGGTACCTGACACTAATGAACAGGCCAATATCTCGGGAACTAGCAACCTGCCATCCAGCAGTTCCCACCAGGCCTTTTTATTCTTGGGGGCCCTTTCTGTTCAGCCAGGTGGTCTTGGGCCAGGGTATACTGTGGGAGGGTTGAAGTTAACTTGGGCATTCTCAAGAGCACAAAAATCTTAACTATCCCACCCCCAGTGCCTCCAAATTCTTCGGCGGCTTGTTTCGCGGCTCTATCTGCCCATCAGTTTCCCCACGCCTGCAGGGTGCCCTCTTTTTTGTGAGCCCAGCAATGTTCCCATATAGCATCTAGTAGGGTCAAAATTTCTTCCTTGTTTTTAATGTATTTTCCTTTAGCTGTCAAGAGCCCTCTTTCCTTGTATAGGGCCCCGTGTACATGCAAAGTAGCAAAAGCATACCTGGAGTCAGTGTAAATGTTGGTCTTCTTACCTTTTGACAACTGGAGGGCCCAAGTGAGAGCCCATAATTCAGTCCGTTGAGCAGATCAGTGGGATGGCAGAGAACCAGCCTCGACGATGCTCTTTTCTGTGACTACCACATACACGACAGCCGTTGTCCTTGTTTCACCAGGCTGATGCCATCAGTGCACAGGACCCAATCTGGGTGCAGGATTGGCTGGTCTCTCAGATCAGGGCTGCTAGCATAAACTTCTTCCAGGATTTCTTCACAATTATGTGAGGGTCCACCTTCCCCCGCAGGAAGGAGTGTAGCCAGATTTAAGGCCTGACAGAGCTCAGTAGTAACATGGGAGTTCTCACATAAGAGTCCCTGATATTGGGTAATCTATGCTGACAACCATTTGTGGGGATCCCCTTATAGGAGAGCATTGACCTCATGGTGTACTTTTACAGTGAAGTTTTGGCCCAAAGTTAGCTTGGTTGCTTCTCGGACCAGTAAGGCAACTGTGGCAATCGCCTGAAAGCACCTGGGCCACTGGTGGCAATGTTGTCCAGCCATTTTGAGAGACAGGCCATTGGTCTATCCAATGTCCCCATAGCCTGGGTTAACACCCCCATAGCCCCTTTGTCCTTTTCAGTCACATAAAGTGACTAGTAAGTTCTGGCAGACCCAGTGCGGGTGCTGGTGTAATTGCCAATTTTAACTTTTCAAAGGCCTGTTGCTGCCTCTCAGTCCAATTTAGTGAATCCCCTTCTGGCCCTGTTAGGAATTCATACAAGGGCTGGGCCATCTGAGAGTATCCTGAGATCCAAATTCTGCAGAACCCAGTGGCTCCCCCAAATTCTCAGACCTATCGTCAGGTTTTTGGTCATGGGATTCTCAAGATTACTTCTTTCCTGGATTGGTCCAACAGTCTTGTGCCCCCTCTCAGGAGGGATATTTGGCACAACCCCAAATATCTTACCTCCTCTTTGTAGATCTGTGCTTTTTTCCTCGAAACTTGGTAGCCCGCCTCCATCAACAGTTCTAGCAAAGCCTTAGTTCCTTCCCAGCAGTGTTCTTTATTCTCTGCAGCCAACAGCAGGTTATCCACGTGTTGTAGCAGCCAGTATCTAAACATTTCTGACTGGAATGAGTCCAGATCGGAAGCCAAGGTTTCCCTGAAAATGATCGGGGAAGTCTTAAATCCTTGTGGGAGGCAAGTCCAAGTGAGCTGTTGTTTGGTCATCCCTGCTGGATCTTCCCATTCATTCAAAGGCAAAAATGGGTTCAGATACCAGAGCAATGTGGATACAAAAGAATGTGTCTTAGATCCAGGCAAGTATAGATCTTAGCACTCAGTGGGAGGAGGCTGAGTAAGGTATATGGGTTAGCAACAGTGGAGTGTAGAGTTATGGCTGCTTGGTTGACCAGTCTGAGGTCCTGTACAGGCCTGTAGTCCTGTCCCCCTTCCTTCTTAACTGGCAGAATCGATGTGTCCCAGGCTGACTGGCATTCAATCATGATGCCCTCCTGCTGTAGCCTATTTATATGTGGCAAGATGCCAATTTGGGCCTTCAGCGGTAGCCGATACTAACATTTCCTGACTGGTATGGCACCAGGTTTGAGTTCTCTTACCACTGGAGCTTGATGTTTGGCGAGCCTGGGCAGGGGTGGGATGGGGAGGGGGTGTATCTTTCACCCAAACCTCAGGGAATTGTTGGATTAGCTCTCTCTCTGGATTGTTTAACTCATCTGGCTTCCCTTCTGAAGGTTCATGCAACCTCCGTTCATCTTGAGGGGTTACCGAGAGGGAACGTAAATAGGTGGTCAAGCCCACCAGAGAGTGATCTTTCTTGGAGGGAAAGGTCACTTGTGCCCCCAATTTAGACTACAAGTCTCTCCACCACAGAGGTACTGGGCATTCAGGAATATACAGGAATTCATGAGTCACTTAATGCCCCCCCCATCTGGCATTTGGGGGTAGACAGAATGGTCTAATCTGCTTTTCCCTGGTTACAGCAGTGACCTTCTCTGGGGCAGCCAGGGGCGGGGGGGTGGGAGTGGTGGTGGGGGAAACCAGTTCAGTCACTACTGACATTTCTGTTCCAGTATTCACCATAGTCAATAATTTGGTCCTCCACTTTTAGTTTTACCATGGGCTCTTGGCACCCCTATTTGGTCTCCAATTCAGCCAGCCCTAAAACAGCCAATGTCAGTTCTTTTTCCCACCTATTCTGGGGGTATTCATTTTTCCAGTGGCCGAAGCCCTAGCATCGGGCACATTGATTTGGTTGCAGGGCGGTCCTGGGCTTCCTTGCAGGAGGCTTGCCAGGAGACCAACGCTGATTGAGAGGAGGTGGAGGTTTTGAGGAACGCCCAGGGAGGGGCCTTCCCAAGGCCTTGGCCAATAACTCAGATCCTCTGATCTGCTCTCTTGTTATCTTCTCTCCGTTTTTTCTCAGCCTTCTTTTTTGCCTCCACGTCTCTGTTTCTGAACACCTTATTAGCAATCTCAATTATTTGTGAGCTGGTCATGGCTAATACTCCATCTACCTTTTGGAGCTTGAGTCTGATATCAGGGTAGGCTTGAGATACAAAGGCTGTATTTATCACAATTTGAGACCAAGCTAACTCTGGATCTATTGGTGTATAAAGTCTATAGGTCTTGCATAGTCTTTCATAAAACTCAGTGGGGGTTTCAGTTTCCTTTTGGATTACTTCGGTAGGTTTTGCCATATTCATAGGCTTACGGGCCGCCCTCTTGAGACCTTGTAAAATAGCCGCCCTGTATCTCTCAAGGTGGCCTCTTCCTGCCTCTGTGTTATAGTCCCAATCCGGCCTTTCATCAGGGGTGGCTAGTTCTGCCCACCGCTGTGGGTTTACGGTACACTCGGGGGCCACTTCTTGTAGCCATTTTCTAGCCTCGGCTAGGATCCTGTGTCTTTCTTCAGTGCTGAAGAGGGAGACTAGCAGCTGGATTATGTCGTCCCACGTAAGACGGTAGGTTCGAAAAATAGTCTCCATAAGCCTGATCGTGCCTTGTGGCTCCTCCGAGTACGGTGGAGTGTGTTTCTGCCAATTTAGTAGGTCCATAGAGGAAAATGGTTGGTAAGAGCAGGCTCGGGGAGGCTGGTGGTAGTGTCTGTCTGCTCCCTGAACCGGAGGATGTTGTAGCTCTCTGCGAGGCATTTGTTGCGGGACCCTTTCCCCCGGCTCCTTGGCGGAAAGCAGCCTCTGTCGAATTCCTGGGTCTCCTTCCCCCTTTCCGTCAGTACTCACCGGGAGAGGCGGATACAGCTTAGGAGGTTCGGCTGAGGCTGAGTCCTGTAGACGTTGACCAGAGGCTCCTACTGCCGAGATCGGAGCCTGCCGAGATGGCGGCTCTACGATCTCCGGGGGAGTTGGCGGGAGGGCAGCTGGTGGAGCCCCTGGATCGGTGGTCATTAAGGCGGCCTCCGGTCCTGGTGGAGCATTAGGTGGCGGGCGCGTCACCCAGTATGGGGGAGAGGGCAAATGGCTCCCGTCCGGATCCTGCAGAATTTCTTTTTTGTCATCAGTCGATGTTTGTGCCATTAACGTTTTCCCTCTCTCTTCTTGAATGCAGAGTCTTGCCCAAAGGGGAGGATGTCGAGCCAACCACAGCCATGAATCAATATATGGGTATTGATCCGGGTGCCCCGGCTTTCCTGTGACTACTGCGTAGACTGCTTTTATTGTTAAGTCCATGGTGCCCTCTAGTGGCCATCCTACTCCCATAGAGGGCCATTCAACCTCACAGAATACGCGGAGTCGTTTAGGCGTCATCTTCACCCCATAGTCTTCTCCAAATCCCTTCTTAAAATTCTTAATCATGCACTCCAATACAGTTGCCTTAGATTCACTTCCTCCCATCTCGCTTACCTTCTCGGACCTTGTTCTTCCTTCCCTTTTCGTTCTGTCCACGAAGTTCTCGGTATCCTAAATACTTCTTGATATTTCCACTCAGTGAAACACTTAAATTGCCATTCCACCTCCTTCTTAATTGGGATGAGTAGAGCTTTCCTGCCAGAAAGGGGATCGGCGTGTCTTCATCTGCAGGTCCGGACGGCCGAACCAGAACACCAAGTGGCCCAAGGTTGTTTCTCCTCTGACTTTGAAAGTCCGTTCTGCCTTGGTGGGCTTGATCGGGTGCGGATGAATTAAATATAGATGAATTAAATATCCTATGTCCCAGACCGTCTCCGGAAAGGTCAATTTGTATTCACTCGCGTATCTTGCTCCTTTTAGCCTGACAACCCTGAGGGGATCAAGAATTCCACAGCAGATGCGACACCTTCTCAAGGAGGGCAGAATATAAGCACACAAAGACCAAGTTTCTTCCCCCTAAAGCCCTCTCGCAATCGCCTGGTAATAATTTACCCGAAGACGACTCGGACACCACCTCACGGTGTCCACGGTCAGTGTGTGTCCCCTATTCCCTCCCAGGGGGTTGATCAGGCCCCGTCTTCCACCCCACAGGGTGTGAACCTCCTTACCTGAGCGCTTAACTCCCCTGCTGCCGTCCACTACCCACTAACGTGAAAGATCCCGGCGTGGAGAAGCAGAATCTTCCCAGAAGGGCGAGACACCGTCCCCCCTCTAGAAGATTCAAACCGCGAAGCCTCGGAGTAGCTCCAAATGGGACTTGTCTCTCACAGTGAGGAGTTTCCCGGCCAACGCACAAAATGTTGTAGCCAAACGCTCGGGGAAGCAAACTCACTCAGGACAGCGTGAATAGTGGAGTGCCGTTTATTACACCGGCGGGTCTGAGGCAGAGTTTTCCTCTTTAGCCAGGGACCCTGACCGATTTTTGTGACAACCTATTATGCCCAAAGTGTACGTGCCCAAGCCCACATCCCCAAATTCTTTAAAACCGGCTTTGGACAACGTTTACTAACCAGTAAGTAATGTTTTACAGGTTTTAGCCATAAATTCACATTCTAAAGCTATCTGGACAAACAGTTTAGCCCACATCAATAGGTATTATTAAGATTACAGATAGTGATTAGATTGTGGACACTGCATTCCTTCTGGCTCCAGGAGGTGTAAGTAAGGCGTCTGTCTGGTCTGGTTTTTATCCGCCTGGGAGGCCTGTTAGTCTTCTGGTATTTTATCTCCATGGCCTCCCAGATATACAGTCCAAAAGTTGGCCGAGGGTGTAAGGTGGAGTTTCTTTTCTTTTAAAAATGGAGTCAGTCCAGTCTGGGCACCCTGCTTCTTTCCTCTTTCACCTCCTTGAGCTGAACAACCGCTAGAACGGACTCGGCCCTGGCCGGTCCCAACTATGGCGCGGCCTTGAATGCGGTCCCTTCATCAAACCAGAGGCTGCTTTCCGGGCTCCCTCCCCTCACCTTGTGGCCGGAGGATTTGTCCGTTTGTGCGCGCTACCTGTGTCCTTAAGGCGCCATGATTCGTCCGACTCACATGTGCCTTGGGGTCTACTGCAAGGCGCCCTGGAATGCGTACAAATACTCTAGCCAGCTTCCTTGGATGGGGCTGTGGACGAGTTCGTGGCTCAGAATTTCCCATCACGTTGGAACCAGGGAGCCAAGAAAGCCAGAGGTTGGAAGCAGTAGTAAATCTACCCACAGTCATAATCCGAGATGACAGTCGTTGCTGAGCAGGACTCCAAGTATATTTTCTAAAGTTAACTCGCCACCTGCCCTTTGATGAAGTGGTTCTAAAGTCCAATAAACTGTATTTCTCTAGTTCTCATATGCCAGTTTCATTCACTTATGGACGAAAACTTTCTGTCAGTTGCCTTCTACTTTTTTGGAATGGGGAGAGAAACAAACTAGGTCTCACTTCTAGCTCATTGACGTCTTCAAAATACTGAGCCACAAAGTGAATGAGAAAACTTTTGGGGATTGAGTAAAAGGATGAGGGAGGTGAGTTTCATGCAGGAGTAGATGATGTCAGCTGCCACTGTGATGGCCACAACGGTAAATTATGCTGCGTTCTTTACCTTGGGTGTACTTGAAATTGTCATTAATAAAGCGTTTATTCACATAAGTCTCAACAGAGAGCTCTTGAACCTTTAAGAAAGGTGAAATGAAAACATTGTGGTAGCCCGACTCTTTGTGACCCCATGGACTGGGGTTTACCAGGCTCCTCCATCTATGGGATTATTCCAGGCAAGAATACTGGAAGGTTACCGTTTCCTTCTCCAGGAAATCTTCCTGATCCAGGGATTGAACCAGGGTCTTCTGCGTTATAGGCAGACACTTAACCATCTGAGCCACCAGGGAAAAATACCCCTTTGCTATACACCCTTCTTAATTTTTTGTGAAAATCAGTTCCTGGAGACTCTTTAGCGACCTAGATGAAAAAAAAAAATTTTTATTGACAGCTTCCTGTGCCTACCTCAGGTTCACTTGTTTGTTTATATATCTATTCCTACAAGGTCGTCGTGTTTAGGCCTGCAATGGTTTTCCTAAAAATGAAGCGTCCTTCGAGCCGGATTCGAACCAGCGACCTAAGGATGACCACTAACCCAATTTCTACAGTCCTCCGCTCTACCAACTGAGCTATCGAAGGAGCTGTGAGTAGTAGTCTTAGAATACTTTAAATAATCTTTACCTGAGTATTGTAACTTTGTTTTGACCAAGTTTATTTCAAAATAGAGGCAAACATGAAAGGTGCTAGAAATATTCTAAAATTAATATGGGTAGTGATTATACAAGTATATTTTAAAAATTAATTTTCTTGAACACTAAGGAGCTGTGCTTTGTTACTCCTACTGTTCTATCCGCTTAGCTCCTCATCTCTCAATCAAAAGTGAGCCACGAGTGATAAGGTTTTCCTAAATGGGTAGAAGAGGGACGTGTTACCTTGCAGCGGAGTTACTATCCAATTCATTCGAACAAATTGGTTCAGCATGTAATGTTTAAAGATTTTCTTCCTTCGAGCCGGATTGTAATGTCCAAAAACTCCCCTCCTTCGAGCCGGATTCGAACCAGCGACCTAAGGATGACTAGCAACTAGTTACCTACAGTCCTCCGCTCTACCAACTGAGCTACCGAAGGATGACCTCTTAACACCATTTTCGACTTCCTTTTCTAATGTCTATCTAGATGATTTCCGTTTTGATAATATGTATTCATTTTTTAAAGTATAATTAATTTTAAGCAGTCTTTTTAAACGCTGACTAGGTCCTATGTCATGATCTGGTTAATTGCTTTCACAGATTTAATAAATATCTAAAATCCATTGGGTTGTACATCTAGGACGTTAGGATACTGTTCTATGTGTACATTAAACAAGAATTCTACCGGCATCCCATGTCCTCCTCCCTAAGTATTATATACCTAGGGTGGATTTCTTGCATTATCCCCGATTTCCTGTTGTCCCCTCTAATTACCATTTCCTTTTTCTCTAGAAAAAAATGTCTAGGTTCACTCTATAAGTGATATAATTACTGAAAACACAAACTAGCTTGAAGAGGATCCCTAAGTTGTGAACAAAGCAATATCTGGTGCATTTTCGTATCATTGTGATTCTTCTTTCTGAAAATCTAATGGGAAATCGTGTGTATTCATAGCTCTAATGATCAAATATGCGGAGTGTTGATTTTTTTAGTTGGATAAATAATCTGGGTGGTTCATATTAATGAGTGAATAATTAATGAATGATTATTGTGGTGCAATTAAAGTGAAACCAAACACCTATAAATTTTAAATGCAAATATAAATAAATGTTTTTTCCAGAGGAAATTGTCAAACGTTGAGGTTCAACAGAGACTGCCTTAGACTAAAGTAGAAATAGACATAAATGGGGAATACATTAAATTATCTGGAGAGAAAAGGCTTTCTTTGGAAATACACTTGAGGAAAATATATTTTATAAATATGCTTATTTATACAAATTTATGCAAAACTATATAATTTCTACAAAATGATATTATTGAAAAATATTTCAAAATTTTCCTTAAATGGCAATTGCCAATGCCTTCTATTTAGGAATATTGAGAGCATGTAGTCAATATTGAATTCAGTAATTAAATCTCTTTCCATGAAAAACTACGAAAATATCTAGCAACTTTCAGTGTTCCTGACCTAATAGAGAATTAGCAGCTGGAGAAGAGAGATCCTAGAAAATGAAGCTTCTCTTTAATTGTCGAATGTCCTATCCATGCTTCAAATACAAGGTGGAAAATAGCAGCTATGCCAAGTGTGAAAATTCAGCATGGTGCTGGATTCAATTGCTGTTTCAGAACTCTTGTGTCTGTTGGGATGCAGAAGTCTTACTGGGGTGATACGTAGAGGAGCAGGAAGCTCCCAGAAAGGAAACTGAAAAGACAAGTCCACCTTTCCTCTTCTTCCTCCAGCCTTGCATTCTCCTTCTAGGTTCCTTTTGGCAAAGGAAGGGGACGACAGAGGATGAGATGGTTGGACTGCATCACCGACTGGATGGACATGAGTTTGGATAAGCTCAGGGAGCTGGTGATGGACAGCGAAGCCTGAGGTGCTGCAGTCCTTGGGGTCACAGAGTCGGACATGACTGAGTGACTGAATTGAATATAGAGCCAAGTAGTAAGTCAGCAGTATGGCTTATAGAGTCCTACCTCCTTTATCACAAGGCAAATTAAAGGATGAGTGTCTTAGTCTGCACCAGCTTCTATGACAAAATACCATAGACTGGGTGGTTTAAATAACAGAAATTAATTTTCTCACAGTTCTGGAGGCTGGGATGTCCGAGATCAACATGACAACCATTCAGTTTCAGGTGAGAGCTCTCTTCCTGATATGACAGAGAGATCTCTGATGTCTGCCATTATGAGGATAGTGATCCTACAGGATCAGGGCCCCACCCTAACTACCACATTAACCATAATCATTTGCTAAGTCCAAATACAGTCACATTTGGATGTGGGAAGAACACAGTTCAGTCCAGAACAGTGAGCTTAGAGTTCAGTCAATAGTTTAACAACTCGTAAAATGTCCATGTGAATTTTAAGACAGTATTCTTGATCTTCATTTTATCTCCAATGGAAGCTACAAGGTTCAGATTTTAATACTTAATCCAATGCTATTGGAAACTAGAACTTCTAGCTCATGGTCGGAAGCCCTAAGTTGGTCCCACTTCATAAACAGACATCCCAAAGCTCAATCCATGGATCTGAATTGTGAAACTAGGCCACTTTTTTTCTCTCCAGTTCCACATTTGCACCTCTAATATAATCATGGAAAATAAATGTTAAAAAAAATGAATGGAGGCCAAATTGACTGTTGTACCTGGATAAACTCTATCCAAGGAAGAGTAAAGAGAGAACATGTAGATGGAGAGAAGGCAAGACTGACTTTGAGCTGAATTTTGAGATAAACGGTGGGTTTCTACATACACTTGGAATATTTGAGTTTTGAACTCTTTTGTCTCAAATGGAGTGGGTACAGGAAGGTGGAGGACTTTTTCGTACAGAAAGTTGTTCATTTTTTTTTTTTTTTTGTCAGCCCTGATTGCAGTGAAAAAGAAAAGAGAAGAGTAAGCATTTAAGAGGATTAAGAGGGTTCTGGAAAGGTCTGCGCAACATGCGTACACAGCATAGGAACATAGAGTCACTTTCTTCAGTAAAATGTTCCGTCTTCTCCATTTCAATTTTATCACCTTGCCCCAATTTCATTGAGACTAGACAATAATATTAAACGGTAACAAAAAGTTTCTAATGATGGAATTTCAGACAAAGAAGTAGTTGATGTTTAGATGTTGGAGAAGGACCTTCTGCAAGTGATGGGCCTCTGGCAATGCCCAAGAATTCTCTGTTCGGGACTAACTCTATACAGTACCTAGCACCTAATACAGTACTTGGTACCTGGTACTCCACAGGCCCAGAATAAAAAGTGGCAACTACTACTTTTATTTTTGTTTCGCAGAAAATCCAGATCTAAGGATGTAGCCATATTCTCTTCTCCTATCAATATTTACCTTAGAAAAATAACTTGTACACCCTTCATCGAAATTGGGACTACGAAGTCAGAATGAAGGGAGGAATATCCTGGGATGCACAATCCTTCGTGACCTTGTGACCACCGACGGAGGTTTTTTTTTTTTTAAGCCAGACAGAAAGCAGATCTTAGGGGACATTTCTGCTAACTCTGGAGAATCTGTTTCTGGAGCCAGCAGAGTCAACCGGTGGAAAACTTAGGAGTGGGGGAATTGGCAGGAACTGTTGGGATGGCCAAAAGCCGAGTCTCACTGGTTGAGAAACTTGAATTGCCCTTCTGGATGCACCTGCAATTTCCTCCGCCCCCAGTTTCCGTAGATATGATTCCAGTGTGAAACTCTTGCCCAATATCGAACACAGGTACAAATCACAATGGCCAGGAGTTCTGAATTACTTTCAGATATTAAAATGAGTGAGGGAGGCAGCCTTACCTATCTCCATGGGGAATTAGCTCAAATGGTAGAGCGCTCGCTTAGCATGCGAGAGGTAGCGGGATCGATGCCTGCATTCTCCAGCTTTATGTTCCATCTACGCTTTGGCCTTTATTCCCATGCTTCTGTAAATACTAAACATCTTGCACCTTGCTTAAACATTATCACTTAAAGACCAATTCAGTAATATTGACGACCTCTCCTTTGTGTTCAGTGATAGGATAGGCAAGGTTGGATTCTTTGGGTTTTCTCTCCGTTTTTGAAGATTGTCTCTACTAGGTGAATGTACACATCCACATTCCAGTTATTTATACGTTAATGTTACATTTTTATTCTCAAAATCTATTTCCCACATGTCTATTTCCACTTAAAAAAAAAACTTGGGGGATAATTGCTTTATGTACTTCTTAATAAGATTGTGAAGAGCTAAAGAATATGTAGGTATGTTTGAGGTTTGGAGTTTTTTTTGTTTTTTGTTTTTGTCTGTTTGTTTTTGTTTAGCATTCATTCTGCCTCTTCTGAAGTCATCTGGCTGTTTCTACGAAGGTGGTGGGGCTGCTGCTGGCACCGATACTGGACTATTGCAGAATATGGCCCAATTATGGGAGGAAAGAGCTTCCAGGTGGCGCTAGTGGTAAAGAACTTACCTGCCAGTGCAGGAGGCTAAGAGACAGCGGTTCGATCCCTGGGCTGGGAAGATTCCCCTGGAGGAGCGCAGGCAACCCACTCCCCTATTCTTGCCTAGAGAATCCCCTGGACAGAAGAGCGTGGAGGGCTATAGTCTATAGGGTTGCAAAGAGTCGGACACGACTGAAGCGAGTTAGCAGGCAAGCACAGCATGGGAGGAAATCGCAGTGGAAAACTTGTTTGAATTGGAATCTAGGGTGCCTTGGTGAGAAAATCCAGGACTATCTGATAAGCTTTGCATCCAAGGCCCATGTTATCTTTGAAAAGAAAATTGGACCATTTTTCTTGTTTATTCTTTTGCCCTCAATTCGCTTTCAAAAAGCAAGGATGCTACCAGTTTCTAGCCGTTAAAACTGGTAGTTGCCCATGTGTTATAGGCAGCGTCTCTCAAACCTAGTTCAATAAGCCTGGACTTCTGTGTCCTACATTAACTCTCTAGGTGGTTCACTTACCAAAGTTTGAGAATTGCTTACTTAAAGAATAAAAGTTCTGAAGCGTGGGAAGGAACATGCAGAAGTGTCAGGCGCAAAATCCTCAGAGAGCTCTTCCTTACTTAGTATCTTTTATAGTTGGGAACTCTTTCGTAGGTATTCGGAATAACATTTTTCAGTCGGGGTAGAAGTGTGATTTTAATGAAATTGGCATAAAATTAACAATTATTTTCTATTGTTAAGAGAGCTCAACCTAGAGCTCATTCTCAAATTGAGTAAAAATTCCATCAATTTTCCCCTTGTCTATTAATTTTCTAAAAACTTCTATTCTGCAGTGGTTCTCAAATCTTGCAACACATTCAAATTACCTGGGAGCTTTTAAACCTACCAATGTCTAGGTCCCACCTCCAAAGTGGCACAAGTATAGGCGCTTTGTAAAATATTCCCAGGTGATTCTGACATCCACACACGTTTCCCAGCCAGTCATGAGAATCACCTTTTTTTTTGCATAACTAAACCTAGAAGGGGAGGTAGTGTCTCAGAATTTCATCCCTCCTTTAAGGGTTGTAGTAGAGCATCCACCGGAAAAGAATAGAGCAAGTTCCAGGAGTTGGTGATGAGCAGTGAAGCCTGGCTTGCCGCAGTCCAAGGGATCGCAAAGTTGGTGATGAACAGTGAAGCTTGGCTTGCCGCAGTCCAAGGGATCGCAGCGTTGGACACGACTGAACGATTGAACTGAGGACTCTAGTAACACCAGGGGGCGCTCGTGCTCCACCAGTTACTAACTTTGATGCGCGTTGTTCTAGCAGGCGGCCCCCTCCCCCGCCCGGGTCCTTCCCGCCCGAGTCTTCGGATCCCCAGGGGTGTGGGGAAGATTTGTTACTGGATTCCTTGATCTCTGGGTCGGGAAGACCCCCTGGAGAAGGAAATAGCAACCCACTCCAGCATTCTTGTCTAGGAAATCCCGTGGACAGAGGAGCCTGGCGGTCCACAGTCCCTGGGGTCGCAAAAGAGTCGGACAGGACTTAGCGACTAGACCACCACCACCCTTGCTGAAAACGGGCCCTACTCTGATCCCCCTGGTCGGGGTTCCGAACTTCTCTGCGGCACCGGCCCTTAATGAGCTATGCTGCTGAAGTTTGATCGTGGGTATTAGAAATTGTTACGGAGAACAATAGTTTAAAGAAACATATTCCCTGCACACAGGTGAGTCTTCAACAGATGCACAGCAAATGTTTATAATATCTGAGAAGGGGCTTAAAGTTGGAGATCTAATTTAAAATCACACAAAACATGAACTCCTTCGAGCCGGATTCGAACCAGCGACCTAAGGATGTCTACAGACACTTAGACACTACAGTCCTCCGCTCTACCAACTGAGCTATCGAAGGATTCACGCTCGGTGACTAACCCGCAGAGGATGCCATCGCTGCTTGAGGCTGGGAGACCATTGGCGCTTCCTGTTTTTTCACCCATGCTGTTGATAAATACGCTCTGGTGGCCTCCACGTTTTCTGTTTTAAAATAACCTAGCACTCCTTCACAGGGCCATTGCCCTGTGCCATGGTGAAAGCTGTAGAACCCACTGGTTTGCAAAAAGAAAATAAAACAATGAGGCATGAGGAACTAACAAAAATGTAGTAATGATTGTCTTTTACTGTGATGAATGAATTTAAATAACCAGTCTTAGAATTTGAAGTACTTTAATCTGCAATTTTAACAGATAATTAATAGAAGGAGAAGGAGGAAGAAAACAAGTACCGGGTTAAACTCTTCAAACCATACTAAGACTTCTTTAATTGACATTAGTCCCTGTAGATAAATCAGACTATCATAAATTCTAAACTCAGAAAACAACCTGTCCATAGGGAGGTAAAATAATATTTTAAAATTAACTCAAGGTAGAAACTACTGTCATTCAAATACTAGTTAATTTTGCAAAATGTGGGTCTAGTCTAATTTTCTGTGACAATTGAAGCTCAAAAAGGCTGTTACTCTCTCCTAAATGAAATCCGCTTAAGGTGGCAACCGACCTGAGGAATTTGCTTTAGTCTCTACGTTCCACCAAAGCTCATTACATTGTCATACGGAGGAGCCATACACACAGGACAAACGAACCCCTGGTGCAAGTAGGACACTTAGACTAGCGTTCACGCCTCCACTTGCTTTTTGTTTGTCTATTTCCGAGTAGGTGTCGCTGCTGCTGCTAAGTCGCTTCAGTCGTGTGCGACTCTGTGCGACCCCATGGATGGCAGCCCACCAGGTTCCGCTGTCCCTGGGATTCTCCAGGCAAGAATACTGGAGTGGGTTGCCATTTCCTTCTCCAATGCATGAAAGTGAAGTCGCTCAGTCGTATCCGACTGACTCTTCGGGACTCCATGGACTGCAGCCTACCAGGCTCCTCCGTCCATGGGATTTTCCAGGCAAGAGTACTGGAGTGGGTTGCGACTGCCTTCTGAATAGGTGTTAGGGAAATTTAAATGGAGGCAGTCTTATGCAAGCTTCAGGAGCTGGATAGCAGGCCTCTGAACAGTTTCTAACCTGCCTGGACCCTGCCGGGATTCCGAGCCCGCCTGCAAGCACAGCAAGTCAGGGGGGCACTTTAGATAAGAAAGGGAGCAGGTTTTGGAATCCTTGAGCCCAGGAGATCTGGCCAGCCGTGCCTGGGGTTTAACCTATGACTGGCAAGATAAAACAAAAAGCATTGTAATAATGTAAAAGTAAAACCAGAGCTGCTTTTTTGCATGCAAACTGATGATGACACCAGTTTGCGGCCTGGAATTACAAATTCAGTTCAGTTCTGTCGCTCACTAGTGTCCGACTCTTTGCGACCCCATGGACTGCAGCCGGGGAGACACTGGAAGACCCTGGAAGTCGGAAGACACCAGGCTTCCCCATACATCACCAACTCCTGGAGCTTGCTCAAACTCATGTCCATCGAATCGGTGATGCCATTCAACCATCTCATCTTCTGTCCTCCCCTTCTCCTCCCGCCTTCTATCTTTCCCAGCATCAGGGTCTCCTCCAAATGTTAGGTAGTTAGAATAGGAAAAAGGAGTCCAGAATGGTGATGGCTAAAAGACAACGGAAAAAGCCTGTGAAAATGAAAAGAAAATCTGTGGACCGGAGTGAGAACCTTTGGTGAAACAAACAGTCCTCCTGGCTAGCCCTATTTACACAGGGCAGGTTTCAGGGGGAAGGAGGCAAAACTTATAAAAAGAGGAAGCCAAGACGCAGTGAGGTATTTTCTTTGGGGTAGGCCCGCCCTCACGCCTCGAGGGTGTATTATACTTTGCTTGCCAAATAAAACTGAGTTGTAACTGAGCTGAAACACTGGTCCCCCCTGTCAAATCTTTGTTGTCTGGGAGACAGAACCAAGGAAATTACATTCCCCTGATACAATGAGTCAATTCTTAGCATCAGGTGGCCAAAGTATTGGAGCTTCAGCTTCAGCATCAATCCTTCCAATGAATATTCAGAACTGATTTCCTTTAGGATGAACTGGTTGGATCTCCTTGCTGTCCAAGGGATTCTTAAGAAGAGTCTTCTCCAAAAGCATCAATTCTTCCGTGCTCAGCTTTCTTTATGGTTCAGCTGTTACATCCATACATGACTACTGGAAAAACCGTGGCTTTGACTAGACAGATTTTTGTTGGCAAGTGGGAGCCTCCAAAGCTGCTATTTGAAGTCTCACTGGTAAGATGGACGCATGGCCTGGGACCCTTTCCCAACTGGGACTCCAGATTGCAAGTCATTTGGGACTTGCCAGTGCTGTTGAAGTGTGGATGTAGGTTGTCCGCTTTTAATGATATATGTGCTGTTAGTTCTCTCTATTGTTTCTATTTCTTTTCTTTTAAGAATTAAGTCAAATGATCTCTGTTATAAATTCAAATTGTTTATTTGTGTGTAACGAATGGTTTATTTTGTTAACGAGTCCTTCTAACCTAAAGCGAAGGTAAAACTTTCCACAAAACATTTAAAAGCAAGTTGATAACCACTTAATCTGGTCATTTACCCCCACAAGTCTTCATAAAACTGAAACATCTGTTTTGAGAGGGGCTAGTCTGAATGGTTTAAATATGAAATTTTATCTCCTCCCCAACCCCAACTGACTGAATAAGTTACCCTATCTTATGGATGTAGTAAGTACTATCCATTTTGTAAAAGTGGACTCTACCACCCGATGGACTGTAGCCTACCAGGTTCCTCCATCCATGGGATTTTCCAAGCAAGAATACTGGAGTGGGTTGCCATTTCCTTCTCCAGGAGATCTTCCCAACCCAAGGATTGAACCAGGGTCTCCCGCATTGTAGTCAGACGCTTTCGTCTGAGCACCAGTATCAAAAGATTGTAAAAGTACATACTTTTACAAAAAGTATCCATTCCATCCTTCCTTTTCTACCACTCCACATTACAATACAGAAGATTCAGGCAGTTGACAGGCCTTAATGAGCTTTCAGGAAAGAACAAGTAGTGGATTTGAGAGATTCTGAGGAGTGTGTGTACGTATGTGAATAACGTGAATTCTTGTAGGTCAAGAATCACATCTGGTTCTTCCATATGTCAACTTAGAAAAAATGCACATGAGAGTTGCGAGTTGTTTTATTTGGCACAAAATGAGGACTGAAGCCTGAGATAGCTCTGAGAAACTGCTCCAAAGAGGTAGGGGAGAAGGTCAGTTGTATATGATTTTGGTAATGGGGGAGTACATGCCATCAAGCACAGATTTTTTTTTAGAGTTTCTGCTGGTCTTGTGAACCTTCTGTTAGTCATGAAGTGCAGTCATCACTGTGAAGGATTTTAGTGCTGTTCTAGATTTGAGGAGATACTAGAATTGGGTTCATAAAATCACCTCCTGATAATATCTAACTGTTGAAAGACCTGTCCTGCCAGTTTTCTGGAGCACAGACTGCCTCATTTCTGCACCCCACCCTTTCTGAACTCCTTTCAGGGGGAGTTGAAGGTCAGCAGCCGCAGCAGCACATGATTTAATCCTTGTAGAGTTAGACAGCAATCACCCATGGCAAGTGCCAGTTTGTAGTTGAGACATATGTTACCAAGTCCGAACTCGCTCTGCTTCCTGCACAACAGACCTATTAACTGAGAGACGATGTGTTGAGGCAAAGAATAGGACTTTATTCTGAAAGCTAGCTGATGGAGAAGGTGGCAGATTAATACTTCAAAAGAACCATCTTATTTGGGTCTGTATGCCACGTTCTTTTCTAGAACAGAGACGGGAGTTGTTGAGGAAGTAAAGTAAAAAGGGCCACCAGTCTTGCAAAACATCTCCAGGAATGGCCACCTTGTGGAAGGGATGTGTTCATATCTTCTTTCCTGCAGCCATTTACAAGTAGGCAGCGTCAGATTATTTCTCTGAGAGCTGAGCAAAGGCACCTGAGTTTGACAGTCAGGCACAGGGGCTGGGTTCTCTGAGGCAGACCGTTATATATGATTATAATAACAAAAGCAAGACAAACCAAGTGAAAGAAACAGTTCCAAAAAGGAGTCAGAACTGGCTTTTTCCTGCAACAAACCTAGCCTTCTTTTCCACATATTTACACAATAAAGTATAACAATGTGAAAATGTTAAGAAGCAGGAAAGTTTTGGAGTTCCTTTCTTTTTCGCCTTCATAAATATTGTTAGATGCAGGTGGGAGACGAATTTTGAATCTTACCATAACAGGAAAGAACAAATCTGACTCCATTTGAAACATATTTCTTTTACTTTAACCTTTGAACCCACATTCCTCGATGGTAAAGAATCCACCAGCCAAACCGGGAGACCATGGGTTCAGTCCCTGGATGGAGAGGATGCCCTGGAGAAGGAAATGGCAACCCACTCGAGTATTCTTACCTAGGAAATCCCAAGGACAGAAAAGCCTGGAGCATTCATTACATTCCAAGAGGTCACAAAAGACAGACCAGACTTACCGACTAAACACTTTGCATTCTATTAGCTTCACTATAAATTAATCACTAAAGGGATGTTGCCTAAGGATTAAAATATACGTAAAAGCCCTTCTCCAGGAACCATGCCTCCCAGGCCTGAGGGCTTAAGGTGAAAAATACCTTTGTTTAGCTTCCAGGGAAACACCCTGACCCAGCCCGTCTGTGAATGGATGCTGGAAAGAAGAAATTATCATATCCCCTCCCAAGTCTGGTGAGAACAAGGAAATATTTGCAACAACTTACTGGGTTTTCTGTTTGTTTGTTTGTTTTGACTTTATTGCCTCACCTTCCCCTCTTTGTTCCATAAAAGACTCTAGCATCCAAGCCTGGCCAGAGGACTCTTGAGGCCATTTGACCACCATCTTCTGTAGTTGGTTGGCTTTGCAGATTAAGTCGCTCTTCCTTTCCCCAACACCTCATCTATGGATTGACCTGTGTGGGATGAGAAGTAGGAGCTTGGACTTGATCACAAGCTGTAGCGATGCCAGTCAGGGCCTTGCTGCTAGAGGCCCGTAGGCCGGTTGCACAATTTTAGGATAAGGCCCTACCTATCAGCTGCAGGCACCACTTGTCCTGAGAATCTTCCCCTTCAAAATCCCCTGAAGTGGCACCAAACACTTGCAGCAAGGAATCAAGAGACTTCTAGGAACTGAAGAACTCGACCATCCAGTAGTGTGAGTTGCTCTCGGTAGACCACAGGGAACGCCCTCCCCCACACAGCTGGGGCTTTTCCTCCACCAAGCCAGCCAATTTGTTTTGTGTTTGATTGAGGTACCCTGTTGGAGAGGGCACTTGTCGGACTCTACCCGACTTGTAAACTGGTTTGTTTGCTTCTACTCCGTGTTCATTCTTGTTGGAATGTGTGCTTTTAGTGATGGGATTGTTTGTGCTTTGTTGTTCTTGAACTTTTAAATATGGGAAATACTCCATCTGTTCCTAAGGAAAGCCTTTTGGAGGGTATCTTAAATAAGTGGGCAAAATATAGCTGTGAGCCTATGACTAAGAAAGAGATGATATTCTATTATGACAATGTGTGGCTCCAACATATATCAGGATCAGAAAAGCGATGACACCTGAAGGGCTCACTCAGTTACTATGCAGTCTTGCAGCTGGATTGTTTTGTGAAAGGGCAGGGGGAACGGGGGAGATTCCCTATGCACAGCATTTATGCTATTACATCAAGAGGAAAAGAAATCAGATGACTGTCAGCCTATAGTGCAGCGGTCTAAAAGGAAACCCAAGAGAAAATCTGTTGTATAAAAGGGAGCAGGAGAAAATTAGAGTGAGGGCATGTTTTGTCACACCTTAAATCCCACTCTGGCCAATACGGCTCCCCTACCTGACCACGTGACTGTTCAGATTGCTCCCATGCTGCGGACCTACTCATTCCTTCCACCTCTTCATCTTTTCCCTACTTATGGGGAATGATTAGAAGCTTCTATGTTAACCCCGGGGGCACAGGCACTTAGTTTCGTATCACCATCTAAGGCCCCACAGGGCACTCAGTTTGGACCGGGAGCCACTTTCAAAACAGGGCAATGTCTCTTGAGTGGATATCCCTTAGGAGGCTTTAAGGCAAAAGGCCAACCAGTCGGATGTCTATGGATGCACAATCCATTCTCAACTTCAGATTTAACTGGAAAAGCCATAACCCCCTTTACTGAGAGGACCCACACCGCCTGACAACTTTTCACTTCTGTCTTTGCCATTTACTATCACTCTTGGGCGGACATTCACATCCTCATGAATTAAATGGGGACTGAGATTAAAAGGAGGATGGTCATTGACAAAACTAGAGAGGAAGCACACCAGCTTCCTCTAGTGGACCCAGATGGAACTCCAGAAGCAAATCAGGCAGTTCCTACCAGTGCCTCACTGGGATCCTAAAAACGGAGACATGCCACACCTAGAGCATTACAGAAAGTATATCTTAGCAGGTACCTAATCAAAAGAACATAAACAAAATTCTGGAGATACCAAAAAAAAAAATCCAATGAAGATCCATTAGAGTTTCTAGAAAGAATTTATCAAGCTTATGGGTGCTACACTGATGGAGACCCTAAGGTCCCTGAGAATGTGATGGTAAACATGATCTTCATTGGGCAAAGGACACCAGATGTAAGAAGAATGTTACAAAAGTTAGATGCTGCATTTGGAATGAACCCTTCTCAATTAGCAAATGTGGCTTTTAAAGTGTTCAACAACAGGGAACAACTACAGAGAAAAGAAGATGCAAAAGGGCTGGCAGGGGCCCTGGATTCCTGGAAGGCAAGTAACTAGAAGAGAGGTAAGCCACAGTTGAGAGAGAAACAATGAGCGTACTATAAGGAGAAAAGGAATTGGAAAAAAGATTGCCCTAGGCTAAAAAATAAGAAGGAAAACAATAAAAGAAAGACAGGAGCCACTCAGATGGTTGAAAGAGAGGAATATTAATGAATGAAGAGGACCAGCGGCTCCATCAGACTTGAGGACCAAGTCTAATTTCCCCACAGGAACCCTGAGTAAAACTGACTGGTGGATGAGTTGGTAGACTTTTGATATATGCAGGTGCAACATACTCTATAGAAAATGCCAAAGTGGCACCAAAAAACATCTCAATTCATCCTGCTCACGGGAGCCTCTGAAGAAGTACAAAATTGTAGACCCATGTATTCACAAAATTGTGATTGTATCTGAGTTTACTTTTCTTCCAGAGCCTGTCCTCCCAAGTTCAGATCTAACTGTAGGCTAACATGTTCTTGTAGGCAGCCTCTTAAATTACTGACCTCTGGCTTTTCTTTGATATCTGGCTCAATCCAGGATCAGTTAAACTGTAGTCATGAACAGAAAGTCTGGACTCTGCTTTCAGATTATCTGTCCTAAGAAAAAGCCACTTTTTTTTTTTAGTTATTTTGATAGGTGGGATTTATTAAACAATGTTATATGTATAAAAGATTGTGTTAAGTATTCTAAAGGTGATGCGACTAAATTATTCTTTCAACAAATATGTGAGAGTTTACTATGTATCAAATTCCTGAATTCCAAAATGTCATAAAGTGTTTTTTTTTCTTTTGTACCCCCACAGTGTGGCTGTATTTGGAACAAGGAAGTAATTAAAGTTGGATTGGTGTTCTTGAAGAAGAGACATCCGGGAAGCTCATTTCCTGTTTCTGTCTTTGAGGACACAGCAAGAAGATAGCCCTTTATAAGCCCAGAAGAGAGTGCTCACCAGTAACTGAATCAGCTAGTGCCTTAGTCTTGTACTTCTCAGCCTCCAGAACTGCAAGAAAATAATTTTTTTTTAGTTTAAGCTACCCAGTCTGTGGTATTTTGTTTTGGCAGCCCAAGTAGAGTAAGAAACCAGTGGGAACCTATGCTCTTTTTAAGCACCTTCCTTTGCAGTTGAAGTGTTAGGTCTAAGGAGTTAGGTTAGCTTGTGTTCTGGACCAACCTCAGGGATGGTCTTGGCTTGGAGATATTTGCATGAGTCTTGGGTTCAGACACTCACTTTTTAAGTAGGTCAACTCAATTTTAACAAGATAGCCCAGTGGCCGTAAGACCGGGAACAGGCAATCTGTTCTAAGCTACACAAAAAATTGTTTATATACCAGAAATCTATTAAGGTAATTGACAACAGGACATATGACTTATTAACACCAGTAATATTTGTTCCTCTGTGTAAGACACCCCTTTATAATTTTTAATCATACCAGGAAACTAAAACATTAAGCAGAGGCTGCTGAGTAAGCAAAGGGAAATCAGGCTTTACAATAAGACTTAGGGTTTGATATCCACAACTTGTGGTCTGTAAATGTTCAATGAGTGTTCTCTCTAGTAAACAAAATGTTCTTATGAATCAGAAACACGGTCTTGGTTCCCTTGATTTTAGTGGATAAATACTGGTAATTTCTTAACTCTATTTCTGTCACTGTCACCTATTTTTTAAAAGTCTCTCCAACCACCTTAACTGTGTAATAGGTATCCAACTTGGAAAATCAATTGATTTGAAAGACTTCTTGTCTTTAAGGAGACTGGAAAACAGTTACTTTCTAGGAAAGCTGCTGCTTGTCCATCCATTTTCAGCTGACTCCTGATTCTCAGTTTCACTGTGTTTATACTGACAATACTTCCAAATTGTAGAGTGTCAACTTATTTTAAAACGTGACTCCATATGCCCAACCATAGATGCTATTGATTTAAATAGGTGAAATGTGGAATAGTTTTAGAAGTGAATATAGCATTGGATATCTTAATAACGACATTCAGGTTCTTGAGTAAAGAAAAAAGCAAGATTTGGATGGGGAAGGTTGGAGAGTGGTAAAACAGTCATGTCTCTAGCGTGCTCAGAAGTGGGCACTCTTTCAATATAATTATCAATAGTTCTGGGGCTTTTGGCCTCAATAGGTACAGTTAAAATTATCAGGTTTTCAAAGCGACATAGATAATATTAACATCTAACTCCTTTTGCTCTGATATACACTAGGCAAACTTTCGCACGCATTTTGCCTTTCTAAATTTGAAAGCAATTAAAAACACACTAGGGAAATTCCCCAGAATCTGCCTTCCACTGCAGGGAACAGGGATTTGATCCCTGATCTGGAAAGATTCCATTTTCCGCAGAGCCCAGCGCCACAACTGCTTAGCCTGCACTCTAAAGCCCAAGGGTTGTAATTACCAAGCCCACGCGCCCTGGAGCCTGTGCTCCGCAAAGAGAGGATCCCCCACACGGCTTCGAGAGAACGACCCTTGCTCTCCTCAAGGAGAGAAAGCCCGAACACAGCAGCGAAGACCCAGGGCAGCCAAAAAAGAAAGAACCACACTAGGGCACTTAGTGTTTTTCTTTTTTTTCCTTAGTATAAATTTATAAAGCTGATATTCTGACTTTAAAGTTGTTCTTGACTATCCACACTTCCATTCAAGAAGAGAATGGCAGAAATGCAATTTGGACTTTAAAAACCAGGCTTAAATCTTTAGATTTTATTTTCTAGGTAGTTTCAACTTGTTGTGGGTTGGATTTTCATCTATGTTGTGTTGTTGTTGTTTAGTGGCTAAGTCGTGTCCGACTCTTTTGACCCCATGGACTGGATCCCACCAGTTCCTTCTCCAGGGGTTGACCAACCCAGGGATTGACTCCACATATCCTGCTTTGGCAGGAGGTTTTTTTACCCTGAGCCACCAGGGAAGCCCCCATAATCATTTATAAGGAAATCCATTGTGCTGTTTATGTGTAGGTGATCAGGAACTGAAAGGGTATATGGGGTAGTGGTAATAGAAATTCTGTCTCTGGTTACTACACAATGGCACTTGCTTGAGCCAGAAAGTAGAATCACCATTCTCAAAATTCCATGAACATTGCTGCCTCTGCTCCCGAAATTGTTTCTTTTGTTTGGATTGTCTTCTCCACCCTCACACTTGACCTTTTCCAACATCCTTGCATCCTAAATCGTTTTTGATGGGGAATCATCCCAGAAGTTTAAATATACAAAGCCAGTGCCCTCCCAGAGACCTCGTGCTGCTGCTGCTAAGTCGCTTCAATCGTGTCCGACCCTGTGCAACCCCATAGACTGAAGCCCACGAGGCTCCCCCGTCCCTGGGATTCTCCAGGCGAGAACACTGGAGTGGGTTGCCATTTCCTTCTCCAGTGCAGCAAAGTGAAAAGTGAAAGTGAAGTCGCTCAGTCGTGTCCGACTCTTAGCGACCCCGTGGACTGCAGCCTGCCAGGCTCCTCCGTCCATGGGATTTTCCAGGCAAGAGGACGGGAGTGGGGTGCCATTGCCTTCTCCGAGAGACCTCGTATCTCTTATCAAAAGAAAAGCTCTAGTAAGGCCAGAAAAAATGCGTTGCCGCCAGGGGGCGATAAGGCTTAACTTCACGGAGCCAGAAAGCTGGCCGGAAATAGTTCAACAGAGCCAGTAAACCGTAGCAGGTCACCAGGATCCATAATTCAGTACTGGATAGTTTTGGAATCTCAAGTTTCTCATGTTCGGCCACTGTGGGGAACTTCGTTTCGGAGATTACGAAGGTTCGGAAATCTAGCTGAAGGAAAAGATGGGAAAAAGAAGCCTTCAGTCGCCCAACGTGGGGCTCGAACCCACGACCCTGAGATTAAGAGTCTCATGCTCTACCGACTGAGCTAGCCGGGCGGCTTGTTCTTAGATTCGCCTTAATCAATTAAGAGACTATGTTGACTAGACTTCTTCCTAGACTGACGGTGATCCTAGGATTCTAGTTTTATTCGACTGCTTTTATTATATAAGCCAGATGATATGAAACGGCAAAAAATGTAAGCATTATTAGAAATTATTGGCGCGCACTCCAATCACTTTCACCACTTCTTCCGTCTTCCTCTCATTCTTACCAAGCTGTACTGATAGACCACAAACTGTTTCTGGAATCCAAGAGTAGTAATCTGAACGTCCTAAGAGTTGACCCCCAACTCTGGTACTCCCTGAGCTTCAGGCCTGGTTGACAAGGTGGTGGTTACAAACTCAGTCCCAAAGGGCTCACGTCCTCGAACCTAGACACTACACAAGGCCTTCTCCGTAACCCGCTGAGACATTCCTCTCCTGTTTCTATCACTTGTCAACCTTGGCCCCTCTTGCCACGCTGTGTAGCTGTGATCTTGAAGGAATTCCCTGTGGCTTTCTCCTTCCTTTTCAGGCCCCTTATGGTCGTTTATTTGTTGTCCTTCTCCATAATCAAAGTTTATACATATAGAAAAGGGAGGTGGGGAGGGGTGTTGCAACTGTATTTAACATAAAATGTTTGACAACCACTGTAATATAGAATCCAATGATTTTTGTGTATTTTGTTTACCACAGGACTGCAAAAGTTCATTGATTGTAATACGCTAAACAAATATCTGTTTAAAGAGTATGCCAAAAAAAAACCCCACAAAACATTAAAAACAAACAAACAAAAAAAAGAGTATACCAACAGTACGTTCCAGCAGTACGGAAAAAATGCCCCTTCTTCATAAACAAGCAGAGCCCCTATTCCTAAATAATGCAGGAAAATGCAACAAGGAAAGCCGAAAAAACTTGTACAAAAGTTTCCAGCCTCACAACTCTATAGGTAAGTATTTGACTTTTCCATTTGAATCCATTTCTTTGATGTGATGAATGAATGACAGATGACATTGAATTGAGATGTGACCATCGTCTTCCTATACATTTCATATGGCCACAACAGTGGAGTTGGAACTTCTAGAATAACTAGAAATATTTGGCTTTGCAAGTGTCAATTTACAGCTGTTGGAAAAGTGAATAACCGCCAAAACTGAAAAGTACTTACCTCTCTTAATTAATTTATCAAGTCACTTATCCGAATTAGGTGTACACACAGCCCTACATACTTCTACATGAAAATACAACATAACTTACCAGCAAATGTTATCAATTTCTTTTGGGAGGCAAAACTTGGGCTCGTCCGGGATTTGAACCCGGGACCTCTCGCACCCTAAGCGAGAATCATACCCCTAGACCAACGAGCCACCCGTCAAACTGTATTTTTTAAACGGATTAAATATTTAGCTTCTCGCGCTTCATTTGTGTTCAGTTTCCTTTGTAGATGTACATAACTATAAACTACATTTCCCCCACTGCTTCTCTTTACCTCCTACCCTCCCTTCTTAGTTTCAAAACCAGATCGACTTGGCTCAGAACTTCCCTGGATTTCCCCGCAGCCCTTCGAAGCTTGGTTTGTATAAAATCTTATTTCTCAAAAGTCGCTGATCCATCCTTTGTAAGAAACAACTGTGATGTTTACTTAAAATGAGGAAACTTGTAGTCTTCAAATCTACTGAATCAAAGTCCCTGCGGGGTGAGGCCCAATAAGCTGCATTTTTGACGAGCTTGACATATCTTAGTATTTTCGACGAAAATAGTGAAAATTCACTCAACGGGATATAAAGCTCTGAGGTGGTGAATAAAGAAAGAAAATTCGTTTTACAAGGAACAAGGGGATACATAATTAGGGTCCTGAAAGTCAATTTTAGTGGAAAACGAGACTGATTCAGCAGGCGTTAACATCAAAGAGTGGTCGGAACAGAGGGACAACTCGTGTCGATCAACCTGGACCGAATGGTTGGTGACAAGACGGCAAGGCAGATTCTGGAAAAGGGCTTAGTTCTTTCTTTTTTTTTTTTTTTTTTTAATTTTTTTATTTTTTTTTTAATTATTGTTTTAGCCATACATTGTTATGATATCACCATGGGTTTACATATGCTTCCCCTCCGGGTCCCCCCTCCCTCCTCCCTCCCCCCCGGGAAATCTCGCTGCACCAGTCCCGAGCATCAATCCTGGGCTGGCGATTGATTAGACACATGACAATTAACATGCTTCAATGCCCTTCTCCCATCTCATCCCACCCTTACCCTCATCCACAAAGTCCACAAGTCTATTCTATACATCTGCGTTCCTTTTGTTGTCTCCCATGTTGGGTTCTCATTACTGTCTTTCTAAATTCCATATATATGTGTTAATATACTGTATTGTTGTTTTTGCTTCTGGCTTACTTCACTCTGGATAATGGGCTCCAGTTTCGTCCATCTGAGTAGAATTGCTTCAAATGAATTTTTTTTTAATGCTGAGTAATATTCCATTGTGTATATATACCACAGCTTTCTTATCCATTCGTCAGTTGATGGGCATCTAGGTTGCTTCCATGTCCTGGCTATTGTAAACAATGCAGCGATGAACATTGGGGTGCACGTGGCTCTTTCAATTCTGGTTTCCTCGGTGTATATGCCCAGCAGTGGGATTGCCGGGTCATATGGCAGGTCTATTTGCAGCTTTTTAAGGAACCTCCACACTGTTTTCCATAGTGGCTGTACTAGTTTGCATTCCCACCAACAGTGTAAGAGGGTTCCCTTTTCTCCACATCCTCTCCAGCATTTATTGCTTGTAGACTTTTGGATGGCAGCCATTCTGACTGGTGTAAAGTGGTACCTCATTGTGGTTTTGATTTGCATTTCTCTGATAATGAGTGATGTTGAGCATCTTTTCATGTGTTTGTTAGCCATTTTTATATCTTCCTTGGAGAAATGTCTGTTAAGTTCTTTGGCCCACTTTTTAATTGGGTTGTTTATTTTTCTAGAATGGAGCTGCAGGAGTTGTTTGTAAATTTTTGAGATTAATTGTTTGTCTGTTGCTTCATTGGCTATTATTTTCTCCCATTCTGAAGGCTGTCTTTTCACCTTGCTTATAGTTTCAGTTCTTTCTTACTTAAAAAAAAAAAAACCTACAAAATTCAAAGAAAGAAGAAAACTATTCTCAAGGTGAGAGTCCTCCCTTCAGGTGAGGGATGATCTAGTCAAATAGGAATCCTCAACCGAGCAATCAGAGATCATTCACACTTGCCCCGGATCTCAGTATGGTTTCAGACTATTTTGAGGACAGTGTTTGACCACTAAACAAGCTGGTGACCGTTTTTCCTGCTTTTCTGCTTCTCTAGGGCAAAACTTCGAGCACTGTGGCTTACCCAAAAGACTGGTGGCCCGGACTCCCTCGGATGGTTTGGTCTTCTGGCAAAATCAAGTAGCAGGTTGCCTGGTGGGTCACTGCTTAAATTGGAAAGTAGTCTGGTGGGTCACTGCCTAAATTGGAAAGTAGTCAAGACTAGACAGAGTTAAATTAAAAGTGAACTGTGGCCCGTACGGGGATCGAACCCGCGACCTTGGCGTTATTAGCACCACGCTCTAACCAACTGAGCTAACCGGCCCGTTTCTGCCGCAGTCTTTTCCAAGCTTTAATAAGAAACTATTCCATTTCTTTTCTTTTTTTTTCTATTATAAATAAAATGATGTATCTGAGCCATTGGATTTACCTACACCAAAGAAGCCTTCGTTCTTTCCTCACTTGTCCTACTTTTTAAGTACCATGACTCAGCAACAATAACCTCTTCTCTCCTTTCAGTGTTTCCGGACCAGTTAACTTCAGGTAACCGTTCCAAGTTTCCAGGTTGTTCCTCTTCGGCCATCTGTACACTGGGTGTGTTTTCCTGCGTTTTCAATTTCATTAATTTCAGATAAAAATATCCTAAAATACCTCAAGGTTATCCTGCTTCCCTCTCTGCATATACAGTTCTATACGTCGTGGCTAAAAGGGAACCATAGAAAATTAGAGGAGGATACAAAGAACTCATAGCCATTTTTAAGGTGTGATTTCTGATCACTTACGTAAAAGGACCTGGAGATGCCGGGGATCGAACCCGGGACCTCATACATGCGAAGCATGCGCTCTACCACTGAGCTACACCCCCGACCCCAAAAGTAACCGTTTGCAGTTCTTCCCAATGCTTTGAATTTGATTTTTCCTCCTCTGTAACTCTCAGATTTTCCGAACGCTTAAGTTAAATTCTTTGCGTTTTCAGTGAAATCTTGAAATGGTTAATGGTGCAACATTCATCGGCATCCCGAGTAGAGAAAGCCTTACAGTGATTGAACTCCTGTCAAGCACTTAACATAGAGACCGAAGGATATCTGACGAGAACAAAAACAAACAAAAAAAAAGAGTGGGACTCTCCTTTTAAAGCTGCTTCTTTTTTTTTTTTTTTCTTCTTCTTCTTCAAAGATAGCTGAGACCCAGTACGAAATCATATCGCTCCCTCTGTCCCTCGACCCACATTCAGGTGTCCAAAGTGCGACCAAAAGATAATTTAATTACCCCTTATCAACTTTGGATTGACTTATCAGCTTTGGATTGACTTCCTTTTGAAAGTACTTTGGGCCCAGGTATAAAATATTTGACTTATTTCTCTGGGAAATTGAGGAACTAAAGGCTAGCATTCTGCAGCTTTTGACTGCGCTGAATTCTGTATAGTACTATAGTATATCTCTATATGCAACATAGAGATATAGTGCTTATTTATGCATTATAGCTTTTATCTATACTAGAGAGAGAGAGAAAGAACTGGGGGGACATTATAATTAATGTAATATGGTTATATCTCGGCCTAAAAGAAGACTGTGGCTGAGTTTCTAGGTCAAGCAGTTTCCGAATAGCCAGCTCTGAACAGGAATCACAGTCGAAATGTCTAAAATGGGTCATCTGAATGATACATAAATTGACTATAGTTAATGTATAAGGCTTAAGTCATGTGAGCCCGGATAGCTCAGTCGGTAGAGCATCAGACTTTTAATCTGAGGGTCCAGGGTTCAAGTCCCTGTTCGGGCGGCTTTGTTTTCTTCCCTCTATTATGTCTATCCCTAAGAACAGTAACGGAAAAGAAGATAAGCTCAAATCATAGACTGATTTCACTAAAAAACCAAGAAGGGATTATGAGCATGGCATAATTATTATAACCCAGGATATTTTCAGACTGTAGAAGGGTCTTTTAGCCGGAAGTCAGAGCACACAACATTTCACCTAGATTCTGGAACACAAAAGTTTCATTGGTCACAATTTATCAAAGGCCAAACTCTCTCTCTCTTGAAAAGCAACCAATGTGCAAAACAGCTCTCTCTTCCCTACACTGATGAGCTCTGCTCAGCGATCAGCTTGGAGGATGCCCAGGTAAACTGTACAGAGGAGCTGGTACCGTACTCAGAACTCATGGCCCAGGAGGGGAGCTTTCCAAACTTCTTTGGCCACGATCAATGTGTACTTTAGTTTACATCTGGACCCCTACACACACGTGTAACAGGAACAAAAAGCTACCTGAATTACCACTTACCACATGTATTGCATTCTATTTTGGATTCTATGTTAGTCTCAAAAATGCTGGGTGATACCCATCCTTAAATTCATTTTATATCACTGTCATTTGGAATCACTGGGCTGTAGGGTGATAATAAGATAACATACAGTACAGAACAATAGGTATTGTGCTTGTTACCGAGACCAGGCCCATGCTGCTTGCAGAATGACAGACCAATAAATTGAGTAACTAGTTGCTGGAGCAAGGAACAGCAACATTATTCAGCGTCAGCAGACTGAGAAGATGGTGGACTAGTGTCCCAAAGAACCATCTTCTCCGAGTTAGAACAGGCTTCTTTTATACTGAAAGGGGAGGGGGCCAAGTCCTGGTTCTGGGATATATTAATTTCTTCCTTGCTGCAACCATTCACGGGCGGGCCTAGTCAGGTGTCCTGTGAGCTAAACAAAGGTATTTTAGTTTAACATTCATTACATAGGAGGCAGGGTTCCGAGAGATGAGCTCTTACCTATAATTTAAGCTAATAGCCAACATCCCTTTAGTGATTAACTTGTAGCAAAAGCAAAAGAATACAAAGGTGAGAGTAACTTATTCTTTCCTATTACACCCTGAGTAATCTGCCTGCACTGCCTTTTCCTCTAAATCCAAGTTCTCTCTTGGAGAGACTTGGAGAGACCCCCAAACCCTCAGGTCACCTCAGCACAGGAGCACCAACACCATCTCTGCCCTCTGCGATGAGTCACACAAAAAATTTCTCCTTTAAGTGCTTACCACCTTAGAACTTTGATAAGCCACTCAACTGTAGATGAAAGCTTTTTCTGTCTCTAAGAAAGTGCATATGTGCTGTGACCCCATAGATTTTTGTTTGTTTTTTAATAATGCTCACAGTTTTTTCAAAAGAAAAGAAACTTCTTCTAACTTTAATTAAACATGTTAAGCTGTGAGGGGGTGGTCACAAAATTGAATATTTTCAAATGTTGAGCTGCTACACTTCTTGAGAAGATGAAGGACTTACCAATATATCAGTAGGTATAGTTAGATCAGAGTCCAAGGATTCTACATGCAGCCTTGGGGGAAGTTTGAAATAGAAAGAGAAGTCAACCATTTGAACTTTTCCATTTTGCAGCTTGGATCTTAGTGGGCTAAAACACCAACCCTCCTGAGGTGTGTGCCAACAACAAAGGTCTACCTGGATGCTAATCCAGATGCTACAACAAAGGGCTATGTGGCTAATTGACAGACTTGACAAGGATGTTACTCCATTTCCAGGAGATGAGCAGTTTATATGTTAGATTATACAGACAAATTATATCTCCATTCTATACTATTCTCTTGATCTCTAAACCTGTCCCCATTAGCCTGTATATCTTCAAGCACTTAAAATCAAACAACTTCTAGGTAGAGGGTTAAGAGGTGCAAACTACTATGTATAAAATAAAAAAGCTACAAGGATATACTGTACAGCACAGAAGATATAGTCAATGTTTTATGATAACTATAGAGTATTATCTTTAAAAATTATGAATCATTATGTTGTATCCCTGAAACTTACACACTACTGTAAATTATGTGTGTGTGTGTTCAGTCACGTCTGACTCTTTGTGATCCTATGGAATGTAACTCATCAGGCTCCTCTGTCCATGATATTTTCCAGGCAAGAATATTGAGGTGGGTTGACATTCCCTTCTCCAGAGGATATTCCCAGCCCAAGGATCAGACCAGCATTTCCCTCACTGCAGGCAGATTCTTTACCACTCAGCCAGGAGAGACTTCAATTTAAAAATATATTTAAAAAAAAACAATTCTAATCATTTGCTTTACCAGTCAAAACCTGCATCCTCCACTCAGAAAGCCTAGGTGCCTTGAGGTAGTTCCACTGGTTAAGGTACTGTACTATAAGATTAAAAATGTTTTATTTTTTGTGTGAAAAGTGTTATAAACCTATTACAGTACAGTACTATGTAGCCGATAGTGTTAGCTGGGTACCTAGGCTAACTTTGTTGGACTTACTAACAAACTAGACTTAACAAATACACTCTCAGAACCAAACTCGTTCATATGTAGGGGACTGACTGAATTTCTTTCCAACCTGTTTCTTTACTCTTATGCTTCATCTAATCTCAACTTGTGGCTGCAGGGTTGTGGAAAGACATGGGCACTCTCTAGGTCTTCTCATCAAAGGTTATGTTTAAAGCTAAATCCTTTATGCAAAGCAGCCTTTGAGTTTTTCCTTGCAAGGATGAATGGTTTAGAAACTAAGGAATCAAACTTTGGAACTTTTCACTTTTGCTTTTATCTACTCTTTTCAGATGGGCGAGATTTTTCTCTGTCTCTGGAAGCTGAATACCATCATTCTCTGGTGAAGGCAAAGCCCTTGGATCTGTCTTTTAGCCTTGGCACATAATCAAAGCTCTAAAAATACTGCTGGATAAATCAAGAAATTTAATCCTTAAAAGTATATCATCTTCTCTTTCTTTTCACTTTGCCAACCTTACACTCCCTACAAGCACCAAATTCAAGTTTTCCTTTCCTTTATACCACACTCAGCTAGAGTGTGCAGACAGCACTTTTTAGCACTCATATCTAAATGAATATATATATATATATATAGCTAAATATGTTATATATTCAGTTATTGGTTTTCCCAGTTGCTCAGCAGTAAAGACTTCACCTGCAGTGTGGAAGACATGGGTTCCATGCCTGGGTTGGAAAGATCTCCTGGAGAAGGGAATATGTTATTAAATAAAATCAATTTAATTAATAACATTTCCTTATATATTTGAAAGTTACTGAGAAAGTAAATCTCAAAAGTGTCATAAGAAAAAAAATTGTAACTGTTAGGTGATGGATGTTAACTAGGCTTATTGTAGTGATCATTTCACAATGTATACAAATAGTGAATATTATGTTGTACATCTGAAACAAATACAATACTGCATGTCTGTTATACCTCAAAAATTTTTTAAAATGACTAAATTAGTGGCTTGAACATTTGTCTTTGTGTTCTTTCAAGATTTCATGTGGTTAACTTCATCATGGTCACCTAAAAGAAATTTGAACAGATGTGACAAAAGTAATAATAAAAGTACTAACATCTACACGTGTGATGGGACTTTCAATGTGCCAGGTACTGTGTTAAGCATTTTTGCTGGGCTTCTTAACTTGGGGAATGGTGAACTTGGATAGGAAAAAAAATTACATCTTTAAAACCCCTAACCTCTAACTGAAATTTTGCATATCCATCAGGGATGAATGTAGGCAACGAATTACAGTCAGAAGAACTGTAGAGCAGAAGAACTGTTACATTTCCATATCCCATACTTGAGATACAAAGTATGTTATAGATATCTCATACTTAACTGTTTAAAAGTTACAGTAGTCATAAGATGGGTCTTGATGTTTAATATTTAATAGCTGGAATCGAGATTGTTGGGAGAAATATCAATAACCTCAGATATGCAGATGACACCATGCTTATGGCAGAAAGCGAAGAACTGAAGAGCCTCTTGATGAAAGTGAAAGAGGAGAGTGAAAAAGCTGCTTAAAACTCAACATTCAAAAAACGAAGATCATGGCATCTGGTCCCATCAATTCATGGCAAATAGATGGGGGAGCAGTGAAAACAGTGATAGACTTTTTATTTTCTTGGGCTCCAAAATCACTGCAGATGATGACCGCAGCAATGAAATTAAAAGACGCTTGCTCCTTGGAAGAAAAGCTGTGACCAACCTCGACAGCGTATTAAAAAGCAGAGACATTACTTTGCCAACAAAGATCCGTCTAGTCAAATCTATGGTTTTTCCAGTAGTCATGTATGGATGTGTGAGATGGACTATAAAGAAAGCTGAGGGCTGAAGAAATGATGCTTGTGAACTTCGGTGTTGGAGAAGACTCTTGAGAGCCCCTTATACTGCAAGGAGGTTCAACCAGCCAATCCTAAAGGAAATCAGTCCTGAATACTCATTGGAAGGACTGATGCTGAAGCAGAAGCTCCAATACTTTGGCCACCTGATGCGAAGAACTGACTCGTTAGAAAAGACCCTGATGCTAGAAATGATTGAAGGCGGGAGGAGGAGATGACAGAGGATGAGATGGTTGGATGGCATCACCGACTTGATGGACGTGAGTTTGAGCAAGCTCCCGGAGTTGGTGATGGACTGGGAAGCCTGGCGTGCTGCGGTCCATGGAGTCGCAGAGTTGGACACGAATGAGCGACTGAACTGAACTGAAATGAAATGAAAAGGTACATACTGATATACCGCAAATTATTTTGTTTGATAGCTTTTTCTGTAGTATAACTGGTTTTCTTTGTTATCCTATTTTAATACTTTTTAAAA
Source organism: Antilocapra americana (assembly GCA_007570785.1). NCBI lineage: Eukaryota > Metazoa > Chordata > Mammalia > Artiodactyla > Antilocapridae > Antilocapra > Antilocapra americana. The sequence continues at coordinate 2,057,115 of ML664180.1, forward strand.
TGTAATTTGAGAAGGGCTTCCATTGGTTTCAGCAGGAGGTCTGAGGGCTCCCAGGCACCTTGGAAGCCCTACACCCGCGGCGACCTCCCAGTGCTGGCAATGCTGGTGGCCCAGACTTCACTGAAGGGAACTCAAGGTTGGAGCTCGGGGCTGGAAGCCCGAAGGTCTGCGAAGGGTGTGAGGAGCAATCCAGGGAAAAAAAACTTCACGGTCTTGGCCTCCCCCATCCGCCTGGGCAATCAGGATGCACTCCAGTGGGGTCTGAGCCAGGAGACCGAGCAGCGGGGACCTCCGAGCAGCCTAGGTTCGGTCGGGGGTGTGTCCCGGCGCTTTGCCGCCTCCAGAAGTGGTGAAGAGGCGGGGACGTCAGGGTTCACGTCCTCGTCTTGGGGCAATTAAAGTGCCATGTTTGTATGACCCTGGGTGGAAGCCGCGGCGGGGCCTGGAGAGAAATGACGTACATTTTCCAAGGAACACTATGACTGTGTTGAGAGAACAAGAGCAGATCCGGAAAGTTTCCCTCCCTCTTTTTTCAACTCTTCCAGGACCAATGCCTCAGTTTTGATGGTCAGAAATTTTATTATTGAAAACGCTGGATCCCTCAGTCTGTTTCGTGTCAGACACCCAGATTCACGAAGCATTAATAAACCAGGATGTTAATTTATGAATTTACAGATAAGAATGTAAATGCCAAGTGGATCAGGAGCATGGGCAAGAGATTTAAAGGCTAATTTGTAATTTCCTAATTTGTTCTTCTCCACTTCAGAAATATTTGTCTAAAAAATTCTCTTCCTTGTACAGAAATAGTATCCCTTCTAGCTTTATGTTGCTAGAGATACACTAAAATTCTGAATTCCTATGGCCACTTTCCCCCTGGAATGTATTGTCCTTGCATAACTAATCTTCTTCATTGGAAATTACAGCTGTTTAGCTTGCAGAATATTGTTACTTACATTTGATTGTTTCCTAATGGTATTTGGGGAAATTCCTTAATCAGAAACACCAAATTATTCTTTTGGATGGGTTACCTTTGAGGTTAGGTTACCAGTGATCTTTTTAACAATGAGGAGCCTTCTAGATCCTGGAGTTATACAACTGTAAAATCCACATTAAGTAAAATCCTTAATGTGGATTTTACTCTTACTGAATGACCTCGGGGCAAATTATTTCTGCTTGCTTCAGTCTCACTAAATGTAAAAATGGGGATAGTAATATGATTCAACTCATACAGTCATGGAAATCAAATTATACACGTAAATCACTGAGCAGAACAGTCTGCCAAACAATAAGCACTTAATGAGAAATATCTTATTATTGTTGACCAATTCTGTTTTCATTTCACTGCTTAGGTGTCAAAATGCCTCAGAAAGTATACGGTTTCATGCTCTGGCATCAAGGGTCAGGGCCTCCTTTGGGATTATCACAACAAACACACAGTGATGACTTTCTTGAATTTGATTTTGGATTCTTGACAACAGGGAATACTTACCTTTGATACTGTTCTGCGGTTTGGCAAAGAGAAAACACACATATTTGTAATTTACCAAATAAAATGGGGTGGGAATAATTGAGCAGAGGCAGGATAGCAATACAGCATGATAGAGTAGAATTTCCAGGAATTCAGTTGAGACAGCCATCTAACTGGTCTTCCTCCTTCAACTCTTTCCCTCCCCACACCCTACTGCCCATGCATCTCTCTCTCTCTCTCTCTCTCACACACACACACACACACACACACACAACTTAGATTGTGTGGATTCCCTATTCAGAAATCTAATGGCATCCCATCATTTTCAGAGAAAAATGACAATGTGGAGAGTCTTCCATCTTCTGGCCTCTCACCATCTCTGCAATCATATCAACTATCACTCTTACCCTCCCTCACTCCAGTTCAGTCACTTCTACCTCTTTGTTCTTCCTCGGCACAGCAAACATATTTTCACATCATCTCTGCATTTGCTTTTCCTTCTGCTGGAATGCTTTTCTCTCAGAGACACATCTTTTATGCCTTTACTTCATTAGAAGCTCTGCTCAAATGTCATCTTGTCAGAGAGGACTTCTCCAACCACCCTATCTGAATAGCACCCACTTGTTTAAAGCACTCCATCACATAAATCTGTGTATTTTCTACACCCTCCCCCACTAGAATATCAGCCTGGTGAAAGCAGACTTTGTTTTGTTCACTGCTGTACTCCCAGCACTTGAACAATGCCTAAAACTAGAAAAAGGAAAGACTTAATGACTGTAAAGAAACAAAACAAAACAAAAAGAATGTATGGTTATCTATGTAGAAAGCCCAAAAGAATATACAGATATAAGAATGAGTTTAGAAAGGTTGATGAATCAACTTCAGCTGAAAACAGAAAATGTAGTAACTAAAAATATACTGTATAAAGGTAGCATCCAACAGTGTACTATCCCCAAGAAATATTAACAAAAGAAAACATTTAATGGAGGAAATTATAAAACTTTATTGAAAGATATTTTAATAGCCTAAATAAATGGAGAATTATATCATGTTCATGAATTGGAAGACTCAATATTATAATTGATCTATAAATTCAATACAAATACAATAAAAATTTCAACTTTTCATCTGTTTAATTTGGAACTTGTTAATCTAATTCTAGAAGTTGTATAGAAAAGTAATTGGCTAAGAATAGCCAAGATACTCCAAGGAAGAAAAGTTTGGTGATGTTGAAGGCGGAGGTGGAATTGTCCTGATATATCAAGACCTTTTTCTAAAGTGGTAGTACTCAGGATTGTATAGTACTGCCACAAGGTTAGACAAATTGACCAGTGAGTCAGAACAGAAATCAACAGACTCCCCCACCCCTCCACACAAAGAAACTTGATTTATGAAAAGAGTCAGTGTTATAGATCACTGGGGAAAGGATGAACTTTTCAGAAAATGATGTTGGAACAACCACTTACCATATGGAAAAAAACTTACTGAATTACTATCTCATGGTTTAAAAATCAGTTCAGAGGGGCCTAAACACAAATATGAAAAGCAAAACTATAAAACTTTTTAAAGGCAGTAAAGAGTATCTTTATGACTTTTGAGTAGGAAATGATCACTCCCCTACTATGAAGCTAACTTGTATCCAGCTTTATAAGAGACTTTTCAAAAATAGTTATTTCCAGCAGGACATGGGTGACGTTCCATAACATCTTACAACTTTCAAACTCCCCTCTCCAAAAAGTCAACAAAGTCTGTTGCTGCAATAAACAGGAAAAATTTTCAGGAAGGGTGACTATTTCACATGAGGCATTTAAGAGATTTTTCACAGGTCAACTCTGACAAGGAGGAAAAGAACTAAAAACTCTAGGATTATTAATGAGATGATCCACAAACTACAAACAGGAATCCTGGTTCTTCTGAGCAACACCATCTTGATGTCATCACCAGAAAGCCTGAGTATTGTTATCTGATGCAGCTGATTCTAGGGGTGTCAAGGCTGTATCACGACTCCTGGTTTCAGGAAGTCAAGGATGTGCTGATGACATCAAGCAAGGAGAAAACATGAAGTTTTTTTTTTCTCCACAGAGTAAGGCTTCTGAGCCACAGTGGCTGACATGTGTGAATGTCAGAGAATCGCTCCTGGGAATCAAGAATAAACTTCAAATAAGAGGATAGATACTTCTATTTCCCCCCGTTTCAATCCAGCTTCTGCAACATTCTACTAGTGGTTATTTGCCCTTTCCACAAAAGACAACAACGAAGTATCTCGTGTGCTAACAACATAACTTAAAAAAAAATCTACATTTTTATAAAATTTGATTTAAAAAATAGTATTTTAAACAGTAGAGTCACTAGAAGCACAGATCTATCAAAAATGTACACTTCATTTGGCATCCGCAGTGCCTTCTGCTTTCTGTGACTGGACTGTAGAGGCATCTCGGTTTTTCGCAGGGTTGTTCCCATCCTTGCTGACTTCTGCCTTCCCTTTTCTCCCTTTGGCCAGCTTCTCTCCCTTCCTTGCAGGTGCCTTTTTCTGCCTGGGCTCTGGTTTTGGAGGGGCAGGTTTAGCAGACAATCTCGCTGATCTCCTCTGTGGCTCATCCTTCACCTTCCCTTTGTCACCTTTAGCATCTCCTTTTGCCTTTCTCTTGGGCATGGTGGCAGCAGTGCTTGGCAGCCCAAGGGGTTCTTCTGTCTTTCTCACTGTTTCTAGAAAGATTTCTTTGACAAGACACAAAAAGTGTAAGTTGTAAAGAAAAAGACTGACAAATTTAACTACATTAAAATTCACATTTAACTATATTAAAATTTGTAATTTATATAGTAAAAAGATGTGTAAAAAAAGTTAAGTTACAAGCTGGGGAAAGATCTTCATAATACACATAACTGACAAAGGATTAGAGTCCAGACTATGTAAAGAATTCCTACAGATCCATGAGAAAAGGACAAAAGGAAAATTTAAAAACAATGGGCAAAAGTATTAATAATACTTCTTAGAAAAAGCATGAATGGTGAATAAGCAAATTAAAAAGGTCAACTTCATTAGCAATATGGGAATGAATACAAAAATCAAAGGATATAACATTTCATTTCCATCAAATTGGTAAACTGTCTGACAGTATTAAGTGCTCAGCAGATATGGAACAATTAAAATGCATATACTTCTAGGGTGTGTGTTCATATGTATAAATTAGTGTGTGGCATTATTTAAAGCAATTTCACCTCTAGGTGTTTACTTGGAGAAATTCTTTGAGGTGTGCATAAGAGACCCCTACAAGAATGTTTATAGCAACTCTGTAATTTAAAAAACCTAGAAATCACCCAGTGTCCTTCAATAGAATAAATAAATACATTTTGGTAATAACTGCACAAGGGAATACTATTCAGCAGTAGAAATGAATAGATTACAGCTACATGCAAAAACATGGATGAATCTCAACACAATGTTGGGCAAAAACACAGAGTTGCAAAATGGATCTACAGTATAGATCCATTTCTAAGTATAAAACTAAATGGCTTTTTGTATACAGTAAAACTAAAAAGAGCAAAGGATAAATATAAAAATCAAAACAGTAGTCACCTCAAAGGGAGCTGAGAAAAGGATGGTGTTCATCCAGAAATAAGGGGGTGGGAGTTCTTTCCCTTAAACCAGAAGAGGGTGGGGAATGAAACGTGAGTAATACACCACTATTCTCTATATTTTACAGAGAGTAATTTTATGTCTGCTCAAGAATAAAAGCCACTTAAAAAAGGTGGGTAGCCCAGAGCACAGATTCAAGGTCATACAGAATAGAAATGATTTATTTTCAGTCTCGATAATTAGGACTTGGGCCCATGGCTGGTATTCAAACACTATGGAAATTTTTTAAAACTTTAGGCCAAGATTAGCAACTCACACTTTGTGTCCCATCCTTGAAAATGTTACCTGGGGAATTCTGTTACCCTATGTCCTGCCTTACTCCATAATATTTTATTTTAAGAAAAAAAAATTATCTTTATATAAATTGCTCCAGAGGTTTGTTTGGTGCTTTTGCTGGATCTCACCATCTAGACAGAGTGGGCAAACATGGTCTTTGAGTAAACTTAGATTTTTTTTTTGAGCAAACTTAGATTTGACTTTTATATTCCTTGACTAACAAAAGCAAGTGACCACCTGTAAATGGTGCTAAAACATAAAATTATTATTTTTCCACTATGACTAGAATTTCTGGAAATTTTGTAGTTTTCCTTCCTTCTTGTGGAACAGAATGAGCAATGAGTTAAAATAAAGAAGGCTCAGTGGTAAAGATTTGCTAATAATGAAGGAGATGCCAGTTCAATTCCTGGGTCGGGAAGATCCCCTGGAAAATGAAATGGCAACCCACTCCAGTATCCTTGCCTGGGAAATCCCAGGACAGAGGAGCCTGGCAGGATATGGTCCATGAGGTATGGCAAGTCGTTCTCCTTCTATCTGACTCCAGTTTGTTTCTTAGCCCATGTCCTGTCTTGGGAATGCTCACAGTGTTTCCTAGGCTCAGTCTTCATGTTAGATCCCTTGAAATCCATTGCAAGCAAAGGAACCAGGATCACCACATGTCAAAGGCCCAACCATAACAGGTGACAGCAAAGATAAATTCAAGAAAAATAGGCCACAAGCTGGATTCTGGATCTGAGTAAATGAATATGGATTACATCCTTGAAACTCACATTTAGGAAGTTTATCAGAACAGGTGACTGACCTTACAAATAAAGGAGATAAATGCACAAATAAAGAAAAAGCTGGCAGGATAAATGTTATGTCATTTTCATGAAGGCCAAGGAGGTCAGGGAGGAATAGGCTCTCACTGCATGTATTAATTTAAAATAAATTACTTGAGGTAGAGTACAGGGAATTTTTTTAAGGCAATGAAACTATTCTGCATGCTGCCGATTATAATGTTGGATAATGACATTACACATCAAAGAAAACCCACAGAACTACATACAAAGCATGAACCTTAATGTAAACAATAATTATAATAACTCGTTAATAATAATGTATAAATATTGTCTCATCCATTGTAACAAACATACCATACCAATGCAAGCTATTAATAATGGAGGTAGAGGGAGAGGAAATATATGGGAACTCTCTGCTAAACCTAAAACTGTTCTAAAGAAATAAACTCTACCAGTTAAATTGGAGAAGAAAATGGCAACCCACTCCAGTGTTCTTGCCTGGAGACTCTCAGGGAAGGCGGAGCCTGGTAGGCTGCCATCTATGGGGTCGCACAGAGTCGGACACGACTGATGCGTCTTAGCAGCAGCAGCAGTTACCAGTTAAAGTCAAACAAAAACATTTTAAGAATTAAAAAAGAAAGAAATAACTTGATAGGTGATGAAATATATAAGTCACAGGACTATAAATATTCCATCATGCATGTGAATGAAAAGAAAAATTATTAATTGGCAAATAAATCTTTTCTAAGATTTGTTTTTACTTAAAAAATTTTTTAACTGAAATATAGTTGATATACAATATGATTTTAGCTTCAAGTGTGGCAGATAAATTTTTAAAGTAATGTAACTTTTGGGAATACAGAGAGAGGACTTTCAATGGTATCCACAAGGCAAGAAATTATCAAGACAGATACTGAGGGTGTTTTCCCAAGACATGGCAACAATTTTAAAAGTTTTAAGAATCTAACAATTCCCTTTTGTTAAAATAACACCTCTCATGGCAAAATTTTATTAACATATAACAGAACAACTTTGTGAAAGTTCTGAATCACTGGAATTCATATTGTAAAGAACTGGACTGAAATTCTTGATAAAATCTCAATTTAACCCTTCATTTAACCAAATTGCTTGTTTTATGATGTGGAAAGGTATCTCTCTTAGTAGCCTTAATGGGGGAGGGAGTATCCTTTTAAAAAAATCCTTTTCTTAGCTATGAAGATTTGCATTTTTTTATATTAGAAAAAGACCTATGATGTTTAAATATACTGACAGAAACAGCTTTAAAAATAGACTACTAGAGAAATAAAAAGCAAATGATGTTTTTCTTCTGCAATAAAAATATACAAATGGTTAGTAAGATGAGGAGATGCAGGTGTATTAAAATCTTCTGCAAAGTTAACTTCTGGGAATTCCCCAAACTGTGTCAATAACATATAAAATACATCAATGGGCTGGATTTGTCCACCACCCCCCCAACCAAATTCAGAGGTTGAAGTCTTAACCCTCAGTACCTCAGAGTGTGACTGTATTGGGAGATGGGGCCGTTAAAGAGATGAATAAGTAAAATGAATTTATATGGGTGGGTCTTAATCCAATGACTGTTATATTGGATATTAGGACATAGATAATACAAACAGAGAGGACCATGTGAGGAAACAGCAAGAAGATATCTGCAAATCAAAGAGAGAGGTCTCAGAAGAAGCTGAACCTGCCACCACCCTGATCTTGACTTCCAGCTTCCAGGACTGTGAGAAAATAAATATCTGTGGTTCAAGATATTCAGTCTGTGATGTTTTGTTATGGCAGTCCTAACAAACAAGTACAGGAAGAAAGAGTGTAAAGGCCTCAGGGACGTATGACATATCTTCTATTAGATTAGCTCTGATGTTTTGCCCAGCTCTCAGAATCTTTTTTCCAAGCTTTTTTTCCCCTCTTTCATCATGAGCCTATCTCTACTATCCAAGGACCAATCTCACCTCATCCAATACACACCCCACACCATCCCCAGCAAAGGCATATTTTAGCAGCATCCTTTTGCTCTTTTGATTGTTACTGCGCTGGGTTCTAGGGAGTTTGTTCTATCTTGGGTTCTGGTTTCAATCCTACCCCAAAGTCAGAAGGCCTCCCTCTTCTCTCTGCCTCTTACTTATGGCAAGATAGCGCCTTGGGAATTGAAGGGAAGACCTGGAAGAAGGTTACAACACCAAGCTTAGGAAGGAGAGAGTAGAGGATATAGTATAAATAAATAAAAGATCCTATTCAAGGTGCGGTGTACTATAGGAGCAAGAGGTCACACAGTGTCACTCTCCAAGGCCTATTTGTTCTCCACAGTCCAAAAGAAATCAGACAAGGTGAGCAGACTGAGTTTCCATATGAGGTTAAGTGAGAGAGACTGGGGGAAGGAGGGAGGGTTAGTAAGTGAAGGTTAAGAAAGGGCAGAGTGTTTAAAAGGGTAGAGCTGCTGCTGGATCTTGTCAGAACACACCTGATTCGAAGAGGAGAGAGCCATAAGCTTCCAGACAAACTGTCACCCATCTCTAACACGTTGGTTGAGGGCACACTCAAATTCCCTGCTAAAGGACTCCTGATCCTAGGCACCAGAGAAAGATGGAGAGGATGAATCCTCATCACCTTCTGGGCCCCTGAAACCCTTGTTCCTCTCAAGGCACCACATTAACTCACCTGTATTTCTGAGTAGTACAGCGGGGATTCTAAGTGAAAATGTCTTAGATAAGTTTGCATTGAGCACCTGCCAAACTTACTGTCTTGCTAACAAGAGAAACTATTACAAGATGATAAAAGCATGGGTCTTCCAGAGAAGGTATGAAAATGGAGGGGTAATAGGGCTGGGGAAGGGATGCCTATACACATTGCCTGTTGAAAAATGGAAAGAAGGAAAACAACAACAGTTCACAATAGTTCATTAGGTAAGGAGTGCCCTTTCTTGTCTTAAGGCCATAAAAACATCACATTCATATTAGTCATTTGAGGGAACCTGGAGCAATGTGATCTGAGAGACTAGGCTTGGCTGTTAGAAATAGTAACAATAACAATACTAATTTATCTAAGAAGAAGTTCCTGAGGATATACTCAAGGCTGTTTGGTGTTATAGCAAGACTTCTTTCCCAGAAAAGCGTTTGATTGATTCACTTAAGAGGGAAGCAGGTCATGTCAGAAACAGAGTTAAGAAGCCAAACCCCAGGGCACAAATCCTGGTTTTAAACAAGTGCTACCAGTGATTTCTCAAGCTTCAATGCAATACGGAAAATCCACAGCTGGCTCATTTCTTAACTTTGGGATCTTTTTTCTTGTTGACGGGGAAAGGCCAAAGTGGAGGCAGACTCAGCCCTCCGGTGTCTCCTTTAGGAGGGGGTTCTCAGTGGTGAGGCCTCCTAAGCTGGGGAAGGGCAATGAGAAAGAATCCAGGCCAGTGCAGCCCAGCCCACAGCCCTGCTGGCCCAAGGTTTTCAAATCCACTCCTCGCCTCCCCTTTTTTCTGCCCTAGCGTCTCCGGGAGGGGACTTCTCATCCCTGAAGGACCTGAGGTCTCTGTAACCTTTACCTCCCGGATTCCGCTTTTCCCAAAGATTCACACTCAAAACCCTGGAGAGCCAGGCAGCTGTTCTGGAGAGTGGAAGGCAAGGTGGGGCTGTCGGGGGCCCGAGGTCACCTAATCACAAGGGCCCGACTGCAGCAGGGTCGCCAATCTACAGAGGGCAGCGGGGTTACCCCGGTTTTCCGGAGACGCAGGCTCAGGCTCCGCGGGGACTCACCCGAGTCTCGCGGCCGTCCGAGGGACGCGGGACTCCCAGCTGCCGGCCTGCAGCGCGGGTGCCTGGAGCTGAGGCAGGGCCGCAGCCGACCGCAGGCTGGAGAAGAGAGGCCCGGAGCGGGGCGCTGCCGGGAACAGGAAGGCAAGTCAAGGCCAGGATGCGCTTCCGGGGCTGCGGGTTTCGGGCAGCCTCGCCGAGCCGGGGACTGCCCGGCTTTCCCCCGCGCGAAGTGTGTGTCCGTTTCCGGGGCCCCGGGCCCCCCACCCACCCTGAGCAGCGTGGCCTCAGCACTGCGGCCTGGGGCGAAGAAATAAGAAAACGAGGTGTGAAGATTTTTAACAACGTGAAGTCTTAAAGGCCAGCCAGGATCGCCAAAGAAAACACTTGTTTCCGCCCGGTTTCGAACCGGGGACCTTTCGCGTGTGAGGCGAACGTGATAACCACTACACTACGGAAACACCTTAGGAGTCATTGGCCCCAGCAGATCCTTTCCACTAAATGCAGACTCCTCCCATTTCTTCTCTTCCGATGTCTCATCTTTATCCTTGTAATTGTGCAGTAATACGCGAGTGGTTTTTCTACTACTCTCCCAAATGAGAGAGGCCAATTAGATGCGCAAACCAAGCCCCTGCAGCATACAGATCTGAAGCCAAATTCTTAATACATTGTTATTCTGGAAATGACTGGATGGGGGAGAAAAAGAGACTTCAACCCCTTCACTCTTACTTTTCTTCCTCCCCCCTCCCCCACTATTACTTTTCAATCTGAACTTTTGGATTTTAATTTCTTTCTCTTGCCTTACTAGGTTACCTCAAACCCATCTTTCAGTCAAAATGGCCTGGCGGGGCTGGGCGCGTCCCCAAGCCCAGGCACAGTTCTCTGTTCGGCTTTGGCTAGCGCCACCGCATAGTCGAAAGCGGAATTTGCTCTGCAAAGGAGTTTAGACCCCAGTTGTGGTCAAAAGCGGGTCCTTATCGCTCCCGAGACTTACAAGCAGTGGAACTTGAAACTGCACCTTGCAGAGGATTTTCTAACTCCACTCAGTTCCTCAGTGGTCAGCAGAGGTAAAGAAGTAAAAGTGAGGATGCGCACTACGAGCCAGCCAGGAGTCGAACCTGGAATCTTCTGATCCGTAGTCAGACGCGTTATCCATTGCGCCACTGGCCCCCGCACGTGGATGGCTGGGAGGTGGACCTCCCTTCATCAAAAACTAGGTGGCGGCACATTTCCACCTTTTGGAGCCTGCTCCTGAGCCTGAAAGCCGCGTTTTCTTGGCTAATTCAGACTGCAGTGTGAACTCTGGCGGCCACTTCGTCGGCACGCGCCCCAGCGTCTGTGCTCCTTTCTCAGTGTGTCTTACCGACTCCTGCACCCTCTCTGTCCCCAAATCACCTCTCCATTCATTCATTCATTCAACCAATATTACCATTCAAGGCACTGGAAAGACGACTGAAGAAAACAAGTTGTGATCCTTTACCTCAGGAAGATTGCATGGATGTAGCTAAGACGGTATTAAAACATCCAATTAATGAAATAACCGTGATAAGCACTTAGAGGTAAAAAGACAAACGAGAAAGAGAAAAAGTTCATCAAGGAAAGGGATGAACGATAAATATGGGTATCTAGGAAAAGAACTATCTGTGAAGAAGGAATTCATAGGGCCCAATCTCCATTTCAGGCCTGTTCATGCTGATCATGATCGGGCACCTCTCTATGGAAATTACAACGGAGGGATAAGACCTCCCCCTCTGGACAGGGGAATCTTGGAAGATTATATCCAGGATACTCAACACCTAAGAGAAAACATGCACTAATCACCCCTGGCTCCGGACAGGTCATAAACCCTGGCTCCGGACAGGTCATAAACTTTCTGATAGTAACCTTGGGCTTACCGACCATTAACTATTTGGAATGTAACTTCAGGCTTATTGATTATTGACTGTTCGAACACATGATACTTGAATGATGGCATTATTGTGATTGTATTTACCTTTCCTTTGTTTATGTAAGTTTCGGGTGATTTGGGGTGGTGGGTTTGGACACCTACACAAGGGTATAAAAGATCCTCACGGGTATAAAAGATGCTGGTCCGGGTCCTTGGCTAAGAGGAGACTCTGCCTTGGGCTCGCCGGTGTAATAAACTGCACTTCACTATCTGCATTGTCCTTCTGAGTGAGTTTGCTTTCCGGAGCGCATGGCTACAACATCTGGAACTGTGGAAATCTCCAGGGCAAAATCCTGTAGGTGGGAGCATGCTTGGGACGTTTCGGCAATGTCGAGGCCAGTGCTGGGCGGAGAGGGGTAGGAGACCTCCGGGAGATAACCTCGGGCCTTGTACGCCCTTGTCTGGACTTTGGTTGTTACTCCCTAGGAAACTGGAAGCTTTTGTGATGCCAAAATCTTGGCTCTCTGTGCACCCATGCTGAACAGAAATACGGAGGCAGTCAAGGAGGAGAAGGAACGAGTGGCTTCATTTCTTTGCCAGGCAAAGGGGGAACACAGTAGGCTAGGGCCTCAAGAACTGTGCCCTGCCCCTCCTACCCTGCTGAATAGGGAGAAGTTATACAGTCGGGAAGAGGTAAATAATAAACGCAGTAACAGTCTAGCATTCTTCAGCCAAGTTTCAAAAGGGTTGCTGACAAGATTAGGGTGTGTGCCAGTCCCAGGTGATCAGGTTTCCTAATTCTGATGAGCCTCTCTGGTCCCTTTAATCTTGCTTCAGGTGGTCTCCTGACTGCCCCTTCTTTGATTAGCAACTGTTAGAATCTGCTCTTTAGAACTCAGAGAGGGTCATGGAGGCTGGGGTCTTACCTACAAGGAATGGGGGACAATCTTCTATGCCCAGGATCCCTTTGCTTCACATAATATCTGCAAAGACCTCCCTTTGTTTTGAAGGTTTTGTAAGTTTTCTTTTTTTGGCTTCCTCAGATTTCTCTGGTGTTCTGACATGAGCTGAAGCTTGCTTTCATTTTGTTTTTAGAGATCTTATACTGGGTCTTTTCTGAGAGTTCCAGTTTCCAGCTTTCAGTCTTTTTTCAGGGTTTGTCCCAACTAGAAAAGCAGAAACATAGAATCCAGAAAAAACATAACCAGTAGGAAGATATGCATGTATTTCTAGGAATTGGCTTATGTGATTGTGGTGACTGGCCAGTCTGAAATCCGTATTGCTGGATGGCAGTTTAGAAAAATCTCAGCCAGGAGCTGATGCTATAGTCTTGAGACAGAGTTTCTTCTTCCTTAGGAAGACCTCCATTTTGCTCTTAAGTCTTTCAACTTGTTAGATAAGGGCCATGCACATTACTGAGGATAATCTCTTTTACTTATAGTCAACTAATTGTAGACGTTAACCACATGTATAACATACCTTCACAGCAACATGTACAGTACAGTTCATTTGCTCAGTTGTGTCCAGCTCTTTGCAACCGCATGGATTGCAGCATGCCAGGCTTCCCTTCCCAACTCTTACATCCATACATGAAGTACATTAGTGTCTAATTGAATAAATGGGCTCTGTAGACTAGCCAAGTTGACATGTAAAATCAATCATCCCTGTGGTGGAGTCTCCTCCTCCTCTGGGTCACAGTGCACACTATTCTTTCAGTTTTCTCCCAAGTATTAGGAAAATAGTAGCACTGCCAGCTATTTCCACTCTCAGCAGTCTATGACACAGAGATCTATGCCTTCTCCAATTTCAATTGTGTGGCACAGAGCCAGTGTCAGGGGCCTGCCCATGGTCTTTGCAGATCACATCCAGATTCTGAAAATGATTGCTCTTAGTCTCACTTTTTCTCCCAAGACTTGTCTCTGGCTTGTTAAAAACTCCTTTGATTTCTCAGAATTTCTGTGCAAATTTTGAACAGCTGCCAGTCAAAGGAAAAACCCAAACCAAATATTACTGGCTCTGCTGTCTTTCTAAATGTCCACTCCAGCTTGGACAAAGTCATGTTAGGTGTGACTGTGCTGTTTATGATTATCTTGGCTCCAAGCACATTAATAAAATGATGGTTAATCTTATATTATTAAAGAAATAGGTGCTTACTTATTTCATGAAGTCAATCAGACTGTGCGTCAAGTTCATAGACTCAATCGTTTAATGAAAAAGAAATCTAGCAGAGTCATGGGCTTTTTAACCTCTCCCTCACATCATGTTTGCAGGCAGAGATTAATGCCAATGGCTGGTTTAGAGTGACACAGAGATATCCTTCAATATTGATACAGTTTAAAAATACCGACATGTTAATTTCAGCATTTTCAGAATGGTCACAGATTTCAAGCAAGCAGATTATATATAATTACAGGTTTCATTTGGGAAGTTACTTTCACAGTATGGCAACAATTTGTAAAACTCTTGTCAGTTCCATTAAAGTCCTTTGTCTAAGGACAGATCTATTTCACAGAATAGAATGAATTTGGAACAGTTACAAATACACAAGCACCTACCTATGAGAATATAGTACTTCTTGCGGAAGCTCTCAGTTTAACAGTTTTATCAAGTAGATCCTTTGGATAAGTTACCGAGCAAGAAAGCTTCTCTTCCTCTAGCTGCAGAGGAGATTGCTCCTTTACCTCTTTCCAAGACTAGGTTTTAATAATGAAATCTTGAATATTTTAAAGATACGACTTAGTCAAGCAAGAAGCAGGCAAGTGGGAGCCATTTTTACGGAAAGACATGGGGTAAGGAAGAGCTCGAATTTTAATTAAAATCCATGAAATAAAGAACACAGGGCGTTTTTTCTGCAGAGACCAGTTCCTGGTGCAGAAAGTGTTCTGGTGCAAATTGTTACACGACTCAGAGGGGGTGTTCTCGTGTAAATGTGGCTAATTTCCTTTCCTCCAGGGGCCCCAGGTCATACTTCACCCAAGGAAGCCTGAGCTGCTGAACTCTTGCCCTTCCTGGCAGTTTCCGGAGACTCCTCTGGCGCCGCCCAGGGCTTCAGACTCGCTCCCGAGTTTCCCTCACCTCACTCCTGCACGGAGGGTCTCAGTTTTCCTATGGCCGCGCGGTTTTTTTAGGTCTCTGGGGGAGAAGCAGGGGTTCATCTTTAGGATTTGGGAGATCATCTGGCAAGCTCGCCCGAGCGTCAATACAAGGAAATAGATACAAAAGGAAGGGTGGAGAGGAAGAGGGCTAAGATCATTCCTTTTCTATGTTGATTTGGAAGCTGGCAAGCGTGTTGGCTCCGTGGCTTAGCTGGTTAAAGCGCCTGTCTAGTAAACAGGAGATCCTGGGTTCGAATCCCAGCGGGGCCTTTTGTGGTTTTCCTGCCCCCCAAAAGAATAGGGGGAGAACGCAAACCCAATCAACCTTAAGGTGTAAATTTTCCCTATGGTGTTTCACTAAGGCGCTTTATATGCCTCTGAGAGTGGGGGCGGTTTTACTGTTTACAAACAAAGAAAAAGAAGAACCCAAGATAAATTTGTTTTTCTTTCAGAAGAATTTCTACCTTTCTTACATTCTCATGTAATATTTTTTCAGCAAGTACCAAAGGAGCCAGGGAAAGCAGAAGGCAAAGGAACCAGATTTAAACCTCAAGCGGCATAATAATCTCTAGTCATTCTATTCTTTTCCCTGGTGAAATCCCAAATGGATGCACTTTCATAATCTACAGGCAATATTTTTAATCAAGATCAATCTCTGGAATGATTGATAAATGTGCTGCTGAGAAGGCTTGCTGTTGTTCAGTTGGTAAGTCGTGTCTGACTCGATTCGAATCCATGGGCTGTAGCCCGCCAGGCTTTTCTGTCTTTCACTGTTTCAAATTTGCTCAAATTCATGTCCATTGCGGAGAAAGCAATGGCAACCCACTCCATTAGTCTTGCCTGGAGAATCCCAGGGACGGAGGAGCCTGGTGGATTGCAGTCCATGGGGTCGCACAGAGTCGGACACGACTGAAGCGACTTAGCAACAGCAGCAGCAGCATCATGTCCATTGTGTTGGTGATGCTATGTAACCATCTCATCCTCTGCCGCCCCCTTCTTTTGTTTTCAATCTTTCCCAGCATCAGGGTCTTTCCCAGTAAGCTGGCTCTTGGCATCAGGTGGCCAAACTATTGGCGCTTCAGCTTCAGCAGCTACTGCCAATGAATATTCACGGTTCATTTCCTTTAGGACTGACTGGTTTGATCTCTTTGCTGTCCAAGGGACTCTCAAGGTCTTCTCCAGCACCATCATTCGAAAGAATCAATTCTTTTGCTCAGCCTTCTTCATGGTCCAACTCTCAAATCTGTACTTGACTACTGGAAAAATTATAGATTTGACCATATGAACCATTGTCAGTGAAGTGATGTCTCTGCTTTTTAATACACTAAGTTTGTCATAGCCTTCCTTCCAAGGAGCAAGCGTCTTTTAATTTCATGACTGCAGTCACCATCTGCAGTGATTTTGGAGCCCAAGAAAAGAAAATCTGTCACTGCTTCCACTTTCCCCCTTTCTATTTGCCATGAAGTAATGAGACCAGATGCCATGATCTTATTTTCCTTTAACCTTAGAAAATGTTGCAGCATTTCAATTCATAGCAACCACTAAAATCTAGCCATATAGCATGAGTTGTAAATGACTATTTTAAAAGGTGGTCTTGTGCTCAGAGTTTTTTGGAAAGGAAAATCAAAGAGGAAAATACTTGTCACAGTGATTTCAGAAAGAAGTTCTCAGGAGAAGCATCCTTTTGATTGTATACCCACAGGGTGGATATCCCACTAGAACAGACTGACCTGAAGCTGTTAACATCCTGGCTGACTTGAAGAAGCAGTCCAGGAGGGTCTAGGGTGCCTTCTTCCAAACTCTATAAGAAAGAGGAAGGAAACATGAGAAGTGGAAAAGAAGTCTAGAATTTTGCTCATAGTTGGGCCCCTTTACATAGACACTCAAGATCAGGAAAACGAAGTTCATTGTAACTGTTACCCACTTACTCATCTCCTAAGATCAACCCACCTACCACCTGGCCCAGAAAGTCTCACCAGCCTCACTGTGACCTTCAGAGCACATTATTTTGTGCAGATGGTCAACAGTTGAAAAATGATCTCCTGCTTTATCTGCAGAAACAAAATGTCCCAACACTTTGAAGAATAGTTCAGAAAACTATTCTACTTTTACAGAGACTTTCTCCACTCACTCTGCAGCTTAATTCCCCACTTTTCCTTGTAGACATCACAGAGCAATGGAAAGTGTCAATGAAAATTCAATAAATAATCAACTTAAGAAGAAAAAAAAGGAATTTTATTTGAGCTACACCGAGGATTATAACCAGGAGACAGATCCTCAGAAAACTCTGACAACTGTTCTACTTGTTAGAAGTTGAAGAACAGTCATGTGTTTTCAAGACAAAGGATAGTACATTAACATAACATGCTGATATTTTATGTGAAGTTCACCAAAGTTATACCTAGTCCATAGAAGCACATATAAAGCAAGCATACAGTTACCATACTCCCTACAAAATTGATAAAGAATGCTATTCTTTTAAGAAGTTACTTTGCTAGCATAAACAGAAAGAGGGAAAAAATGATTTTTATGGTGGATCAGTCACTTCCATCTTTGAGGTGCTCTGGTTAATGTGCACACTGCACATTAAGAAGGGAGGAGATCCAAACAAACACACAAAGAGAATTTTATGTTTAATTTTTCTCCCCTACTTTAATATACAAATTTTATTTCATCAAGAGACAGATCATCTTTTTCATGTGCTCCTATCTTCTGCACAATAAAGCCTTTTCCCCAGGCCCAGATTGCAGACCTCAAATGGTAAGGCCACCTGGGTCATGGTAGAGATGTCAACACTAGCTCACTCCTTAATTCTATTACCAAACCTGCCTTAACCTTCACCCTTCTGCTCCATCGGGGTCCAGGAATACCTTTACAAGGATGCTTCCAGCTAAGTGGCCCTCAATAGATTGCCTGATCTGCACCATTGAGATAGTGTTACTGGCTATGGAAGCTATGGAATATTCCAAGTGAAGAATTTAGCCATCTCTCCTAAAGTCTAAAAATGTTCCTAACTCTTCATGTATCCATCGTGAAAGCGATTTACAAATACAAGTGAAAATAGTTTACAATTAAATACTTGTTTATCTACCCAGTGCTTATCATTTGGTAGGCACCATGCTAATCTCACTTCAGCCATGAGTTCTGTCCTAAAGAGGATGATGGAAGGGTGAATCAAACAGTTCAATGGCAATTACAGTATAGTGAGATATAACCCCATTGGAGTGGAGGGTACAGTAGACCACACTTTGATACTCAGCTCAAACTGAGTGGAGATAGGAGGTGGGGGAAGACTTCCTGGAAGGAGTGATAGCCTGACTGAGCATGGAGGAGATGTAGATGAGATCCAGACAAGAAAGTGGGCTGGAGATGAAAGGTTGTTGTTGAGCCATGAAAGACGCTGGGATTCTTGGCCTCCGGAGGAGAGGAATTCAATCTGAGGCCAGTGATGAGGCTTGATTGCTCAGAGCTTTTGTGTAATCAAGTTTTATTAAAGTACAAAATAGATAGAGAAAGCTTCTGACATAGACATCAGAAGGGGGCAGAAAGAGTGCCCTCCCTGCTAGTCTACAGCCACATGTTTTAGGTCTGTTAGAAAGCTATTGATCAGATAAGAGAAACACCAGGCCCCTCTCCCACAGTATGCATTTTTGAGATAGGATGGCAGGAGATGTGTCATCCCCCAGCCATAAAACAATATGAACACTGGTTTGTTGAGCTATTATCAGCCGAAGGTTTGAGAAAAGAAAAAAAGTTAGTCTTAGGTGGAACCATTTTAAAGAAAGGCAGATTCCAAAGCAAATACACAGTTTCATTAACATAAGAAAAACATTTCCAGAAGAAAAATGCATTGGTTAACTCAAGGTTTGAGAAAAGTTAAGTTCAAGTGGAACCAGTGTCATCAAGGCAACACAGAATTTTAAGAGAAAACAAAAATCTGACATTTGCAGCCTATTTCCTCCTTTAGGAGACCCCTGGCCTTTCTGTCTGTTACCTTCTCAAACAGAGAAGTAGAAGGGGTGCTCCAGGCAAAGGGGAAGTGCGTGGTGAGGAAGAGGATGCTCAGTTTGGGTAAGTGAAAATAGTAAGAGAATAGAGTGTGCAGACCTTGAAATTCTTTGTCTGGAGATGACCATAGGCCTGTAGGTATCCTCAGTATTTATGGCAGCATGAAAACCACAGGTGGATTTGATTTGACAGTTGATACAGCTCAAACGTTTCATACTTTCTTTTTAAAAGATCATACGTTACCAAAGCAGTATGGGTGGAACTTGAATTTAAAAGTTATGGGGCCTTTAGCTGGGCTGCTGAGGTTCTCTAGTGGGAAGGAAAACTAAAAGGGACTTTATTTCCCATTTCTTCCACTCATCTACTTGCTTAATACCTGTTTTTGTTGCTAGTATGTCTGTTCCTCAGATTGTACCCATCTTGTTCAGTGCTGGATCTCCAGACCCCAGTGCAAACGATGGGTGCTCAATCACAACAGTCAAATAAAGATTTATAAGGCCTTTATGCCAGGTATTTATCAGGCCTCTATTATTTGCCAAGCATTTTATATATAGTAAATCATGCACTGTCACAGCATACTTAAAGAATAAAGCTCAATTATTTCCTCCATTTGAAAGGGGAAGGCACCAAGGCAAGGGATACAAAGTCATTTGCCTGGAAGCTCGTATACCTCATAAGCTGCAGAACCTAGGTAGCCTAAATAGCAATGGATTCATCTAGAGGCCCTCTGGGCCCCTCTAAGTGCTTCTCCTATTAGGAAAGGAGTTGGGCCTATTTGCCATTTTCTCCTTTTTCATAGGCTACCAGGCCCAAGTGGGGACTCTAAATGCTCAGAAATGGACAATATGTGGCCACCTAGGCAATAAAGAGAAACTTCATTTGTTTGTTCTTTTCTAAACTTATTAATGACAGTTCTGTGAGGAATTTAGAGGAGAGAGAGGGCAGAAAAACTCTAAATATCCATGATCATAAGACACTCACTCTATCTCCTGCCTTTGTAATCTGTTATCAGATTGGATTTCTTTTTAAAAAAGGAATGGAGAGGAGAAAATTAATCATCTGAGGGTTTTTTTTTTTTTTGGGGGGGGGGGGGACATTGCAATAAGTAATGTAAAAATAACACTCACTACCAAAGTTTTGAGTTCAAAATAGAACTATTGTATGCTAATATTCAAATACAGCATTTGAATCTGGACATCAGGAAGCTTCAGTTTTAGGGATGTTTCTGGACATGTCACTAAACATGAACTTGTGTGTGTCTAAATCTGTCTGCCTAGGTTCTGGGTTCAGGGTGCTGTTCTAAACTGCAATATTTGTAAACTGTCAGACCCTCATGATCTGCAGGCAGATCCTGAAGAAAGCCTTACACAGCTTCATAACCGAATACATAAGAAGATGTTCATCGATGGCACTCTTATGTGTGGTGGAAGGACGTTGGACCTAAGATGGGAGTCATCCCTTGGTGAGGACAGACTACAGATCTCTGTGTTAGTCGCTCAGTCGTGTCCGACTCTTTGCCACCCTGTGGACTGTAGCCTGTCAGGCTCCTCAGTTCATGGCATTTTCTAGGCAAGAATACTGGGATGGATTGCCATTTCCGTCTCCAGGGGATCTTCCGACCCAAGGATCGAACACCGGTCTCCCGCAGTAATTGGAAGCAATTGTTCTAGATAAGGTCTAGGTGTGTGCACAACATCGGTTAAAAAACTGTGGCCAAAAGGGACAAAGTAAAGATAGAATGAGATATATGACACAGCGGCATTTATGTAAATTAAAAATGTATATACCGAAACCAAAAATGTGTTCTACAAAAACATACAGCAAGAAAGAAAAGGATGATCTTTCCAATGATTTCTTAAAGGGGAGTGGGAGATGAGAAATAAAATTGAAGAAAGGCAATTAAAAAGGAATCTATAAATAAATAAAACAAAAGAATGGCCCTGTAGACATCAGTGAAAGGAGTAACTTTTATTCAACTCTTTGAATGTAAAGGAGAGAGAGGGACAGACAGCTAGAGACAGGGAAAGGAGATGACATTAAAATGACTAGATCTAAAAAATAAAAATAAAAAGAAAGAAAAAAAGAAAGTGCAAAATATAACATTTTATATTAAAATACAAAAAAAAGGACTAGATCTTAACTTGTGTTCTGGGTACAGAGTGCTTTCATTTTAGAACTTGGTTAATTTCTTTTTTTAATATTTAAAAAACTTCTTATTTTGGATAATTTATTTAGAAAAAAAATTAATCCACCGGGGAAACGTGGGGGAAAGTTGGTGATACATAGAACCTTTAGACCGATTCAAAAACATAGGCAATGTCAGGAGTGGGATTCGAACCCACGCCTCCAGGGGAGACTGCGACCTGAACGCAGCGCCTTAGACCGCTCGGCCATCCTGACTTGCTGGCTTTCAGGGCCCCTCGAATTTCATATCAATGTCTACATGAACCATAGTCTTTTTTCTTTCTTTTTTTAACCCCTTCTCTTTTCTGAGGATGCGGAAAATTTTCGATTAAAAAAGGCAACCACCGGTTTACGTACGGCCCCGGACGCCGACCCCGAGTGGAAACGCGGAGTCAAGTGCCGGGTGGCGGGGACCGCCGGGCAGGGTCTTCTGAATAAACGCTGATTCGATTCCAGGCTGCAGCCGGCGGGGCGGCGCTGGGCTGGGAACCCAAGAGTTAGGGAGATTTCTCTGCACTCTAGACAGAATTCTTGTTTATATAATGGCACCCATATTGCTGCAATTGCCTTACTTAAACTGACACTTGCTCCTGAGAAGTCTTACGCTATTCAGTTTGGTGCTTGCTGGGGCCCAGCCCTCGGGTGCTCATTAGCTCCTCCCTCCTTTCCTTTTTGTCCGCTAGACCCTCGAGACCCATATAAGGGGGTCCCAGTGTCTTGCTTCTTGATCTGGATTTTCCAGCTGTACCCTGAGGATTTGTGGACTTTTCTGAATGGATGTTATGCTGCTCTCAGAAGGAGGCATCAAACTAAGGCCAGTTCTGCCTTTCTCTTTCTACAAGCGTGTCACTCTGTCTTCCCTTAATTCGTAAGGTTTTCGTACATCCGTGTTTATGTCCAGCAAAGCTGTACCTCAAAGACTTTCCAACTAGTTTGAAACACTCCTCAAAAAGTACTTAGTTTAAGTCCTTTGAACTAAACAATACAGATTCTTTTTATTTTTTAAAGGAGAGGATGAACCAAATATTGGTATTGGTTATATTTGAGTGAGGAGATTTGGGATCATTTTGACTTTTTAAAATTAACTTTCATATGTATTCAAGGAAAAAGACTATTTCCATTTTAAATTTTAAAGTGAGAGGCAAGAGTAAAGGCGCGTATAGTTGAGAGTCGACTCAGAGTTTTCCAGAGTGCAATTTGAGGAGACCTGAGTGTTGCTTGGAGGCAGAAGGAGCAGATGAATAGGGATATGCAGAGAGATGGCACGGAAGAGCTGTTGTTGATTAGTGATGATAGGAGTTGCACAGTTGTTTTTCTCTTAATGTGAATGTCTGAATCTCTTTTAAAGAGAGGTAGACCCTTCCAAACATGTGATGACCAGAGTTGGCTTTTGGTGTGTGAAATGAAGTCCTGTTACTATTATTTCAGGAGTATTTGCATTTTTAGGCTGGTCTTTAGCTGTGGGTGAAAGGTTTTAGTTTCTGGTTTAAAAAGAAAGTCAGGCCTTGTAAATATTACAGTTGATTATTTGCACTGGTGGAAGAGGCCTTTCTGGACCCTCTGAAACCACAGTATCACTGATTCTGCTTCAGGTCATTAAGATAGGCTTTGACAAGGAATCAGCAAGGCCACCTTTCTTCTCTTTTGGAAGATTTGAAAATAAAGCCAGAGCTACCAAGACTGTTAATTGCCTCCTCCAGGCACTGGTATCTGATGGAAAGGGAGCTGCAAGTCTTATCTCATAAGTTCAGAATCTACTGCCAGCTCAATAGTGTTTGGTAACCATTTTCCTTGAAGATCAGGAGGAAACAGGAAGGTGAGGGCAGTCGCAGAGCTAATTGAAACCTGTGACTGTTTCTCTTTCTACTCTCAGAGAGGGGTTCCTGTGGCATCTGCTTTTATTTAGGGTAAGATTTTATATATACATTTAATGTATGCATTATACAGTAAGCTGGCAAAACAACTACTTAAAGATTCTCAAGTATTTTTTAAAGAAGTTTGGACTTTTTAAAAAATCTTTTACTTTCTAAAGATACAATTTGAACATAAATGAATACTTTGAAAGCAAAGGTAAATGGTGGTCTTCTCTAAGAAGTTCAATGCAGGGTAGGGTGATTACACCTTGAGGAAGGGGCAAAGAAAGGAGGATCACTCAAGTTTGTTTGTTTTTCCAATTACGAGGCATCACCAAATATTTCCTCCAGAGGCTAAGGGTGGGTAGCCACTGGCACTGTTGCCTTTTTGTAAGTAGCTAGACCTTCCTGGGACAGGAGGCCCTGGTGAACCTACTGCCATCAGGTCTGGCAATGGGTCTTGGATAAACAGAACACAGTACTTTGACCCACTGCATTCCCACGCAGGTTTCTTCTCTCTGTTTTTGTGTCAGTTCCATTTGTTGGATAAAGAAAGGGAGGTACAGAAGCTGTTTTAAACAATCAGACAGACTCATTTATTAGGTTAAGACCATGGGCGACATTGATACTGGAAAACCCAATGGAAATGGAAGGTGGGAGCCTGGACAGGACAAACATATACAGGAAAATACAAATACGAACAAGTGCAATCAATCTAGCTGTGCTGAGCACAATGACGCACTTTCAGGGGACCCTGAGGAGAAGCAGCACATAGGAAAGCTGAGTGGGGAGAGAGTGATTTGTGGCTCAGTATGGAAGTGGATGGTGGTTAAAGCTAATTAAAGCTATGGTTGAGCAGTTTTAAACTATATGTTGGTGAGACATGGGCATTGGCCATGAGACAATAGCAGATAAAGTGATGATATCACTGAAAGATAATGCCTGAAAATGCCTCTAAAGTGGAAAGATTCTAGATCAAAAGGAAGAAGAGAACCAGCAACTTGTGGAATCAACAAAGTGAGGTTGTAAAGAGCCCTTTGCATTTTGGTTAAAATTCTCTCCTCTTTCATTCTATCTGACCTCCTCACCTTCTTTACACCCCTTGCCAATTGCTCAGATCCACCCTGTAGGAATGACTTAGAAAATCTGAGATACGGGCCCTAACACTCTAGGGATAAGTCAGATGTCCATCACTGCCTGAGTTCACCTCATTTTCTTTTATCATGATGTGCCCTCTAAGTTCCTTTATGGGATTTCAGCCACCGGTTTTCCCTTCCCAGAACCCTTCAGGTTTTCTGCTTACCTAAAACCTGTTCCTCTATATACTCCTATTCTGGACACCATGATGTTTCCATCATAACCCCATGCTGACCTAACTCCATCTTGATCCCCGAACTGCAATTCCCTCCCTAGAGGATTTGGCCTCTGGGATGGGAGACCACAAGAAGCAGTCTGAGTCACCTCCCTGCCCCTTAACTATTGTTACAGAAACAGATTAGGAAGGGCCTATTCCTCACACTCTATCAGCAGCAACACAACCTTCTCAGGATTAATTAATCCCTACCCAACAGGAAGAAACAGGGGCTGAGTAAAGCTGGCAGATGAAGCCCTGGGAATGGTGGAAGAGGGGGTTAGAGTAGAGGGAAAGAGCTAAGCTGGAGTATTTCTTAAGGCACCCCTTGGCTGGGCTGGAGAGGGATTAGTTTAGAATGGAGGGTTTCTATATCCCCAGAGGCAGAGTCCTCCCCCATGGGGAACAGTGGGATCTCCTTTGAAATGTCCTTGGCATCAGCAACTACTGTGACTCCCTCAAGCCCATCAGTGACTGGGCAGATAGTCAGGGGCTTTTTACCACAGGACCACAAGCAGAAGAAGGGCCGGAGGGGGCCAGAGAAAGAAGCCTTGGAGAAAGTATAGATATGGGATCCATCAGTCATATTGTAAAACAAGATGTCTCCTGATTCATAGTCAAGGAAGACACCAACCCGGCGCGGGGGTCCAGCCAGTGGGAGAGGGGTCCTCAGTGGCGTGAGAGCCCAGTACCCATTTCCATACAGCTCCACAGCCCAGAATCCATTTTCGGGAGTCATGGGGTCAAATCCTTTCTTCATCACATTCTCCCTACACACCCCAATTGCCCAGTCTGTCCTGTCTCCCACCTCTACCTCCCAGTAATGTCTCCCTGAGGTGAAGGCCTCACGACCCATCACACAGGGCCAGGAGTCAAATCTCTCTGGTTTCTCAGGAAGTTTCTGACGTGAATCTTCGAGTCGGACAGATTTTGAATCTTCATACAGAAAGAGGTGGGGGTGGGCGGTATCTGGATCCAGAGTCACATCCACTAGAGGCAGAGAGAAAGTGAGTGTGAGTATCAGTGAATGTCACAGGTTGAAAGAACCACCCTTTCTTCTCTGCTCTAGCAGTTGACAGGTCTCCTCAGGAAGGGAACTGCTTGGCCTGCTCAGCGGTCTCTTTTCCCCTCTTCCATCCACAGCCATAGGGTGATGTATCAACTGATTGTCCCCAGTACCCCATGGGACCCTGTCAGAGGGGGCTTGCCTTCTAGCCATCTTCCAAGAGCCCTTTATGTGCCTCAAGGATAATGGTGAAGCCATTTGCCATCATCTTTCCTCTCTATATATTAGTGGTTTTTATTTACAAGTATTGGAGGACTTTGAATACCTGCAGGGTAGTACCTCAGAGACCTTAAGATATTCAGAGTCACTGACCTGCATGCAATGTAGCCTTTTTCCATTCTGTAGTGAGAGAGGGGAGGGGAGGGGGAAAGAGTGTTATTGACATGTTTTATAATAAGAGAGAGACAACTTTGTGGATGAAAAAAGAACAAGAACATAGAACTTACTGAGCTCTTCCAGGAGTTTCTCTGGAAAACAAACAGAAATACCTTAATGACCTTCTAGCCTGGGTGTGAGGGAGGGGACAAAACAGGTGTGAGAAACATATAAAGGAGAAACTGTTTAATTCATGACTACCTGATTATTGAGGCATTATCAACAAATGAAGAACAAGAGTTTTGTGTTGTTTTCTAAGAAATATGCAGGAAATTCCTACTCACTAGGTATCAGATCTTTAATCATTACTGAGAAACCAAGTTAAAAGTAAGGATAGAGTCTGAAGGTTAATAATGAATAAACATCAGGTCTATTATCTCAGTTAGAATTTGCTTTTGACTCATTTTATACCCAAACCTCTGTTATTCTTCATATTGGGTGCCACTGAATTCAGGAGTTTTATAATCCCCTCTGATTTTCAGAATTCTGGTATTGATTATCTTCCCATTGGCAGTCATCCTAAAGGACTTGAATTCAAGCTCACATGAAAGCACTCCTGACAAGTATACTGGGATTCTGTGACTTACCTTTAGAGCTGAATTCATTCCTTCTCTGTCTGGATCTTTCCTTGTATAGTCTCCAAGTGAAAAATAGGGACCCAATTGTGAGAAGTCCTAGGACCATCAAGATGACAGCCATAGCCACCATCCAGGGAGTCAGCCTTGGGAAGAAGGAGGCTAGAACAAAATCCCCAAGAAGGACATTTGTTGAGAAACTCAGAGCAAATTTAGCTCCTCTCCTGCTTCCAAAGAGGGCTGGAAGAGAGAATGACCTGGACCTCTTACATTCCTCCCATGGCAAAAGAGTCCCTCCAATACCACTCTGAGGTTTTCAGATAAATTTTGGTCTTAGGTAAAAGAGAGCAGAGAAAGAGAGAAATGAAGATGAAGAAGAGTCACTTGGGGACAGGACCTGTGGGATAAAGAATATAATGGACCAATTCATGTTACCATGAAAATTTCTCCTTAGCCATCAATGCAGGATGGGAGCCAAGGAGATAAAGGAAGTAAATAAGGAAGGGAAAATATCACCTCTGTGTGCAAAAGAAGGGGACTCAATGACCCAAGAATAAGGAAAAGTTCCTGGCTGAACCAGAGGTAGAGTGTGAGGACTCTGGAAACTTAGAGCTCTAGCATGGGATAGGGAGGTGGCGAGGGGTGGGGGTAAGGGTGGAAAGAGGAGAACTAATTTAGCTAGCTCCAGAAGGCTCTGAATCAGGAAGACCACACCCCTCAGAGACAAAGCTTCTCTAAGATATATCTCCTAAAAAAATCTGGAAAACTTCCCTATCTAAGATATATCTTCTAAGATGGAAAATCTGGAATGTCTATGAGTTCTAGGTATAAAACTTATGCCTTCAGAATTTCTAGTAAAGTTGGTAGGGCTCAGCAGGCAGGAGTTTAGGTGGGGAAAGTTTAAGGTGAGGAAAACAGACAAGTATGACAGGAGGTTGTAGCTGGGCAGGTGTCCCATGTGATGTTGCCCTGAAACGGTGTCAAAAAGGAACCTAGCACCTGTTTTACTGACCTGGTATGGAAATCTCTACTTCTTTTTCCTGGCCAAGAAGAAGGTTCCGGATACAGCAAGACACATTCTTCATAGAGGTGTCCCTGATGATCACTGAAGCTCTCACAGTAAACAAGCCTTCTTTATCAGGGTTCCTGGACTCTGACATGGATGGAAACTCTTCTCCCTTTTGAGTTCGCCACTGTACTTGGGGCTCTGGGTACCATCCCACTGAGGTACACTCCAGCTGGATCTCTCCACTCTCTTGAACCTCCATACTGATGCGAGGATCAGAGCCCAGAGCTATGGAGAAAGAAGGCGCCTTTAATGGACACCCTTCTCAGAGCCTTATAACCATAAGTGAAGTCGCTCAGTCATGTCCGACTCTGCAACTGCATGGACTATAGCCTATCAGGCTCCTTCATCCATGGGATTTTCCAGGCAAGAGTACTGGAGTGGGTTGCCATTTCCTTCTCCAGGAGATCTTCCTGACCCAGGGTTTGAACCTGGGTCTCCTGCATTATAGGCAGACGCTTTACCATCTGAGCCACAGGGAAGTCATAACCATAACCATAGGGCTTTATTTATAGTTTGAGAAACAGAAGCCAAAAGGAACTGAGAATGAGAGGGACCCTTCTCCATGTTTTACTACACAAGGGAACTGAGGTATCCATAAAAGAAGACATCTTATCAGAGATGAAACAACTATTGGCTTAAAGTCATATTCCAAGTTGTGTATATATGTGAAAATGTGTATTCTTTTCATGAAAAGGGCCACCATTTTCAGCAGATTCTCAAAGGTGTCTATCATTCATAAAAGGTAACAATGACAGCTTTATGCTTTCAAATCTCTAGGGCTTTATAACCAATCTTTAAGACACTACCTTAAAAAGGAAGATGAGTTATATATGATGCTACCATGTGGGACACCCTGTTATGAAACAGGGACCCATATTTCACCCATGTATTTTTCAAAATTCATCTTTACTTGAATATATGCATAAAAATCAATATACACTGCACAGTAATATTTTACAAGTATATAATGGTTTTAGAATTGACAAAGCAGTTTCTCATATTCCAAGCATGAGGGATCTTAGTTCCCTGACCAATACCCCCTGCACTGGAAACGCCAGACTGCCAAAGAAGTTCATATATTGATTTTTTGTTTTTAATTTCATTCTTGCAAAATCTTGTTCAGCAGGTGCTCCCCCAGTTTTACAGTAGGAAATATAAGTAGGAAAGAAATCTGCTTGGTGCCAGGTGGGAAAATCAGACCTCAAAGTATACTTTGCTCCTGAGTGTTTACCATTTCCTTATAGTTTCACTCTGAATTCTGGCTTGAAGCAAAATAAGAAACAAAACCAAAACTTTTGTAGGTAGGTCAAGACCCTTAACAACCACCATGTTCTACAAACTCATGAAATCAGTCTTTGGGTACTAATCCACCAAGTAAGCATTGGGGTCGCTCACTACAGCCTGACTGTAAATGGTGAAAAATACACAACTTAAATGCCCAATTCTGGGCTTTGACCAAGCAAATTATGATGCATTAATAGAAGAGAATGTTATACAGTCATTATATCTTACACTTATTTAATTATTAATACGGGGAAATGATTATCCTATAACTGAGAGAAAAAAAGCAGGATATCATGGAAACAAAGTTCCAACAAGAAAGATCATTCGCTGCTCCCTGTCTACTCAGCTCAAACCCTCTTCCTACTTATCTCCTACTCTAGGCCTGCCAACCCCTTCCAGCCTAAAAGGTATTTGGGAATCTGATGGTTTCCAAAGTAACAGAGCCATAGGAAAATATTATCCTGCATGGAGTCACCGGAGAAAGTCAAGACCCGTTCACTCACCAGCCACCTTCAGATGCATGATGGCCTCTTCGTAGTTTTCATCCTGCCTGAAAAAGCATCGATACTCCCCATCATCAGAGGGTTTGACCTCCTGTATCCTCACAGCGACTCTGCCCTCGGCAATGTGGTCCTCCACCAGCGACACTCTTCCCCGGTACTCAGCCATCTCCTCTCCCTCCTGCTCTCGCCCTTCGCGGCTCACGAATACCGCGGGCGAGACCTTCTCCCGGAACCAGCGCAGCTCCATGCCCTCGGCGCTCACGTTAGGGGAGAGGCTACAGGGGAGCTCTGCATCTTCGCCCACCACCGCCAGGATGGGCCCCAGGGGTCCGATCACATCAAAGGGAGCTGCCAAAACACCAAGAGTCAGACGGAATGTGGAGGTGGGAGTTGAGGACTGATACAGACAAGGATCCCACTGAAGGGCACTCTCCCACTACAGCTCCAGGGAGCCCATCTGGGCCCTTGGAGAAGTCGCTGCTGCTGCTGCTGCTGCTGCTGTTGCTGCTAACTCACTTCAGTCGTGTCCTACTCTGTTCGACCCCAAAGACGGCAGCCCACCAGGCTCCCCTGTCCCTGGGATTCTCCAGGCAAGAACACTGGAGTGGGTTGCTATTTCCTTCTCCAATGCATGAAAGTGAAAAGTGAAAGTGAAGTCGCTCAGTCGTGTCCGACTCTTCGGGACCCCATGGACTGCAGCCTACCAGGTTCCTCTGTCCATGGGATTTTCCAGGAAAGAGTACTGGAGTGGGGTGCCATTGCCTTCTCCAGGAGAAGTCGCTAAGGACAACCAAATGAGACTGCTTACAATTACTGAGAAATTTCAAGCTTGTAGGCTAGAAATTATCCTATAATTGAGAGGAAAAGGCAGGACATCATTGAAACAAAGTTCCACCCAGAAAGATAATTTGCTGCTCCCTCTCTACTCAGCTCAAACCTTCTTCCTACTCATCTCCTACTCTAGGCCTGCCAACCCCTTCCAATCTCAAAGGGATTTGGGGAACAAGTCTGATGGTTTCCTTTCCAGACCTACCAGAATCCAGCTTGGGCAGCTGGAGGAGAATGAAAATGAGAAGACACCCCGGGAGGCAGGAGTTTGGAAAGATTGCCATCTCCAACCTTTCTGGGCAGCGAGATGCTTGTGGGCTTGAGTTTGTTGGGAACTTCAGCCTAGGAGAGATGAAAGAATAGGCAATAACTAAGGGTTGTTGAGACACCACGCTCCTGCATCCTCCCAGCAGTTCTTTTCAACTTGGAAAGCATCATTTGCACCTTAAGCTTCCTCCTCGCCTTCTGCGAAGGGTAGACTTTCAGTCCAGGCTGCCATCAGCACACATCCACCTACCACCCTAAGGTTAGCCAATCTTGTCTGTACAAAACAGCAAAATGGGCCCTAAACTCCCAAGAGAGTCTTAGGAAAAGGTAATTGTGATGCGTAGTACCCATTAACAGTTTCGTTAATTATAAATAGACAAGTCTTGGAACCACTGTGTCAAAAAAATCTCTTCTTTCAAACAATAATTTGACATCTGCCTTTAGCAATGATAATAAAGATACAGTGATGGAGACCAGGGAAATAAGCTGGAGCAGGAAAGAAGAAAGGCTGGAGGAGATGGAATAAGAAATGGGCGCTGAAGAGAGCTAAAGGGCTTGAAGAGTAGAGGGCCTGGGCCTAGGGAGGAAGAAGCCCGGGAAAGAGCCTCTGCTGCTGGCTCTAGCAGGGGTTGGGAATAATCCCAGATACTGACCTCTGATGTTGGAGGAAAAGGCACCAACAAGCTCCTGCTAGCAAATGAGAAAGCTGGTTGTGGCCCCTTTGGCAAAAGTAAAAGGAGAAGGAAGGGGGAAGTACTCTCAGGAAAGCCTGCCTTCCCCCACGCCTCCACCCCAACACTCCCTCCTCATCACTGATGTATTTACTTTGGGGGAAAAAAAGGTCCAGAGAGGAGAAGGGTCTGTGGATTTGTGGTCTTCAGCTCAGAAATTAGGATATGCACTGATAACCTGTTTACAGAAGGGAACAGATAAAAAAAGATAGAGAATTTAAGAAAATACTAAAATAAGATGTGAGACCTTGGGCCATCTCCAAGCCTCACTTTTTAAATCTCTAAAAAGGGAATATTGTTATTAATACCTTCTTTGGAGAGGGGTCCAAGGATTAAATGAGATTAAGTATGTTAAGTGTTTCTTATAATAGGGATTTAGAAGCGGGGAAGTTGTTCTTCTATTATTATTTATATGAGTTGAAAACTAAAGATAGGCTGAGAATGCATGGGTATGATTCAGTTTTCAGGGCCTAGAGTTGCCTCTCTGCAAAGCTACCTCCCTAAAAGCAATTTATGAGGCCTGCAACTCCTTGTTCTGGGTTAAACCCCTTATTGTCATAATTCAGTTCAGTTGCTCAGTCATATCCGACTCTGCGACCCCATGAACTGCAGCATGCCAGGCCTCCCTCTCCATCACCAACTCCTGGAGTCCACCCAAATCCATGTCCATTGAGTTGGTGAGGCCATCCAACCATCTCATCCTCTGTCGTCCCCTTCTCCTCCTGCCCTCAATCTTTCCCAGCATCAGGGTCTTTTCCAATGAGTCAACTCTTTGCATCAGGTGCCCAAAGTATTGGAGTTTCAGCTTCAAAATCAGTCCTTCCAATGAACACCCAGAACTGATCTCCTTTAGGATGGACTGGTTGGATCTCCTTGCAGTCCAGGGGACCCTCAAGAGTCTTCTCCAACACCACAATTCAAAAGCATCAATTCTTTGGCACTCAGCTTTCTTTATGGTCCAATTCTCACATCCATACATGACTACTGGAAGACCCATAGCCTTGACTAGACGGACCTTTGCTGACAGAGTAATATCTCTGCTTTTTAATATGCTGTCTAGGTAGGTCATAACTTTCCTTCCAAGGAGTAAGCGTCTTTTAATTTCGTGGCTGCAATCACCATCTGCAGTGATTTTGGAGCCCAGAAAAATAAAGTCAGCCACTGTTTCCACTGTTTCCCCATCTATTTGCTGTTAAGTGATGGGACCGGATGCCATAATCTTAGTTTTCTGAATGTTGAACTTTAAGCTAAGTTTTTCACTCTCCGCTTTCACTTTCATCAAGAGGCTCTTTAGTTCTTCACTTTCTGCCATAAGGGTGGTGTCCTCTGCATATCTGAAGTTATTGATATTTCTCCCGACAATCTTGATTCCAGCTTGTGCTTCCTCCAGCCCAGCATTTCTCATGATATACTCTGCATATAAGTTAAATAAGTAGGGTGAAAACATTTTAAAGATATGTATTTTTAAAGGTAGAAATCACTCATAATGTCAGCAAGTAATGATAGCCTCCAGTGATAGAACTGATGATTTATATAATTTGATACACCTTTGTATAATGTGGGCTTCCCTGGTGGCTCAGACCATAAAAGAATTTGCTTGTAGTGCAGGAGATTGGGGTTCATTCCTTGGGTTGGGAAGATCCCTTGGAGAAGGGAATGGCTACCCACTCCAGTATTCTTGCCTGGAGATTCCCATGGACAGAGGAGCCTGGCAGGCTACAGTCCATTGGGTCACAAAGAGTCAGACATGACTGAGCAACTAACGCTTTTATGTAATGTGAAACACTGTTAATAGCTACATAATATCATATTGAAAGTTCCTATAATTCCCAAGATTGGCACATCTTGGGTTTTTTGCCTATTGTAAATAGTGCAGTTTATACACAAGTCTTTGTCCACATCTTTGATAACTTCCTGATACACTTTCTGCTGAATTCCCAGAAATACCAGCATTAGGCCAAAGGGTATGAACATATTGTCAAAGTTTCTTCCTGAAATGTCAACCCTATTATACCATCAGTGGAAATATCCTTCTCACCTAACTCTTGCCAGCACTGAGGGCTATTCTTCCTCATCATCACTAATGGGCTGGGTGAAACTGACCAAATTAGTACTTTATTATGCATTTATATGATAGTGAGGTTGGTTATTTTTCATATTTATATATTTTAATATATTCTGGAGGTGAACTTTTCAAGTATTTGCCTTTTTTTCTAGACAGATTTTGCTGCTTTTTTTTGTAAGTCAATATGTGTGAACATTATAAAAATGGAAAACATCAGATCTGAGTGATATTTGTGGCAAAAATCCTTCACCACTCATTTGTTACTTACCTTTTAATTGGGATTGTGATCAAGACCAACAAAAGAGCACTGCTCAAAAAAGAGAAAAGAAAAGAAAAAGATAATTACTTCAGTGGATATGCCCAAGTGCCAGGAGAGTGAATTTTCTCAAATATAAACCTGATCTTGTCACTTTTTGCTTAAAAATGTCTACTTGTCTCCTTCGTGACCCCAGCATCCAATTCAAGCACTTAATCTGGTCAAGAAAATGCTGTAAGATCTAGTGGCCTTCCTGCTTCCTTTCTCTGCGGCCTCTTCTCCCTAGTCTCCCAGCACTATCCAGCTCACATGAGAAACACTTCTGAAGTCTTCTGTCTTATCTATAACGTTTAAGGTAAATTAAAACATTTTACTGTATTACATGTGAAATTTCAAAAGAAATGTGACTCTGACTATACTTTACCCCTTCCAGCTGAAATCGACTCTCCAGGAAGATGGGCCAGGTTTATCCTGTGACATGGACAACTTCCTGGTCCCTCTTTGCGGTCAGGAACGTGACCTGAAGCCTACTCTGAGATGCACCTTAATTTATTTACTTTTGTCTTTTGTTTCCAAGTCTCTCTTCCTGTCCTAAACTGAGCTCTTTGTGTTCATACTCTCTGACGTTTTATCAGCATATAGACTGAAGTAGAATTTGCAGCTTATATCACACCAACCAGTCCTTGACTTTCCTAGTTTGAAATGTATCTGCCTCATTTTCAGATCTCGTTTGTGCTAAACTTTCACAAATATCACTGATAACGAGTTTCCTTAATTCATTCTAATTAGACTTCTCTCCCTTGTTCTGCATTGTCAAAATATCTAATAATAATTTGGGAAGAGGAGAGGGGGAAGAACTTTTATGTTCACCTAAGAGAGCTGGACTGAAGGAGCCAGGAAATAGATTGCAAATGGTAGGTAGAACTCAACTTATTATGTGGCAGCCAAGGTTCTGGTTGGATAATATCTGAGTCATTTAGACAGAAACCAACAGCACTAGGCAGGATCTCTGAATTTTCCAGGCTCCATCAGTGAACAAAGATTCTAGATGCTCCCTCCTGTCATCACTCCCATTGTTTGTGGGGTCCCTTTGTGATGTGGGGCTGTTATGAGCAATTTCCTGCTATTCTGGAGACGGGAAGCATAAACTCTTTCCTCTTAGACATGAAACCATTTGGGCTGGAAAATGTGATGTGCTCTGTATAAGAGCAAATTGAATGCCAAAATATAAGGGCTTCTCCCCTCTCCACCCTGCTTTTTGTCACACGCCTTTCAAATTTCCTGATATTATAAACTAGTCAGAGCCAATGATTACTCTCATCCTTGTTTTACTTGACCTCCAAATGCATTTTACTGAGGTAACCACTAGCATTAAAAAAAAAAATCAGTTTCTATTCTGTCAAGGTCATCCATACAAAGCTTTTTTTTTAAACAAATAGTATGAAGAGCTTATAAGAATAGCACCAATCTCACCCTACATGTCCTCATTCCCTAGAAATAGCCCCTTCAAATGCTTTGTTGCTTTATCTGGTATTTATCTAGGTATTTCTCAAGAGGAACCATTTGTGTTGCTATTTCTTGATGAATTTTTAGATATTACTTTTATCAAAAAGTATGGTCAGTGATGATTTAGTTCTTGTGATGGTTGATTTCATGTGTCAGCTTGATTGGGCTAAGGACTAGCAGGTAACTGGTAAAATGTTATTTCTGGATGTGTTTGTGAGGATGTTGCCAGAAGAGATATGTATTTGCATTAGTAAGTGAGGAAATTGCCCTCACTAATGCAGGTGGGTATCATCCAGTCCTTTAAGGGCTTGGACAGAACAAAAAGATGCAGGAAGAGTGAATTTGCTCTTTGTCTGGTCTGAAACTTCCAGGTCCTCCCCTCCGATGTTGGCACTTCTGGTTCTCTGGCATCTGGACTCTGCCTGGACTTACATCACTGTCTCCTCTGCTTCTCAGGTCTTCATGTTTGGGCCAGAACTACACTGCCAGTTTTTCTGGACCTCCAGGTTACAAAGGGCAGATTGTGGGACTTCTTTGCCTTTATAATTACATGAGCCTATCTGTCTTAATAAACCTTCTTTAATATATATCCTATTGGTCCTGTTTCTCTGGAGAACCCTAACACCATTGTTTTGTATCACCGATAGAAGTATGCCATTTTTTTCAGTATTTCCTATACCATGGCTATGTGACTACATTTTTATGAAACCGAGTTTTGTATATAATTACTTTTATTTTCCTATTCAACTTTTTTGTGTTTGGGGAAGAAGGGAGGGAGTTAAATGATTGATCTATTTCCTTTGTTTGGGTTTCTGTGTTCCCATTACAGATTCTCCCCACCCCTTTAACAGACTCTAAGTGCAGTTTCCATAGTCAAACATCTCAGATAATTTATTAGTGCTATTACAACCCTTCCCCATTCCCATCCCTCCCAGAGCAGTGCTTCTCTAACTTAAGTGAGCATATGCTTCACTAGAGGGTCTTATTAAAATCAGATTCTGATTTAGATCTGAACTGGGACCAGGTTTCTCCATGCTGGCTGCTGCTGGTCTACAGGAGCTTTGTCCTGTTCTTTACACGGATGCTACAGGTGAAGAGGCAGCTACTGGCTCTGCACGAATTGTGGAGATGCCCTGGGTGATGGTTCTAGCTCAGGGTCTTGGGCTTATGTCTTTTGCGTGTGGCTAAACTGAGCTAAGACAAAGGGCTGGGGGAAACAGGCACAGGATGCGTAGCACTGTATCCTGGGGCTTGTAATGAACTTTGTGGCCAGCCACTTTTTCGCGGGGTACACACTATTGGCATGCTGGTAATAATTAGATGTGATCTAATGGTATGTAGACATTATAATGCTGACACAATTCCCCCACTTATTAAGCCTGTATTAAGTTCATGTGCATTGTGCAGTGATCACTTTGTAATGTACAGAAATATTGAATCACTGTTATGCAGCATGGACTAATGTGCTTGTTAGGTTGTAGGTCAGTTATGCTTCAAAACAAACAAATGAACCAATTCATAGAAAGAGATAGATTTGTGGTTACCAGAAGTGGAGGGATAGGGTAAAGGGGGAATTGGATGAAGGTGATCAAAAGGTACAAACTTCCAGTTTTAAGATAAATAAGCACTAGGGATATAATGTACAGTATGATAAATATAATTAATACTGCTGTATGCTGCATATGAAAGTTGTAAATAAAGTCAGTCTTAACAGTTTTCATCACAAAGAAGAAACCTTTGTTCCTTTATCTTTTATTTTGTATTTGTATGAGATGATGGATGTTCACTAAATTTATCTTGGTGATCATTTCCTGATGTATTTAAGTCAAATCATTATGCTGTACACCTAAAACATATACAGTGCTCTATGTGAATTAGATCTCAATAAAACTAGAAGAAAAAAATTATGTGCATTATAGTACAACAGATTTGCATATGTAAAGGGTGAGTAGAAAGGAACTGAAGAAGCCCGAGGAAGATGTGATGGATTTTTGTGTAGAAAGGCAGCATTCCTGGGGGTGGAGTAAGATTAACTGTGTCCCCTGCAGCAAGAGTCTGAGGACTGGTTGAGGAGTGACACTTCTGAGTCATATTCCTGGAAATACTTTTGAAACAGAGTTCCTAGAACAAAGAGATTCAGGAAGGGAATGTATGGGAGCCAATAAAGTGAGGTTGGATTGTGCAAGGGATAATAAGAGGATATAAGGAAGGAGTTGGGGTTACA
The DNA here is from genome assembly GCA_007570785.1 of Antilocapra americana. Taxonomy (NCBI): domain Eukaryota; kingdom Metazoa; phylum Chordata; class Mammalia; order Artiodactyla; family Antilocapridae; genus Antilocapra; species Antilocapra americana. Next base: position 2,094,176 of record ML664180.1, read on the forward strand.
TGAGCCACTCTGAGTAGTTCCCAGAATCCCCCGCCACTGACCCTCTCTTTCTGTTACTTGATGGGATAAAGTCCTCCAAAGAAGGGCTCCATTCCCCCTCTGGAGGACAGGCTATAGAAAACATGAAAACAGAGTTTAGAATGTTAGAAGCAGGCTATGAATTCATCAGGGCTTTCCTGGTGGTTCAGCAGCAAAGAATCCACCTGCCAATGCAGGAGACATGGGTTCAGTTGCTGGTTTGGGAAGATCCCCTGGAGAAGGAAATGGCAACTCACTCCAGTATTCTTGCCTGGGAAATCCTGTGAGCAGAGAAGCTTGGTGGGCTACAGTCCATAGAGTTGTAGAGAGTTGGACATGACTTAGTGACTAAGCAACCAACCAACAATCATGAATTCATTGTTGGTCTGATTTTACTTTGAGGTTTTCACAGAGAGATTTTATAAGAAATACAAGGCCTTCCACTCTACTCTCTTATGAAAAGAGAGGTGGTTGGGGGAGGGGGAGAAATACAAAGCCTTGCTTATAGAACAATGGAGGGAACACCAGAATTCTCCAAGTTCTTGTATGAGTTTCTTTGGAAAATTACCCATTAAGATTTGAGTTAGATGTAGGAAGAAGGATGGAATGTGAGCATGAAATGCACAATGGGGCAACTGTTCCCTTCTGTGAATACTTGACTACTGAAAAATTATAGATACATCACGAACAAAGAATACTTTTTGTTTCCATTTTTGTTCTGAGAAATCTGTGGGAAGTTCCTCTTGGCTTTAGATACTGAGAGATTTTGCTATGTCTGAGGAACTGAAAGTCTGGGGCCAAATTTGATGTGGATGAGAGTGGGTGCTGGAGGCTGATAGTGGGGTCTGGCTTGCCTGTGACCATGTTGAAGGCTACCAGCCAAAGACCACCTGTAGTTGAATGAAATTGGATTTGCTGGCACTTGTTACAGTAGTGAGGATTCTACACACCACATGGGGCTGGGAGGTGAGGAGTGCATCGGTGAGAGCCAGTGCACTGGATATTACAGGATTTAGGACTGTGTTTGGTGATTTGGGGGAGGTTCAAAGAAAGAAGGGCTTGTTCTGGATGAATGCTGTCAGAAAGCAGTGGGCTGTTGTAGGAGTGAATATTCCAATAATTTGTATTAGAAAGTAAAGGAACAGAGTGGGCTAAAATTGCAATTGGTGGGAATTTCCTGGCGGTCTAGTGATTAGGACTCTGAACTTCCATTGCAGGCACCCAGGTTTCATCCCTGATTGGCGAACCAGGATCCCACAAGCCTGGCAGTGGGGCCAAAATTAAATAAATAAATTGCAATTGGTAAAGATGTAGCAATTACTGTAGCTGGCCAAGAGAGGGAGGTGTATGTTCAATTTGGTGGCTTGCTTTGTGTTCTTGTTTTGTTTTTGCCTGTGCTGACAAGATCATAGAGTGGATTTGTTTTTGTCTCTCTCCATCACAAGCACAGAATGGTCTTGTCTGATGTTGGTGTCTGTGAGATGGTTAAGTGAAGAACACTATAGCTGCTGCTAGACTTGTTTCTTTCTTTCTTCCTCAGTTGGAATCTTTTTCAAGAATTTTCTCAAGCTTGAAAATTATAAGCATTTCCTCAAGCATTTTCCTTCAGATATAAACACATTTGGGGCATTATAACCTTTAGAGTCCCTTCCAACTTCGAAAAATCTAGAATCATATTCCTAAATTTCTAGACTAGGATGACTTTTGAGTGGAAGTTACCTAAAAGGGTATGAAATCCAGCACATGACTAGAGATAGGAGGAGCGCTGGGGATGGAAATACTACTAGAAGGTTTTGAGGAAGACATAGAAATTTGGTGGATCTTGAACAATGGTGTGAAAGATTGAATTACTAGCCCCAGTCCTTCAGTCCTCCCAGAATCCTCATCTTTGGTATGGTCTCATCATGGCAAAGTGTATTTCCTTACCTCTTAACTTTGCATTTGGCCATGTGATTTGCTTTAACCAGTGGCATGTAGAAACTGACAATGTCTATTCCATGACCTCTTAAGATGCCTTGCCTGTTTCCATTCACGATTTTTATTTTTTTTTTTTATATTTTGGCCACGACATGTGGAATCTTAGCTCCTCAACCAAGGATTGAACTCTTTCCCCCTGCATTGACAATGCAGAGTCTTAACCACTGGACCTCCAGGAAGTCCCTGCCATTCACTCTTGAATACCATAAGGAACTGACTGTCATAAGAAGAAACTGCTTTGATCAGCCATTTAGTCTTAGGATAAGAGACAAGTGGAATAGTTGCCCCAGCCAACTCATAGACTTGTCATGAGAAGCTGAGCTGCTTAGCCACTGCAGCTTGAAGCAGAAAAGCCCAGCTGAGTTGAGGACTAGATTAGCCACATTCAGCTGACACCTCGACATATGAATAATATCAAATGAGTGTTATTTTAAGCCAGTGACTTTTAGGATGATTCGTTACTTAGCAGGAAGTACCCAATGTAGAAACTTGTTCCTAGAAGTGCAGTAGTATCATATTAAAAAACAACCTTCAAGGAGGGGCAATATACTGGTAGGGGAATACTATTAGGTATAAGATAAACTACAAGGATATAGTAGTTTACAATAGTTTACAATAAGTAAATGGACTATAACCTTTACAAATTGTGACTCACTATATTGTACACCTGTAACTTATATGATATTGTATAGCAAATACACATCAATAAAAAAAACTTTTAATAAAAAATAAAAATCAACTCTCTGAGGATCCCTGGCTGTGAAAATTAAACTGACAAAGACAAATTAACAGGAGAAAAGCATACAAATTTACTGAATTTTTACATGTGTTACTTGAGAGGTCTCAAAAGAGATTGAAGATCTGAAGAAGTGGCCAGAGCATGAAGTTTCGATCCATTTTAGGCAAAGAAACAATAAATTTGTGAGGAATTGATGAGACAAAGGGGCTCAGGTTAAGGGTAGTAAATTGTGAAGAAATAACAGGTTTGTTTATATAGCCTTCTCCTTGGTAATAAAGACATCTTCTTGCTACCTGGTACAGGGAAGCTACCTTTCATATGTGGGATACATATTTCTGCTTTCAGGGAAAAAAAGGTGAGAGGCAGGTGCCTTCCTCCTGCAGTTTTCTTAGACTCCTTCATCTTAAGATATTCTATATGCCAAGGTGCTATGTTTTGGAACTGTATGCCCAACACCAGCTTCTGGAGGCTACCCATTTCTCTAACATCAAGTTCACTAGTATAACATCTTCAAATTTTTCTATTTTTCTCTTTGAAAAGGAAATTCTTTCTTTCTTTCTTTTTTTTTTTTTTGCCTCACCCTGCAGTGACCTTATTTTGCCCACTTCGAATTAAACTCATCCTCAGCAGTGAAAATGCAGAAACTTAACCACTGGACCACCAGGAAATTACCAGAAATTGTTCTGTTACTTTCTTGTTTACAATAATAGCTCCCAATTATAGTTATAAGAAAACACAAACTCCTTTTGCTACCTCCAGAGTCCACACTGAATTGTCTCTCCCTATTTCTCTGGCCTGTCCACACTTTTCCCTACCATCCTTGGGCTGCTCTGATCTTTTTATTCTGGTAGTAGCCCAAATCCAACTGCACCCTAGTCTTTTCCCCTTGATATTGTTTTTCAAACTGTATAGTAAGAGGTCTGGCCTTTATCTAGTCTCCTGGGAAATGACCTAAACCCTTGGAATTTCCTGAGTATTGAGAGTGTTGTGTTATTCCTGGTGAGCTCACTGGACTGAACCTGATAATTTATGCTAATGAGATGGTGAGTCAGCAAAACAGAAAGTCCAAGTGCCAAGGGGATTGAGGATTTGAGCTTTTTGTGGTCAGCTTGACTCAGGAAGAGAGAGGGGCTGGAGAAAGAGTTCAGTCACTATGTGGTCCATGATTCCGTCAGTCAAGGCTACATAATGAAAGGTCAGAAGAAAGTACGGCCACTGAAGCTTGGGTGTGCTCTCTGGTTGACAATACTCCATGTATAACACCTGTCTTAATTACTGTTATTTTCATCAAAGCCTAGACAGTGCTTGGCTCATGGCCAACAGTCAAAGATTGTTAGATGGATGTAAGAATAAGCTTCATGTGTGCTGATTCATAGTCCCAAGGGACTGCTTGGATTATAAATGTTAGCTTATTTACTGATAATTGTACATATACCTTATCTGTGTCAGATTACTTCTGTCTCTAATATCAAAGTCCTCTAAGCTTGATGATTAACAGTAACTGTAATTAAAAGGTCTGGGATAATTATACAAGTACCTTGTGTTTTATGGTATGAAAGGGTTGATTTAGAGCCAAGCATCAGGGAGACTGGAGAGAAAAAGGAATGATCCTGTGGCCCAGCCTGGCAGCAATGTGCCTGTCTGTTTCCTGTCAAGCCTGTGTAAACAGTTATGTGATTAAGGAAAGCTCTCCCTGAGTCCAGGGATATATGTAAGTTTCTCTTTCCCTTAAGCTGAGAAAACTTCTAATTATGGCAGGATGTGCCAAGAAGACCTAACTTCCAATCTCCCCACCACACCTCCCTCCTTGGCCCAGTCCACTCTCCCCAACATGGGGATCAAAGGGGAACAAGATTAACCACTGAGGAAACTATTACCTCACTGATAACTCCCATTCCATCGGAGGTAAAAGATTAAAGTCTCTCTTTGATATGTATAACTGAGTCACTTTGCTGTACACCTGAAACTATCACAATATTGTTAGTCAACTATTACTCCAATATTAATTTTAAGTCTCTTTAAACTAAGATGCCAAAAATCTGAAAAACTTCCACTAGAAGGTCTTGATTCAGAATTCTTCTTTTCCCCTTTCCTCTTGGGGTTGAATCCAAGTCACAATCAGAGGCAAGAGGGCAGATGGGAGTCACAGACACTGCGGCTCTCAGCCACTGAGGGCGCTGGGACCATTATACCGGGCCGACTTGTGACACCCAAGAAAGGGGAAGAGTCCCTGGGGGCCATTCCCCTTTTCTTCATACTATACTCCATCTCCTTCCTAGCCCCCAAATCCAGGAAGAAGGAAATTCTGGAAAATTTAATTCCCCATGCTGTTAAGAATGAGTAATCTGGGACCTCCCTGGTGTTCCAGTGGTTAGGACTCTGTGCTTTGCAAGCTGTGCCTTGCTGCCAAAAAAAAAAAAAAAGAAAAGTGATCCTTTTAGGAAGAGGAAATAGTAACACTCAGGTGACTCCAGACATTTTCTGTTCACTTGAGCTTGGGTTTTCAGTAAGATTCTGCTTCAGTTTGATTCTCAGCACTTTGCTATGAGGACACAGATAGTCTGTCTGCTTTCTACTTGTTTCCTGTTGTTTCTTTCTACCTGTTTGTCCCATTCTTAGTCTTTGCTCTGATAGCAGGGGTTTACGTTCTTTAATTAGTTAGTTTATTTCTGGTTTGGGGCTCCTATGCACAAGATTCCTGCCGCTTTGGAATCTTTCTTAGTCCTCAAGTCTCAGAAGACCCATCACTTCCTTCAGGAAGCCCTCCTTAATTTTACCATCTAATTTTCTATCTAAAGTAGCTCTCCTCAGCTTCCACCTATTCCTCTCTATAATATCACCGTTTATTTCCTTCATGGCACAACAGACTGTGCATGGTCAATACATTAAAGGTGATAAATTTCTTGAGAGTGAATGAATAAGTAAATATATGAATGAAAGATTGAGTAAAGGAGGCTGGGAGCTGAGTTCTATGCTGTTTTATACAGTGCTTAACAGAGCATTGGGTTCATGCTTAGTTTCAATAAATACTTAAAACATCTAAATTTTATGTTTAGAAGGTGCCTTAAAGATCAGACAATTTTTTTAAAGTATAAATGAAAACTCTATTTTCCTTAAACAACAACAACAAAAATCACTTTAACTTGCTAGATCATACTATTTCACTGTGAAACGGGGATCAGTACATTTCTTATGAGAAAGCAAGCATGCTGAATGAAGAAAAGTGTTTTGCAAACTATAATAAAATATATGCAAACCCACTCACACCCTTATTCTATGGAATACCGAAACACTGAAAAACTAACTTTTCTGAGATTAATACAGGCAGGTGTTAGTAGCTCTTGTTTCCTGACTCACTACCTGGTGCTTTTAGTTAAAACTGCTCAAATGTTATCATGTCAACAGTACCGAAAAAACACATGCACATTAATAAACCAGTTTTCCATCTCAACAAATCACCAAGTTCAATGTTCCAGACTTTTTCTAGAACGTGTCCATTTGGAACTGAAATAATACAATTTTGAACTTTTTAAGTATCTTTTAAATTTTTCAGCCAAGTTTTACAATTGGATGGCCGAATTACATAAATTCCAAAATACTACCATTTATGTCATAGTTTTAAATGCCTGACTCAATTCCAGGATCCTCTATCCTGGTTCTTAAAGGATGTTTTATAGATCTTTGGGTGGGGGGTAATCTCTGTTACATTTTGAGTCTACAAAGTTAATACTGTTCCATAATAATAATACTAAGATATTTGTCATTTTTCCTCTCATTCTTTCACTAGTATAGATAATGCTTTCTAGAGCCTCCATGACCTGTGATTCCAGCACTGAATACAGAGGCAGATGGTGAGGATCTAGCCACCTTCTAGGAGCCAGACATTAGATTTGCAAAAACATTAAAAAATATCACACTTCTTAATAAACTTACATTGGAAACAACAGATAGTGATCATTCCTGAAACACGTTTTTCATATTAACCTATAATTGGCTTATTCCTTTTTTAATATAAGTTAATAAATACATAAAAAAATTCTCAGTGTAATCTCTAATGCCACATATATTGATAGATATAACCCAAATGAGCAAAAGCCCTTTTCTGTCAATAATTTTTACGTGTCTAAACACATCCTGAGGCCAAAAAGCTGGAAAGCACTGCTCTTCTCACTGAACCTGAACTTTGAGATCCACTTGGTCCAATGCTTATCTGCTCATCTGGGACCATAAACCTTAGGCCACACCCAATAACAAAGTACTGACACCGTGTTTATTGTAGGGACACCTGAGCCAGGCCAGGCCAGGCCCAGATGCGTCCTTGTTCTTCATCCTCCTTCATCCTAGATCATCCTGAATCTAGGCCTGTGAAGCTTTACTGTGTGCTCTGGAAATCCTGGGGGTGGGTTAGAAATGGACCTTCTGTCTTACTTCCTCCATCTCTGACCTTCATTTCTGGTTCCCTGCCCTTCTTACATCCCAGTATGTCCCATTGTCCTTGCCCCAGATCCACAGTGAAAGTGAAAGTGCAAGTTGCTTAGTCATGTCCGACTCTTTGTGACCCCATGGACTTTACAGTCTATAGAATTCTCCAGGCCAAATACTGGAGTGGGTAGCCTTTCCCTTCTCCAGGGGATTTTCCCAACCCAGGGATCAAACCCAGGTCTCCTGCATTGTGGGTGGATTCTTCACCAGCTGAGCCACAAGGGAAGTCCAAGAATACTGGAGTGGGTAGCCTATCCCTTCTGCAGCAGATTGCAGGTAGATTCTTTACCAACTGAGCTATTAGAGAATCCCCAGATCCACAGTATCTGGTGTCAATTCCAGTCTCAGGCTGAATGCGTCATCCGATGTTAAAGCAGCTGGTTCTCTGCCTGTTACTTTCTCACACTTACTTGTTGGTTGGGAGCCGTGTGGCAGCACTTAGTGTTCCTGAGACTGGCCCCTGCCCCATGGTTACATGCAACAAGTTACTAAAGCAATAGCCTAGTGAGGGAGACACATGCTCTGGGGCTTGAAGACATGTCCAGGGGAACCCCGGGGGAGACTCTCCTGTGACCAGAGAAAGGAGGGTGGTATTCCTCCAGGCAGTGCTGTCGTAGAGGTGGCCTGGGTTTCCCTACTTGGCTCTGAGACCAGGGAATTGGTCCTGGCTGTTGTGGCGGGTCTCTGACCTGTGAAGGACCAGGCCCCCCTCAGGCACTGTGACCCCCTGAGCCCCTCTAAGTGATGGACAGATACAGAGGGGGCTATCATCGGACCCCAGCTTAAAGAAGGGCCTCAGGGGCCCAGAGAAGGGTGAACGGGGACATGTGTATATGTGTGACCTGTCCTTCATGTTATAGAAGGACACATCTCCAGCTTCGTAGTCCAGAAAGATGCCCACCCGGTGAAGGTGCTCTTTCAGGGGGAGGATCTTCTCTGGGGAGGAGAGGGCGCGGTACTGGTTCTCAAACATCTCCAGGGTCCAGAAGCCGTTCTGAGGAACCAGGAGGGCCTCCCCTTTCCTCTCAACATTGTCTCTACAAACCCCCACAGCCCACACCATCACGTTTCCAACTTCCACCTCCCAGTAATGTCTCCCTGAGGAGTAGCTCTCCAGGCCCAGGACACATGGCCGACAGTCGAATCTCTGTGGGTTGTCAGGCACGCTCTGCCTGAAAGGGCCCCTTCTCACACTTCTCCGGTCCGCTGATAGGAAGAGCTCAGGATGAGCGGTGTCTGGGTCCAGGAACACATCAGCTGCAGAGGAAATCTCAGGTTTAGGCCTGGGATCTCACAAGACTGTGAGATCCTGAGACCAGGACCTGACTCCTGGTCCCCCAAGAGATCCTAGAAGGCATGGGGAAGATCCCCTGGGTAACAGCCTTTTCCATGAAAGCCCCTTGACCCCAGATCCCAGGCAACTCATAGACAGAACTGAATTACTGAGTCTGCTCTTCTCTCTCTTGAGTGGCAGGAGCACTGCCTCAGATAGAGGAGGATTGAAGCTCTAAGAAATAGAAAGTTCAGCCAATGAGCTGAAATGAATGGCTCCCACTTTCTCTCAAAGTTCTCAGATCTGTCAGCTTTTCTATTCAAGATATATGATCTCTGGGGCTCGAGTTAGAATAAAGTTTTCCACTTGGCTTAAACTAGCAAAGAGGATCCATCCTCTCTCCCTCCCCCATTTAAGCAAGGCCAATTTTTCCCTATACAGATAAGGGTATAGAGGGTCCCTACATGGTTCTCTGTGTCCTAGTGGTTTAATCCACTAACAACTGATTTAAATGACTAACAAGAGCACCCTTCAGAGACTAAAAAAGGAAGAGAATGTCCCCCAAAGTCATCCTGCTGCCTGAGAGGTAAGTATGGCACAAGGTAGGGGAAACTATATCCATCCATTTTGCTTTAATAACATGGGTGTGATGACTACAGTTATGACCTGTCCGATGTAAGAAATGTTTCAGACCCCTGACATTCTGCAGCCATCTCTGCAGTTACTTTTTTGGCAGTTACTATTCGTCAGTCTACATCTAATACAAAACGATTATGTTAAAATGATTTTCTTCTTTCTCCAAATTGATATATCTGATGGCGATGATTTTGAAATTTGAAAGAGGAAATGTCTGAGTGCTGTGGGATCCAGCAAAGGCCGGATTCTTTGATGCTCTTGAGCAGAGGATGACAAACCATAAAACTCAGAAGTGCTCACTAGGACCAGGTCATTGGACTCTGTACTTTCCCTCTTGCCCACATCCCCTCCCCAATACACAGAACATCAGTGCTTTCTTGGAGCAGGAAGGCATTTCTGGCCTCTACACACTCCTGAGCCAGGCCTGGGAAGTTCATTGCCTTTCCCACCCATGGCTCTTCCACTGTGTAGTCTATATACTATCTCCCACGTTAGAGACAGCTAAGCTAGTATTGTCTTCTTTCAAATTAATCACTACTCAAAGAACAACAGCTACTAAAATGTAACTTTTGGGGGGCTCCACTATGTATAGTTTCCTGGGTTTTGGCAGCTTGAGTATTTATGCTTCCCTGGTGGCTCAGACAGTAAAGAGTCTGCCCACAATGCGGGAGACCTGGGTTTGATCTCTGGGTCGGGAAGATCTCCTGGAGAAGGAAATGGCAACCCACCTCAGTATTCTTGCCTGGAAAATTCCACGGACAGAGAAGCCTGGCAGGCTATGCCCGTGGGATCACAAAGAGTTAGACATGACTGAGTGACTTCCCTCACTCACTATGTATGGTAGACCTTTGGTGATCATGGATGAAATTATTCTAAAAAAGAAAGGATGGTTAGGAGTAAACTATAGAATGAGTTAAGACCTGTGGAGTGTCCCTGACAGCGGAGGTAGAATCCAGCACTGGGTGGGATCCTGCTAGTGCACTGACCCCAGGCTCCTGCTTCCCCAGCCAGCCTTGGGCCCCATTGCTCCTCTAATGTATCATGTTGGCTGTCTGGTGGGGAGAAAGCTCAGGATCTCAGGGAATGTTAGAGGCACTCACCCGCATGTAAGAGGCTTCTTCTCCATCCTGCGATGGGACAGGCAGAGAGATGAGCTTCATGAGATAATGGCTCACCGAGCAGAATACAAATCATGCAGGGAATAGTTCAAGAAATGCTAAACTTACGCAATTCTTCTTGAAGTTGCTCTGAAAAAGAAATAGAAACAAATGAATGTCTTCAAGAGAAGAACTAAGAAAATCTGAATTTGTCTTAAATAATGCAAAGTTAATCTTTTCTATGAATACCACCACCCTCCTCGCCCACTGCCTAGGGAACTGTCAAGATACCAGAAATGATATATGAACAGGTGGCTAGATGCTATCAGTACTTATTTAGATTTGCTTTTGTTCAACAACATAGGGCTACACATAGCCAGGTGAAAGGAAGCAACATTTGCAGAGTGGAAGAAAGTCAAGTCTGAGGGATTCATTACTAGGATGTGAGAGTTCCAAGCCCTTGCTGCTGCTTTTATTCATGCCCTCTCTGTTTCCCAGGCTTTTAGCTGTCCGAGTTGTGTCCTTTATGACAGTGAACTGTCCTACTCTTTTACCTTTTGTTTGGCGTTCTTTCTCTTTTTCCACACGTTCTTTCCCCAGTTCCTTAAGTGCAATTTCTTTCTCTTCATTTTCAACCTCCTTTTGCATGGACAGAATCTCTTTTTCCTGCTGGAGTTTCTTGATGAGATAGATGCTCCCAGCGATGAGGAGAAGCAGAGAGGGCAGGATGACAGCCAGGGCCACCATCCAAGGAGATGTTCTGGGAATAAAGGATTCTGAAAAGGGAGCCCCAAAATCCTATTTAGTGAGAAAAAGGAGCTCCAGAATGAGAGCCCCTCAGGGCATAGATCTGAAGCGCTCTCCCAGGTCCCTGCTCCACTAGCCTCTCTCTGAGAAACCCCAGCTAGGGGAAGAAACTTCGACTCTGCACTGGCTCACCCCACAGTGATTGCCAGGATTAGGGGCTCAGCAGACAAAAAGGTAAGTAACACTTTGAGTCACCATGGGTGGGACCAGGCTGACTAAAAGCTAACCAGCAGTATAGAATCAGCACAGCCACCATGTGATATAAGCCACCATCCCTTCTTGCCTGGAACATTACAATACCCTCCTCCTTGCTTCTGTCTATTCCTTCTGCCCTTCTGCCGTCTGTCCTCAGCACAGCGGCCTAGGTGAGATCATGTTATTTCTTTGTTCAAAACCTTGCAATGTTTCCTATCTTAACGAGACTAAAAGCCAAAGTTCATTTGTGGCCTACACTGCCCCATACAATCCAGACCCATGGCCTCTCTGGATTCATCTCCTCCAACTCTCCCTGGCTTCAATTCATTTCAATCATATCTGTGTCTTAGGCGGGTCTTTGAAAACTACCAGATAAGCTCCTGCCTCAGCCCTTTGTCTATGCTGTTCCTGCCACCTGGCTTGTTCAGTCCTCAAAGGTGCGCAAGGTCACTCCTCACTTCCTCAATGGCCACCTTTCCCCTGAAGCCTTCCCAGATCATCCCATTTACAATTACAATGTCTTACAAGCTAAAGTCCATAGGGTCATGGAGTCGGACATGAGTGAAGTGACTGAGCACACACGCACATATGTCCCTAACACTCCCTAATATTCTTCTACAGTACTTATCACTATCTGATACAGTCCACAGATTAATTACTTCATTCCTTGTTTTGATTAATGATTTCACTTATTGTCCTCTGCTGTTTTAGAATGTGAGAGCAGGCATCTTCTTGTATTTTGTTCACTGATTTATCTTTGATTTTGAGAACAGTACCTTGAACATATGAGATACTTGTTTAGTACTTCTTTAATGCATTGATGGGTGTCTATAGACAGACTTTCTCCAGCACTGTCCCTTGGGAAATCTCATGGGGAAGAAGGGAGTGATTCAGCAGATACCAGCCACCCACACCACCGTCCATTGTTTTAGGACTGTTCTAAAAGTTTGAAAATTGCTGCAGGGTAAGGACCATGAAAGAGGAAAAAAAAGAAAAAAAAATCAAACTATCAGATTTACCCTTAAGGAGGCTTCCTACCCCTGTATTTTGAGACAGGACAAGGAGAAGGCCTCAGCTCAGCTGTAGCTTCCAGCTCTTCAGGGCTCAGGATCCTTCTACCCCATGGCTCTACCTCCCCATCCCCCTGCTGGGCTCCAATCTGTCTACTGAGCTCTAATCTGTCTACTGAGCATTCTACCTCCATGAAATGAGCCTCCAGAAAAAAAAAAAAAAAAAAGGAAAAGAAAGAAATAAATGAGCCTCCAGAGAGCAAGGAACTAACCTGGAATGAAAATCACAGTTTCCTTCTCCTGGTTGAGCAGGGTGTTGCTGACAGAGCAGGATATGTTGCTCACGGAACGGTCCCTGATGATCACAGCTGTAGTGACCAGGAAGAGCCCATCTGCGCTCACAGTGTAAGCCTCTTCCAGGGGGGGCGTGGTCTCACCATGAGGGTCCCTCCACACAGCATGGGGCTTTGGGTACCACCCTGCAGATGTACATTCCAGCCGGATGCCTCCATCCTCATGGCCCTTCATTTCAATAATGGGCTTAGAGCCCAGGCCTGGGGCGAGAGACCAGGGCTCAGTGAAAGTGTCTTAGGAGAGCAGCTCTTAGTGATGAAGAGGCAAGAAAGCAAGAGGCTGGTGTTCAGAAAAAATGATTAGGCACATTCCATGCACTCTCTTCTGTGAAGGGAGAAAGAGGGAAGGATGGAAGAAGGAAGGAAGAAGACAGTAAGGAGAAAAGGAAGGAAGAAAACCTTGATTTTGGAGAACACCAGGAGGCCAACATGTGCAAAAAAAATTGTGAGATCTCTAAGAGGGGAAATGCATACAGGGCACTCTTCTTTGGGCTCTCCCTATGGACTCCATCACGGGAGCAAGCATCTATCTGCCTCCTAATAAATGTTTGTTGACTGATTCATTCAGCTAGAGATTTTAATTTTCTCACTTCTGGGTGGGTGTGTCCACTCTGATCAGAAACAAACAGGTCTAGGCTTTAACTTTCTGCCCTGAGAGGACTTCTAAGCAGCTCTGGCTTCTTGAAGGTTTAGCTCAGTATAAGGACAGAAACCTGCCAGGCTGGCAGAATCTTAGGAAACTTATTGACTTCAAGGCACTGTTTCTCTTCTCCTGGTTTAGGGCTTCACATCCCCACAGCTATCTGATAATCATAAGGAGATGTTGGTTTTGAGAATTGACAGGGTTAGTGTGCAAAGCCAGGCCTTACGCCCCAATTCAGAGATATTTACCTTCCACAAATTATACCAAAGACAAAATTAAACCTCACTTAAGTCTTACTGATTCTTCCTCAATTTTTTTTCAAGATGGGAAAAAAAAAATTTTCTTTCTAGTTGCAGACTGAAAAGGCTGGCATGGAAACTCAGAAGTGGGATAAGATTCAAAAGAATTCAGCAACTTGGGAAGAAATTCTACAAAACATTTCAAGGGAGTTCAGTAAGGGCAAGTATGAGACAACAGATATAAGAACAAAACCAGCCAGCCAATTAACCAAACCAAAAAAACAGTAAAACAAACAAAAAATTGTACAACGACTCAATTCAGAGTAGGGTAGGCCAGGCCAGGGTCATGTTTACCATAATTTGCCAAGCTCTCTTTCCCTCTGCCAAGGTGAACCATAAGTTCCAGGCAGGTTTGAATGAAGTAGAGCCCCTCCAGATTCATGAAGGATATACTTCATGTGTCAGAAATAGATTTTTGTTTATTTAACCTACTAAGATTTGAGGGCTGCTTGGACCAAAGCATAAGCTCAACAATCCTGACTAAAGCATATGTCAAAGCTGATTAAAAGCATGGACTGGTAACAGGCTTATGGGGAAAGGTGAAAAATAAAATAGATCACAGGCTTAGAATAGAGATAGCTCAGATATAATGTGATGACCACTTACATACAGCTTTATGGAACAGATTCATTTACTCCTTCAGTAATATTTTCTGAGCATCTGTTATGCTCCAGGTTCATTTCTAAAGATGAGGATACAGCAAGAACAAAAGAGAAAATAACCCTTTTTGAAGACTACATTTTAGTGGAAGAGACATAATAATCTGGATAAATAAGTAAAATGCATACTCTGTAAGATGGTGATATGTCCCAAGGAAAAAAGCAGGGAAGGGAGAGGAAGTGAAAAGCGTCAAGAATGGTGTTTGATCCTCACAGTCATGGAAAATAACTTACTAGAAAGAAAAAAATCGATTGAAGTCACATGTGAAAAATTTCTCTTTGGACTTAATGAAAAAGGTGTGGAGCATCCTATATGATCAGTGAGAGTGTATATTGGTACAAGCACTTTGCAAAACAAATGTGTAGTATCTACTGAGGATGAAGATAAATATTTCTCATTATACAGCACTTTTATTCCTAGGAATCTGTCTCAGCGTTTGCTTGAACTGTGTCCCTGCAAAATTTTTATGCTGAATCCCTAACCTCCAGTCCCTTAGACAGGGCTTTTAAAGAGGTAATTAAGTCAACATGAGGCTGTTGGGGGGGTCCTGATCCAATCTGCTGATGTCCTTATAAAAAGAGATAGGACACACAGAGATACAAGAAATGCACACCCATAGAGCAAAGGCCATATTAGGACCCAGAAGGAAGACCAGGTGAGGACCCAGCAAGAAGGAAGCCACCTGCAGGCCAAGGAGAGAGGCTGCAGGAGAAACCAAACCTGCTAACAGCTTGATCTTGGACTCAACAACCTCCAGAAATGTGAGAAGACACATTTCTGTTATTTAAGCCACCTAGTCCGTGGCCTTTTGTCATGGCAGCCCTAGCAAACTGACACTGTCAGTAGCAGGCAGTATCCTATTTGTTGATATGAGGAGTGGTTGTACCTCATCAGTTCAGTTCATTTCAGTCACTCAGTTGTGTCCAACTCTTTGTGACCCCATGAATCGCAGCACACCAGGCCTCCCTGTCCATCACCAACTTCCAGAGTCTACCCAAACCCATGTTCATCGAGTCGGTGATGCCATCCAGCCATCTCATACTCTGTGGTCCCCTTCTCCTCCTGCCCCCAGTCCTTCCCAGCATCAAGGTCTTTTCAAACGAGTCAACTCTTTGCATGAGGTGGCCAAAGTATTGGAGTTTCAGCTTCAAAATCAGTCCTTCCAATGAACACCCAGAACTGATCTCCTTTAGGATGGACTGGTTGGATCTCCTTGCAGTCCAAGGGACCCTCGAGAGTCTTCTCCAACACCACAGTTCAAAAGCATCAGTTCTTCAGTGCTCATCTTTCTTCACCGTCCAACTCTCACATGTGTACATGACTACTGGAAAAACCACAGCCTTGACTAGACGGACCTTTGATGGCAAAGTAATGTCTCTGTTTTTAATATGCTGTCTAAGTTGGTCATAACTTTCCTTCCAAGGAGTAAGCGTCTTTTGATTTCATGACTGCAGTCACCATCTACAGTGATTTTGGAGCCTCCCAAAATAGTCTGACACTGTTTCCACTGTTTCCCCACCTAGGAAGGCCCATTAAACAGAGTACTTGTGCAGAAAAGGTTGTAGCTCATAATAATTCAGTGATCTGTATGTTAACGTTCTACGACCTTTTCTGCACAAAGGTCTATTTAATGGGCCTTCCCAGGTGGTTCAGTGATAAAGAATCTATCTGCAATTCAAGAGACACAGGTTTGATCCCTGGGTTGGGAAGGTCCCCTGGAGAAGGAAATGGCAACCCACTCCAGTATTCTTGCCTTGGAAATCCCATGGACAGAGAAGCCTGGTGGGCTACAGTTCATGGGGTCACAAGGAGTTGGACACAACATAGAGACTAAACAACAACAAATTCCATTTAACAATAAAAATGTCTAATTCTAAAACAAGTTACTGAGAAATATGCTTAAAGATTTCTAAGAAGTAGGCATAAGGATAATTTGTAGGGACTAAGCATTCACTCCTGCTCAAGATGACAGCTGTGTCTCAAGAACCTATACCCACAGTAGCAGAGCAAACCCATTCAGTGAGTTCTTGAGGAGGGAAAAGCTACCTTCCCTGTTTACAGGGAATTCTAGGCCCCAAATCCCCTGATCTGCAGGGGGCCTGGAGAGAGGAGAAAAACTTTCCTGAAGAGTCAGGCTGTGAAAAAGCAACCTCACAAAATGAAAGCACACACCTGCCACTGTCAATTGCATGATGGCCTCATCATAAGACCTGCCTTCTTGAAAATAACAGCGGTAGATGCCGTTTTCATGGGCAGTGATGTTGTGTATGATCAGCCCCACGCTCCCCTTGCTGATGGCTTCGCTCACAAAAGTTGTTCTTCCCTGGTATTCCTCCATCTGCTCCTCTGTTCTCTCCCGCCTGCCCTTGTACACGAACACCGCAGGGGAAAACTGTGTCCGGAACCACCGCACCTCCATGTCCTCCGCGTTTTTCTCAGGTGATAGGTGGCAGCGTAACATGGCATCTTCTCCCACCACGGCCAGGACTGGATCAGCTGGTCCCAGGACAGTAAACTGGACTGTTACACAAAGCGGTAGAATCAGACAAAGGCATGAGCCATCAACTCTCTGAGACAGGGAAGAAACTGGGTGTTCC
Source organism: Antilocapra americana (assembly GCA_007570785.1). NCBI lineage: Eukaryota > Metazoa > Chordata > Mammalia > Artiodactyla > Antilocapridae > Antilocapra > Antilocapra americana. The sequence continues at coordinate 2,110,962 of ML664180.1, forward strand.
AGGGGACAGAAATGTTCTCTCTAAGGCCACGGGGGCTTCCTGGGCTGAGGATTCTGGGGGCCAAGAGATGTGGCTAGTCAGTAGTAAAATAAACAAATAAACAAACAAACAAAAAGCACCTAGTAGGGGTGTCTATCGGGGGTACTAATGCTTCATGAACAAAACATTGAGAAGCCTACCCTGATCACCCTCATGAACACTGAGCTTACAGAGGTTTTCTTCTGTTTCCCAAACCAGCACAGTGCCTGCGGTATAGGATATAAACTCTAGCTGTCCAGTGTGATCACCACTAGCTAGTCCCAATTGGCATGTGCTGTAATGTAAAATACACACAATTTTGAAAATTTAGAATAAAAAAGTTAAACATCTCATTGTTCATATTTTATATTAATTAAAATTTTAAATAATAATACTTTGGTTATTTTGAGTGAAAATGTTTTATGAAAGTTTGTTTCATCAGTTGATTTCCTTTTACTTTTTAAAATGTAGCTACTAAGGATTTTTAAGTTACATATACAGCTTGCCTTTCTGGCTCTCACTGGATTGCTACTGGAGTGCCCCTGGATCCATCTGATGATTGTGATCCATTTGATGACTGTGTGCAGAATGAGAGGGTGAGTGAACACAAATGCAGCCCTTCTCTACCCTTCCTCTTTGCAGACTAAAGTGCTGATTTTCCTTTCTGAGAAGTTGATAGGAGTTAGTGGCGTACATCCCTACCTGAGACCGGTGCAAACGAGCTGAGGAGGTGGAAGAAGAGAAGGAAGCCTGGCAAGGAAAAATACTGAGAAGCAACTGGCTCCATAAGCATCCAAGAGGAGTCACCCGGAGAGGCAGCGACGGGAGACCTAGAGAGACGTGGAGAATCAGCCAAGGAGACTTGGCACCATAGTTCTGATCTAGGTCATACTTTCCTGTAACCCGTGTTGGTATCATCAGCGCCCCAGCTTCTGTCTTGGGCCGCCCCCTTCGACTCCCGGTTCAGGTATTTCCTGGTAGATCGATCCTTTAAACACTGCATGGAATGTCAACAATACAGCGATCGGGAAGGCAGTTTCCCCCTCTCTTCGGCTCACTTTTCCAGCCAGAGTTGAGTTTCTTCAGACGTCACTTGATACTCTTCCAAACCCTCCCTCCCTTTTCTCCTCCCAGAGATTCAAGCTAGATGCCAAGGTAAGTCCACCCTCGCCTCAGGAAGCCTCCCCTCCCGGGGTCCCCGCCTTTCCCCTTATTGGGTTTTGTTCCTCCCATCTACCGCCTCCCACCCTCTGCCCCACCCCAAGCGGTCGCGCATCCCCTCTCCTCCTTACCTTCTAGAATTAACTTCTGCGTTTTGTTTTCTCCTCCCTCCGCTCAAATAATGATTTTCTGGCTTTCCCTCTCCCCCCAACCTCGCCCATGGGCAAATTCACCACCGTCCGGAAAGCAAAGAAAAAAACTTTTCTTCGCCTCCTGTTAGTGGCAGCGTGGAGCTTGCGGGACCTGGGTCCCGGTCCACCTGGTGATCACAAAGTCACAAGATTTTCAATGAATGATTTAGAGCCGGGGTCAGCCAGCCAATGGCATCCCTAAGCTTGCTTTCTCACCAGTTACTGGGCAGAACACACAGAAACAGTTTTGGAATTGAAATCTTACAGCTGTGCAGAGCCTTTTAATAATTTCTTTTTTTCAGAAGCATGATACTTTTCTTTTTCTTTTGAAGCCTTGAGATTTCCCCAAGGATTTTGGCATTGCTTGTAATCACCAGGAGAGGCCTCCTCATTTGTGTGTGTGTGTGTGTGTGTGTGTGTGTTTAGTGGTTGGGGTGTGGGTAGGGGATGATGTCAGCATAGCACATCTCAATTTCACATATTTCTTAGTGCTGGATAGATGGGATGGAGTCCCGTTGCCACATGACAATCAACTGATTGATGTACCCTTTATGTCATTTTTCTTTTAGTTGGCTTTCTCTTTTTATTTAATTTCAAACTTGCATTTCCTGGGATTACATCTCAAACAGACAACCTGACCCAAAGTCCTTGACTCAGAGTCAGCTTTTGGGGAAACCGAACTAAGAGATGAGATCAGTAGAAAGTTCACCAGACATCATCAACAGGGAGAATCATCTTTTCTGCAAAGGGATACTTACATACATACCTGAGTCTAGTAATTGAATGAAGAACTACAGATTAAATTTCCCAAGAGTCACTCTCATTGAGAGTCACAGGAATGAATCTCCAATCATGGAGGCCCTTAGCATATACAGAACAGAGGCCTTCTTCAGAGTGAGCGAGGAATGACTATGTGTGCTAGGCTGAAGAGTTCACACCGTAATCTTTATAGCCTCTGAGTATGACACGTTACATGGCAAAAAGAGACCTTACAGGTTGGAATTAAGGTTATGGATCTTAAAGTAGAGAGATTATCCTGGATTCATAGGAAGATTATCTTGGATTATCTGGATGAACACAATCTAATTACATAAATTCTTTAAAAATGGGAAGAAGCAGGAGAGTCAAAGAGATTCAGTGGAAGAAGATCTAGGGTGGATTCCAAGATGGAGAAGGATTCAATCTGCCATTACTACTTTGAAGATGGAGGAAGAGGACCAGGAGGTAGGGAATGTGGGAGCTTCCAGAAGCAGGCAAAAGCCCTAGGCTGACAGCCAGCAAGAAATGACCACCTCAGTCCTACAACTGCAAGAAACTAAATTCTGCCAACAGTTTGAATGAGCAAGGAAACAGATTCTTTCCTAGAGCCTGCAGAAAGGCATACAGTCACCTTGAGTTTAGCCCAATGAGACCCATGATGGTCTTCTGGCCTACAAAAATGTGATAATAAATTTATTTTTGTTTTAGATGACAAAATTTGTAGCAATTTATTATGGCAACAATAGAAAACTAATACAAGGAGGATTTTGTGAAAATATTGTGAGATGAAATGTAAAACTTGTGGTGAGTAAACTGTAGGGGCTTAAAATTTAGAAAAGATTCAGTTAAAGAGTGAGGATTATTAACATGTTATTTAACAAATGTAACTTGGCAACCACATGTCGGATAGAGGGGATACATTGGTGAATAGAATAGTGATGATGATGAAGAGCAACTTCTGCCTGGTACCCACCAGCTGAAAGGAACATCCATTAACATCAATAACTGATCAGGCGTGGAAATATCCCTTTGCTAAAAATGGACTCTACTGTGTGATTAAAAATACCACTACAGTTCATCTGGTTTCATTCCTCCCAAATTCTTGTTCTACAGACAATCTTTAGGTATTAAGTTAGGCTTTCTAGACACCTTGAACATAGAAGGATTGGTTCTGGCTCCAGGATTGCACATCACATTGACGGGGGAGGAGAGAAGCAGGGCACACATGCCCTTAAGTAGTCAAGACTTCGGCCTTTAGTCCTTTTGTACTCCTGTGTATTCATTCTCTGGACCAAGTCACCCTGCCAAGCTAACCCAATGAAGTACTGGACCTATAGCTGTGACAATCAACCCTGAAGGAACCAAGTGGGATGTAGCTTCCATAGGCACCTACAGTGATCCTTAACCTGGGGTGCCCTGGGAAGGAATGCTCAGGGCTGCACATGGTCCTTCCCTACAGGGGCAATTGGGCTGGAAAATAGGCTAGCGGTAGAGGGTGAGTGTGTGGGGGACAGGGGCCCCAACATCACTGACTTTTTGATGAATTATGTAACTTGCTTAACTTGGCCCTGCCTCAGTTTCCACACTTTTGAAATGAGGCTGTGACGTAGGGTTGCTATGAGGAGTGAAACATTTAAAGCTTTTAGTGTAACACCCAGTACATTGTAAATCATCTGTAAATGTTTTATTATTCAATGTCCAGCCATCATTCACTAGCTGAATGACCTCTAGGAAGTGAGACAATAAAGCAGTATCAAACTCAACTGTCCATATGGAATAAATAACTGTATCAATATTAGTAGAGTGCTTCACATTGTGTGCGCCTTTAGCATTTTGTGGTTGCGATTTGTCGCTGCTATTAGGGAAGAGACTCTCAGCTTCAGTCTGGGCAGGGAGAAGCAAGCATGTGACTTCAGCCTGAGGCTCTCCATTCTCATCAGCTGAGCCCAGGACCACTGGGGTTTTCAGGGAAAGGTCAGGCATTAGGTCAGGAACACCAGGACTCCCTGCTCCTGTTAACACTGGGCAAATGGTCAAGGCAGTGGGTTCCAAGGTCAAAATCCTGAAAACAGGCCACAGAGGCCCGGAGAAGGAAGTGTAAGGGAAGGTGTAGATATGAGATCCATCCAAGGCGTTGTAGAAGGAGACCTCACCAATCTCATAGTCCAGAAAAACCCCCACTTTTTCAGGAGGACTGGCAACTGTCAGTTTGGTCCGGGGCTCAGTGAGAGCCCGGTAGTCATTCCCATCAGACAGACCAATAGTCCAGAAGCCATTCTCCAGGGTCATTTTAATCCATCATTTTCTCTCCATGTCCTCCCTGCACACCCCTACATGCCACTCTTTTCTGTCCCCAACCTCCACCTCCCAGTAATGTCTCCCTGATGTGAAGCTCTTGCAGCCAAGCACATAGTAGTGCCAATCAAATCACTCGGTGTTGTCTGGCAGATTTCGGCATTCCTCTGCCCGCTGAAGGCTCCTCTGGTCATCAGACACGAGCAGGATGGGGCTCGCTGTTTTGGGATCCAAAATCACATCCTCTGCAGAAAGTTTGTGGTGGGGGGGATCGTGGGTGAACCACTGTTCCTAGATCTCAGAGCCTCAGCCCTCCAGCCCTGGGTCTGGTTGGGGAAACCCATGTCCAGGGTTGGGTGCCCACAGCCTGCCCTGAATGTAACCCTCTCAGCAACACCAGAGGAAAGCCCTAGGGGGCTTGTGCTCAGTAGGAAAGGGGAAAGTGATGAGCATTAGGGTCTGCTTAACCAACATGTAGAGCTGGCTCTTTCCAGCTACCATTTTCCTGTTGCTTTCTCTCCTTGGTCATGTTGCATCTGCACTCTCGCTGCACTATTAGTTCACCCTGCCTGTCCTTCTGCTCACCTCCACCGTTGATGCCTCTTTCCTTCCCATAAAGATCTGTGGAAGCCCAGGAGAGCGATTCTCCCCAGTTCTCTGGGCACTCAGTGGAAGGCTGCCGGGGACTGAGATCTCCAACCAGAACTCTCCCAGTCACAGGGACTTGCTGTTCCAGAATCTCAAGACGTGGAAAAGAAAAAGAGAATATGGCCCCTCGGGTTTTCGTCCTAGGGGACATATAGTGATTCACTCACCAGCTTGGAAGAGGGCCTTCTTCCACTCTGAAAGAAAGGAGACACAAAGAGGAATGCTCGTTAATTCTGATCTTTCCCTCACCCATTCTCCTCACCGAGCCTTTTATGTGTCCCTCTCTTCAGTCTCTTTCTTCATCTACAGCTTAGATAGATCAAGCATAAAACCTCTCAAAAATGGTGGATTTTCTTCACTCTATTGTACTGGGGCTGCAGGTGACATGGCCAGGCTATACTAGGCTGTGTGTGTGCGTGTGCCAGGCGGGGAGGGGGGGTGGGGAGTGGTTAAACTGCCCAGACACTCTATCTGAAGGTCCTCTCTGAGGCTGTAGAAAAGCAGGGGTGGTCTTCCCCACAGAAAATGAGCCTCTGGGTTAGATCTGAGTATTCCTACTGCAAATGCCAAAGGGTCACACAGCAGGGAAAAGGTTTAAATGTTTATTCTCTGTGCCAGGTAACTCAGAGAACATCCAGGTCACTCACCTGGATAGGTTTGAGACTTCTCCCCACCTACAATGGAAGAAAGGTAGAGACGTCATCTGAACTCTGTCATTTCTGAGTCATTTCCTTTCTCTTACTTCTGCCTCATCTCACCTTCTTTTTGACCACTCCACCCTTCCTACCTTCTGCCTCTGCCTGTTCAACTCTCACTTCCCCTCTCTTCTTTAGGGAAGGAGATTGGAGAGCCCTTTCTCTATTGAAAAAGGAAACACTCTCTATTCTCCCTACCAACTACTTCCTCCGTCACCCATATTTCTTTTCCTGGGAAAAAGGATCCAGAACATTCCTTCATCCCAAGGCAGAGTTAGGAGCTGAGGAACCCGGCTGGAAAATAAATGGGCAGAGACAGTCTTATATGTGAATTCAGAGAAAATGTCAGTCTACGGCCATACCACCCTGAACGCGCCCGATCTCGTCTGATCTCGGAAGCTAAGCAGGGTCGGGCCTGGTTAGTACTTGGATGGGAGAAAATGTCAGAGCCACTTACTAGCCATGTACTGGACCTTTCTCCACTCTGCAATGGAAGAAAAGTGGTGAGTCATTAAGTGGTAAGTCATAGGAAGATGAGCATGTGTCCCTGGGGGAATCAGAACTTACTGAACTCATACTGGTGCATCTCTGGAAAAGAAGCAGAGAAAAAAAAGTACTGTTATGGGGGTGGAAGGAGGAGGACCTCTAGAAAATAAATCTTAAAGATGACCAAGTGCTGGGTTGGGGATGGGGTGGGGGTGATCCAGCTCCCTCCTGCAAAGCATGGGCCTTAGACTCCATCTCAAGGTCAGATACCTTTTATTCTTTGTTCTTGCTCCTTTTCTGCCCAAGCTGTTTCTTTTTCCTTTTTTGCTCTTTCTTTCTCCATGAATAGAGCCTCTTTTTCCTTCCTCTGTAGCCACAGGAAATAACCAGCCCCAGCGAGAAGCAGCAGACAGACCGTCAGGGTCCCCGCAAAGGCAGTGATCCAGCGCTGGGCCCTCCTGAAGAAGGGGTCTGCAATGGGATCCAGTCTTAGCCTGTCACCCTCAGGACAGGGTTCACGGAGTTCATCTCCTGATGGTAAAATCTTTCTCTTCCTAAGTTCTCAGAGACCTCTAGGTAAGAGTTTAGCAAGCCCTGCTAAGGTTTTATAGATATAGTACTAACATAATACCAGAACTTGTCTTGAAATGTCTGTCTCTCACATGTAAATGTGTTACTTAAGCATCATAATCAAGTTTTTTTCTACTTAAAATTTACAATAGGTTACATTCACATGATTCCAGTATCAAATAAAAGCACATAAAACATCATCTGAGTCTCCTGTCCACTTGCACATGTTTTAATACACATTTCTCTAGTGAGTGAGGTTGAACACTCTTTCATGTGTTATTCCTTTTCTGTGAACTAATAATTCATATCCTTTGCTCTTTTTTCTACCGGTTTGTACTATATTTTAATGGGATTAGCATTTCCTCTAAATTATGAGTTGTACATGGACCCACCCACCCCCAACTTTGTCATCTGTCTTTGCTTAAGGATCTGATCTTCGTCACTTCCCTCCAGTTCCCATTGCCTATCACCATTCCTGGCACATAGGAAATGCTCAGTAAATCCTTGTGACATAAACAGGAGGAAAAAAAAACACACAAAAACTAGTTCCATAAAAGGCTCTGGAACTCAGCTCAATGACTCGCTTTCACTGTATACCACAGATATCCACATATCCCCCTCCCCTTTTTTTTATTTGTTTTTATACTTTTCTCTTTTTTAATATGGCTATACTAGATTTCAATTGGTTAATGTTTAAATTATCATTTTGTCTAATTTTCTATGATTAAATTTTACATATGTCTCTTTTAAGGAATTTTTTTAAACTGAAGTATAATTGACTTACTTATATTAGTTCCAAGTGTTCATATCCTTCTTCTTCCAACAGCCATGGCTCTGCACAGTATATTTGCAACTAAGCAGGGTACTCACCTGTGATGGAAATCTGGGCAGGCTTTTCCTGGTTGAGGAGGGGATTTCTGATGATACAGGACACCCCTTCCCCAGAGCCACCTTTCACGATTAGAGATGATGTGACTGAATACAGGCCTGCTCCATCTGCACCCAGAGGTGCTGTCACAGCTGGCATGTTCTGGCCCTTGGCATCTCTCCACTGAATCTGGGGCTGGGGATACCAGCTGGTGGACACACACTCCAGGTGGATCCCTCCATCCTCATGGCCCTTTAATTGAATGTGAAGATCAGAGCCCAGTGCTGTGGAAAGGATAAATAAGCCTCAATTCTTGGAAGCTTCCTATATCAAATTGGATGGCACACTCAGATAATTAAACTACAGTTTTCTAAGAAGTTGTTTGCAAAAGGGTGGTCATAGTGAGGAGAAAACTACATGGAATAGAGCAGTACTCCAGGTCCAGGAACAATGGAATGTTACCACCCACCCCTAAACCCAAAGGGGAGTGAAGAGGGAGCTGTTTTGAAAACCTAAAGTGGGAGAGTCTTGTAGAGAGAGCTTTCATAAGAGGAGCTGTGATCTTCTGGAAGGGCATGTAGCCAGCTAGAGGTGGCCCTGCAGTGAGTAAGCCAGTGGCATAAGTACCCTGACCCCTCTCTCGCCCTCCTTCTACCTTCTGCAATGGCTCCCCATGGACCAAGCTCAGCCAGAAGCTACACAGCAAGAGAAAGAGATATGCCCTGAGAAAGAGATATGCAACACTTGACATAAAATATGAGTCTAGTCTTGGTGTTCTCCTGTGGAACACAAGCAATTTCATGGAATATCAGCATCAAAGGGCCTTTTGTTACTATGACAGGTGAAGAAAAAAGGCCAACAACAATCATGTTTGAAGATAGAGAAAAATACGAGCACTGTCCCAAACATAACCTTGACGAAACATTCCCGTGTCCTGGCTGAGTGATGCCACTCCTTTACCAGTCCTAGACTAGCCTCATTCTAGTCTTCCTCCTGGATGAGATTTATGAAGTTATCTACCCAAAGAAATATATCTCCTCCTCTCTGACAGCATCCCATCCAGAGCAAAGCCCGCTTCCATAAACCTTGCCCTAAATCCCCTAACAGAAGTCCAAAGTCTATACCAAGTCTCCTCTATCACCCTTTTCCTGAGACCCCCATGCTCCCACAGGGCATACACTGCTCCTCCTGCAACAAGGATTGAAGACAATTGGTCCAATTGCAAGTGTGCTCCGAGGGGGTGCTGTTTGGAGAACAGTGACAGGACAGGTGCTGCCCTTACAGGTCAGCCTCCCAGGGCTCACTGCGGCGAGTACCTGGAGGGGCCCCCAGAAGCCACCTGGAATGCAACTGAACCCAGACAACCACGCCCCCTCTCCAAGAATATGTTTTCTTATCCTTCCCATCCAGACCTTCCAGTTCCCAGCTTAGATCCTGAGAGTTGGCAGGAGGGAGCTCTTTACTTGAAACGATGGTGTGCAGGATGGTCTTCCTCCAGGGAGACCTGCTTCTTTTCTGAGGGTCTCAGAGAAACAAAGCCAGAAGACAGAAGAGGCAGTTCCTGATGACCAGCCAAGAGCTCTGAGAGGTGGATTTGGAGCAGAAACTCTGCATCTGCTCCTAGGTCCCAAGAGGAACACACTCAGAACAGAACCTGGAGACTCACCTGCAACCTTCAACTGCAATAAGGCTTTCTTGTAGAAGTTGCCATCTTGGAAATAGCACAGGTAATTTCCACTGTCAGAGGCTCTAACGTTGTGTATTTGGAGAACAGCTTTCCGTGCAGTGATGCCATCACTTAAAATCTCAGTTCTCCCTTGGTACTCTGCCGTCTGTCTGTCTTCCAGTTCCTTGCCATGTGCGTACATAGAAACCACCTTCCTGAGGCTGGATCTCACTTACTTCAGTTCCATGGTCTCTCTGCTCACCTTTGAGGACAGGTGACAGGGCAGCTCGGCATCTTCATCCACCACGACCAGGATGGGCCCAGGGGGTCCAATCACAGCAAACTGAGCTGGTCAGAAAAGTGGGGGTGGGGAATTCCATGAAGCCATGATGGGAAGGGGGTGTCTCAGGCTTAGAAAAGCCTAGAGAGGAATAGGATCCTAACAGAAGGACATTTGTCTTAATGGCATGTGAGCCTTCAGTTTGCAACAGGACTTCCAGGAATGAGGGGATCAAAGCGTTAGGTAGTTAGAATAGGAAACAGGAGTCCAAAATGGCGGTGGTTAGAAGACAAGGAAGGGAAAAGCCAGCGAAAATAGAACAAGAAAGGTCCAAGGACCTGAGTGAGAACTGCAGATAGAGCAGCACTCCTGTCTAAGCCCAATTTGCATAGGACGGGCCCAGGGGGCAGAAATAAACATATAAAAGAGGAGCGAAGGCGCTCCCTCTCTCTGTCTCTCCTGCACCTGGAAGATGGACTCTCCCTCTCTCTTCCACGAGCTGCGGTGTTCTCTTCACGGCGTTGGATCGGGCCTTCAATGTCCATCACTCCAAATCTTTGTTGTGACGAGACAAGAACGGAGGAACATACCCTCGGGTGACATCTACACTCACCTGACAAAAGGTTCTGACTGGGTACAAGCAGGTAATTATCTGCTCCCAATACAAAAAAAGCAGCATTGTTCCCTACCTGAGCAAGGAGTGAGCAGCTGGTTGGAGATGAGGCAGATAAGGAGGTGGAATGGAAGGAAGTCTAGGGACTAAACCATTTTCATCAGTGCTGCAAACTGAGAGATGGCAGAAAGAGTCAGGCATAAATACCATCTGGAAGAAGATGGAGAATTCTGTGTGTGAACCTCCGTCTCCCCAGGGCCGACTCAGGGAGAAACACAGTAAAAGTAGTGGGAGGGCCCATGATCCTCTGCCAAAATGTCTACTTGGGAGTTTCTTCACCTTTGAGTTCCCACCCGGAAAATCTTCTGTAAAAATATGTGTGTTAAGTGTACAGACAGTATTCTTGCCTGGGAAATTCTTTGGACAGAGGAGACTGGTGGCTACAGTCCATGGGGTCACAAAGAGTCAGACAGAACTTGGTAACTAAACAACCAACAACAGCACATACATGTGTGTGTGTCCAGCCTTGTCTGACTCTTGGTGACACTATGGACTATAGCCCACCAGTCTCCTCTGTCCAAAGGATTTCCAGGCAAGAATACTGGAGTGGGTTGCTATTTCCTACTCCAGGGGTCTTCCCAGCCCAGGTATTGAACCCTCATCTCTTGCATCTCCTGAATTGGCTCTTTACCACTAAGCAACCAGGGAAGCCTATATATATATATAATATATTTTATATAAGAAAGCCTATCTATCTGTCTATATATATATTTTTCCCCCCAAGCAGGGATCTAACCCGGGCCCACATCAGTGAAAGCATGGGTCCCAATCATTGGATCACCAGGAAATTCTTGGAATTTAATAATATTACAAAAGTTTGAATTTAGACACTGTGGTAGAGATAGCTGGATGCTTGTGCAAGTTCTATTTTCTGCCTTTCCTTTTTTTTTTTAACTTCCAAAGAGCATTCTTTCTGCAGTAAGGTATGATGTCTTAGATGACCCATTCAAGGAAGTTCAGAGTCCAGCTTAATGACGGCTATGTACCTTGCATCCTGAGAGAACACTAGAGGCACGTATTGAGGCAATATTTCTGGATCAGACTGTGTGGGTTTGAGCAGATGCAGCAAGACAGCTCTTGCCAAATTTTCTCAGATGGTTCCAGTAGATCTGGTGGTGACCCTTCTTTCTTTCTCATTTGTAATGAGGCAAAAGATCCCTGCTTCTTAGTACTCAAACCCAGTCTGGGGGAGTAGTACACTGAGGCCATCCTTATAGATAAGAGAGTCCAAGGGACTTAAAAATCTGCCCTCCAAGTCATCAGGCTGGGAAAACAGACAGTTAATAGGAAATTGTATTTCTCCCAAGGTCGTAAAACAACTGCAAAGGGGCATAATAACCACTTTCTCAGAGTACTTCCTGCTTCCTGACTCGCTGGGAAATTTCATTTTTAAAATTCATCACCTATCAAAAAGCTTTGCTGCTGGAAATCGTATCAGTATTAACGAAATAGTCCCCTCTTGTCTGGAGGATCCAAACTACTTTGGCACAGAAACAGCCTTGAGTTTTAGCATAGATGCTGAACGTCAGGGAAGGGGTTTCTGGCCACAACATTTGTCCTCTTAACTTTACAGTTTCCAGAGAAGAAGGCTGCAGATTAACTTCTTATCCTTACCTTTACATACAGTCCTGAGAGAGAAAATATAAATGAAATGGAGCTAGAAAGGATTCATTGATTTAACACACTTTTACTGATTTACACACAAAGATATTTATAGTAGCATTATTTGTAAAATAGAAGAAACAAAACCATCTTGATTGCAAATAATGAAAGATTAGTATATAGGATTTGTATTAGTCACTCAGTCATGTTTGACCCTTTGCGACCCCATGCACTATAGCCCGCCAGGCTCCTCTGTCCATGGAGATTCTCCAAGCAAGAATACAGGAGTGGGTTGCCATTCTGTTCTCCAAAGGATCTTCCCAACCCAGAGACTGAACCCAGGTCTCCTGCATTGCAAGCAGATGCTTTACCATCTGAGCCACCAAGACTTGGTATTAAGTAAAAGAAGCATGCCATGGGACAATATAACAGAGCTCAGTTTTCATTAGAAAAACTTTGTGTGTGTGTGTATGTGTATTTGCATAAGCATAGAAAAAAATTAATGTACACTTAACTGTTGATGAAGTAAAATAGTCTAAAGGTAGGGAGATATTTAGGAAAAGGAGCAGTAAACAAATTCACAAACTGGAAAGTAAATCTTGGATCTGGGGTGAAAAGTGTCATTGAAAGCGCCATTGCAATTGCTTTGTAAGGAATGATTGGACTGTTAGAGGCACTGTGATTGGCATTAGATGTAAGAATGTTGAAGGTGCCATCAAGTTCCAGACCAACAGAGTGATCCGGAGAAATGACTTTTTTCCGTGAACTTTAGTCTCTCCCCAGGTTACACGTGGGTCAAAATGAAACAGTCTTTGTATGAAAAGACTGGGTGAAAGAGGGTGAAAACAGCCAAGGACCATCCAGATTCAGCTTCCAGCTGTTCTATTATGCAGACATTAAAGACAAGGAGCTGAAGACCAGAGATCACACTCCACCCGGGTAAGTTTTTCCATCAGTATCTTGTCTCTGGTTTCTCTAGGGGTCCCTTTTTCAGTTTCCAGCTGGGATGGCAACACCAGACTCTCTTGACAATATTCTATGGGGTTGCATTGTCCTTTTTGGCCTCTGTACCATTCAACTCTGGAGAATTATAAACTGTCTCCAATTTTTATTTGCAGAAAAGGTCAAAGGGGCTCAGCCTTCACTGCTGGCTTAGCTGGAGCCTTGGGGGCGTTGTCCCCAGAAATGTGACTTCTCAGTCACAATGATGAGTTCTTTCCTGGACATTGAACTGAGAGAAAGGATGGGGACAGACGGCATCAGTGGCAGATGGTCAGAGGGGTTGGGTGGTAGAACCAGAGACAGAAGAAAGGCCGGAGAGGCCCAGAGAAGGAGGCCTGGGGGAAAGTGTAGATGTGGGACCCATCAGTCACACTATAGAAGGAGACATCCCCAGCCTCATAGTCCAAGAAGACCCCCACCCGGCTGGGGGGCTCACTTAGGGGGAGGGTAGTCCGAGGTGAGGTGAGGGCCTGGTACTTATTAGCGTAGAGTTCCACAGCCCAGAATCCATTCTGAGGTGACTCTGTGATGCCCCAAGCCCTATCCACGTTTTCCTCACAAACCCCCAGCTCCCAGTAAGTCCTGTCACCCACTTCCACCTCCCAGTAATGTCTCCCCGAAGAGAAAGACCTGTGGCCCAGCACACAAGGGTCAAATGAAAACCTCTCAGGTTTTTCAGGAAGATTCTGCCACAAGTTTCTCCGCTTCACACTTTGGTGATCTTCAGACAGAAAGAGTTCAAAGAAGGCAGTATTTGGATCCAGAGTCACATGAGCTGTGGAAAGAGTGAGAGAGAACAGATGTCCTGTCAACCCCGGTATCCCGGGGCCCTCAGTGACTGGGAAGTGGGGAGAAAGGAAGCTGTTCCTAACCCATGAAGTTGCCTTCGTTCCTCCACAAAAGAGCTGGAGTGATAGGCATCTCCCCCAGGTGTCCTTAAGATCATACTTCAAAGAGCTCTTAGGAGAGTTCAGAGACTTACAAAGAGGAGATAATCCAGAGACTCCAGGTCCCTGGGAGCAAAGGTGGCTAATCACAACCTCCCCCCCAACCTCATCCTCCCATCCCCCACAGCATTTTGTACAACCCCCTCTCATGTCACTGCACCATTATTGTTTATTTCATATTTCTCTCCTACCAGACCAGGACCCCAAAAAGTAAAGACTATGTTTGTTCATCTTTGTATTCCTACTGTCTAGCATTGTCAGACTCTGCCTCACAATTGGTGTTTAATAATGTTTGCAGAATAAAGGGCTGGGGAAGGTCCTTGGACAGCCTCTAGCCACACCTCTCTGCCAACTTGAAGCCCCAAGGCATTTCACAGAGGATTATCTGGCCAGAGATGTTTGGCCAACTGTGTAAAGTGAAGAAGTGAAGTCGCGCAGTCACGTCCAACTCTTTGCGACCCCATAGACTATAGCCTACCAGGCTCCTCTGTCCATGGGATTTTTCCAGGCAAGAATACTGGAGTGGGTTGCCATTTCCTTCTTCAGGAGATCTTCCTCCCAGGGATTGAACCTGGGTCTCCCGCATTGTAGGCAGACGTTTTATCCTCTGAGCCTCTGATCAAATGAATACCCATTTTTAATAGACTGTCCCTGTCTATTCTGACAGAATCTCACAATTTAGAAGAGTTGTATGGGAGAAACTTTTATGGGTTCATAAAACATTTGCTCCTTTTCCTCCTGGGTACATAGCTAGGTGACATTTTCTAGTCCCTCTTGGGTATCCAGCAGAAGAGTTAGCTGCTTCCAGCCCTCATCAATAAGAAAATCTTTTCACAATATTTGCATTCCTTTTTCTGCCATATGCTGGCTCAGTGTAGAGTAGAGTGAGGCCTTAGGTCAATATCTAGCAAAGCTCCCACATCCCCATCTGATCTGTCCTGAACACTGAAGAGATGGAGTAATACGCTGCTGTTGTGTTTATCTAATGAGATACTCTGAGGGGAGAGAAGCTAGGTGCACAAAGTCACCACATCTCCTCTAAGATGCACAGAACCCACAAGAGACCAAAGTTTGAATGAAACCTTTCTAGTTGTACCCTCATGTCCATGATGCTGAAGATATTGAGTGATAGTTGCTCAGTCATGTCTGACTCTTTGCAACCCCATGAACTGTAGCCTACCAGGCTCCTCTGTCCATGGAATTCTCCAGGCAAGATTACTGGAGTGAGTTGCCATGAGTAGTAGAGAAACTCAAGAGAGAAAGTAGATGAGGAGCCCTTTAAGAAGGAAAAAGAAAAAAAAAAAAAAGGTATAAACTTCTGGAAAGGTAAAAGGTACAGGTGCTGAACTGAAACTGGGTAGTACTTGATCTTGATGTTACTTGGATCTTCCCTGGCTCTCCATTCATTGCCTGTCCAGCCACTGTTTGGAGCTGGAAGATGGAGAAAGACCACTAAGATCTTTTAGGGAGTTCTGGGCCTGAGACGGTAAGAATTAGATAGTCACTCACCAGCATAGGACTGAGCTTTTTTCCAATCTGCAATAGAAAAAAGAGAGGTGAGTGTTCCCTGGTGAGAGCTGCACATTTCTTGGCCCTTTTTCTGCTCTGGTTGCCTTTCCTTCCCTCCTTGGCACCCTCATCACTCATCTCCAGAGCTTGTCTAGGCTCTTTCCCTCATGTTCCTAAAAGGGAAAATGTCTAGGAGGAAGGAGACCAGACAAAATGTACTCTTCAGTTTCCCCTTCTTGGTTCCTAAATATGGGCTCCAGCTCCAGGGGAAGCTCTTTACTCATCTCTCTGCATTCCCCATACTGGACGGCTTTGTGCCTCAGTAGCTGAAAGGCACCAGCTTATGCAAACACGTGAAGGCTGCCATCACAGGGGACATGGTCCTGGACACAGGACAGAACTCTGAGGGATTCACTTCTTTCTTCACTGTGATCATGCTTTAGTCATTCCCACAGTCAGGCACCTGACCCCATCTCCTGCATCTTTTCCACGACCTCCATACACTGTCCTGCATGGAGTAAGGATGGCTAGCTGCCTGGAAATCTGTCTCTTATTTAGCTAGTCTCCACAGGAAGCATATCTTTTTCATACTTAATATGTCACCTCTTGCTGTGATTAGGGAGTCCCACACACTTTTTTATTTATTTATTTTTGTACCCTCACCTGGGCAGCTGCCCATGTGCTCTGGGTGCTGTATCCACTATTAGCTCACAGCTCTTGCCTTGATCCCAACGTGTTATTAGCCACACCTCATTCGCCATAAAACCCAAAGCCAGTTTAATCAACTATTCAATGTCTCCATTTCTATGTCTGCAGGATGGAGAGCAGACTAACAGTTGCTACTTAATTTATCTGGGGGAGGACTTAGACTAACACCTGCAAAAATACTGAATCACCGCGCTGAACACCTGAAATTAACACAATATTGTAAATATATTATACTCCAATTAATAAAAATTTTTTAATCTAAAATAGGCATGTTAAGTTAAGAAAGGTCACCAAGAAAAGAAAAAGATACAGAGGAGAAGAAAGAATAGCTTATATTTCTAGCCCTGACCTCCAGTATGGACTACACATTTGATTATCCAACTGCCTACTCTGCATCTTCATTTGGATCGCTAACACCCTCTTCAATATATTGATTCTGTGCTACCCCCTCCCCTTGCCCTGACTACCTGGTTTTCTTCTGGCTTCCCCATTGCAGAAAAATGGCAATTCCATTTTTATAGTTTCTTAGGCCTAAAAACCGTGGAGTCATCCTTGATCCACTCCTTTACTCTTGCACTACACTCTCAACAAGGGTATTTTTACTCTGTTTTAAAAATAAATCCAGCACTGAGGCCCCTCTCACCACTTCCAGCACTCCCCCTTGGTAAAAACCACCCTAATCTTTCCCCTTGATGTCTGCAGTAGCTCCCAGCTGGTCCAGTCGTGTCCAACTCTCTGCAATCCTATGGACCGTAGCCCAACAGGCTTCTCTGTCCATGGGATTTTCCAGGCAAAAATACTGGTGTGGGTTGCCATTTCCTTGTCCAGGGATCTTCCCCACCCAGGGACTGAACCTGTGTCTCTTATGTCTCCTGTATTGGCAGGTGTGTTCTTTACCTCTAGCGCCACCAAGTCAATCTCAGTGTAGTATCTAAAGTAACTTCTCAAAACATAAGTCAGGTTCAGCTCCCCTTCTGCTCAAAACCCACCAGTGGCTCCTTTCTCAGAAGCAAAGCCAAAGTCAGCATGGATGACTTTCAAGGCTGTGTGATCTGGCCCTCCAAACCCCTCTGATTCTGCCCACTCCAATTCTCCTGATCACTCCCCACCTTCTAGCAACACTGGCCCCTTTGCTACTCTTCATATAAACTAGTGTGTTTCTGACTCTGGCTTTGGCACTGTGCTTCTCTCAACTTAGAATGCTTTTCCCTCAGCTATTCCTGTGGCTTTCTCCTCTACTTCACCATCACTCTATTTTATTATAATTTTTAAAATTGAAGTATAGTTGATGTACAATATTTTGTTACAGATGTACAATTCACCACCCTATTTTAAACTGCACCTTCCAATGCAATATTCTGTTATCTCCCGAGCACTTATTATCATGGGCCAGACTGTATATTATACCATTTTGTTTTTTTCTCTCGTCTTCCACTAGAAAGTAGATTCTTTGTGAATGGGATATTTCTGTTGTGTTCATCTCTATGCCTAGGGCACTTAGAAGAGTAACTTAGTTATTAGTTACTAGTAATATAGTTAACAGTTATAGATCTTTGTTGAGCTGATGAATGAATGAATGAATGAATGAATGAAATGAATAGAGAATCCATGAGGGAAGCCAGAGAGTGAGCGATCCAGGAAAAGAATGAAGAAATAGCCTCAGAAAGGGAAAAAGACATCTGCTCTGTTGAAATCGGAGCCTATAGATCAGAAAGGGTAGGTGCAGGTGGTGGGGCAGGAAGCTTGCCCCCCCTTCTCTTTTTTCTCTGAGGTGGGGGGGGTTACATCACCTTTGGAGGTGTGGGAAAAGGATGTGGTGATGAAGGATCAAAGCTAGTGTTCATTGAGCTTAGCTACGACTATACTGGGTGTCCTCCACACCTTTATCTCATTTCCTAACATCTGCTCAAAGTAGTAGTTGCAATTAAATAAATTTCTAGGTGGGAAAAGTAGAACTTCAAAGAGGTTAAGGAGCCTGTCCCAGTTTGTCTGAATGAGTAGAACAAACAGGGTCAACCAGATGTGATGAACAGACAGAGGAAATGGGCACAGAAGTGGGAAAACAAATGATACATGTGGGGCATTGCTGGCGGTGTGGTCAGTCCAGGGTGGGGCGGCGCATGTCAGGGAGTGGCCAGGGATGGAACAGAAATCGGAGTGGACCATTAAGGGTGACTGCATCGCGGGGATAAAAATTGCAGATTGGACTTCACCTTTTAATGTAGTGTTTCTTCAATTAAGTTATATAAAAACCTTGGTTAGACCCAAATTAATTTCCTCTGAAAATAAATCTTCAAAGTCCTGAGGGAGCCAATTAAAAAATGTAGCAGTGCAGGTTAAAATCTGTCTTTAGACAGTTCCTTTGTCACTAATGCAATTATGAAAACAGCAGTTAGCTTGGAAACTAGAACCAGTCACACAATAATTGATTAACAGAAACAAAAAAGGATATTAAGCAGGTGATGTAGAGTCTGCTTAGGTTGTGTTAGTTTTGACAAAAATTGACATTAAGACAGTTTTTCTGAGAAATTTGAAAATCCTTTTAGAATTTACAAATATCCATTCCAGTGAGATGGAAGAAGGCAATGGGAAGCCACAGATGGTTTGGGGCTTAAGAGGAATGCAATCAGATTTCTATCTTAGCAAGTTTACTTTGAAACTCTAAACTAAGGAAAACTTTTCATAGGCAAGGTCTTGTTTATGCTGGTCTTTCTTTCTTTTTTTTTTTTTTAGATTTTTTTTTTGTCTGTTTCCTAATATTTATTTTAACTAAAAATTTTAAATGGAAAAAGGCAGCAGTAGCTCTTGAGGGAACAGAAGCAGCTTGCTGTTGAGAGAAGGGTCTTGATAATCTACTCCCAGGGATCTGTGACAAAAGAAGAAAGAAAGATTGGGGGAGGTATTCTATGCCTGAGAAGGGGTCCTGGACTAAGCAGTAAAAGGACTTGCCTTGAGGGAAGGAGAGAAAGGAGCTCTCTCGGGTGGGTGGTGGTAGCATTGTATGGTGGGGGAAGGGGAGAAGGAAGGGCAGGTTGACAGCAAAAGAGAAGGAATTCAGTGTTGGCCACAGGTTTAAAAAACCTTTGGGGCATGCATGACATATGCCTTAAGTCCAGATGGTACAAGAATGAGCAAGGCCTCATAGGAAAGAATCAGTAGAAAGGCACCTATTAAATGAAGCAGATAAAGCCTTAGATGAAAAAAAAATCCAGTTTACTCACCATCCACTTTCTGGGCTTTTCTCCAGCCTGAAGTAGAACAAAGAAACTTCATGAGATCAATGGCACATGAGAGGATCTCAAATCGTACAAGCAGGAGGGGGAAGTACAGAACTTACGGAGCTCTCTTTGGAGTTGCTCTGCAAAAGGACAAGAAATGAATCAGTACCATTCATAGGAGAAGGGCCAGGTTTACATGAAAAGGGCCTGTGGGAGACCCTTTCCTGCCTCATGTGTACAGTGAGTCTGGTGAGCTGTCCCCAAACTAGAAAAGCCAGGGCACAGTCAGGGTTCCAAGATCAGGGAAATAAAGAGGTGGGGGTGGTGGTATTGAGGGAGGAAAGACTGAATATAAAAACCTCAACTTCAAATCCTCTTCGCCCTTTTAGTCCTGGTCCTCTCCTTTCCCCTCTGTCCAATCCCTTTTCCATAGTCTTCTTTGGACCTCACTGCCTTGGTCTTCTGATTCCTTTACCTTTCGTCAAGCATTCTCGATCTTTCTCTCGGCGAAGTTTCCAGATGAAACCAAGAGCAGTCAGCAGGAGAAGTCCCAGAAGAAGCAGGAGTGAGGTCTGAGCTGTTGCCCAAGGAAAGTCCTTCAGGAAGACATTGCTTGAGCTGGAAGTGCTGGACATTATTCCTGAAGTGAAAAGCAGGAAAGGGCCAAGGCCTGGGGGTGCTGGGGCACACAGAATATGCTACAGTACTCTCCGAGATGCCTGGGCCAGACCAGTAGCAGAGGGCCCTGGCTGGGAGAATGAATGACTCCAGCTCTGCCCCATTCTCTCCCACAGGTTGGCTGGAAAACCAAGATACTTTGAAGGTCATCATGGAAAAACAACAAATAAGTATAAAGACTCTGTGTGTGTGTGTGTGTGTGTGTGTGTGTGTGTGTGTGTGTGTTAGTTGCTCAGTCATGTCTGTGTCTTCGCAACTTCATGGACTATAGCTCACCAGGCTCCTCTATCCATGGGATTCTCCAAGAAAGAATACTGGAGTCCGTAAGCCTTTCCCTTCTCCAGGGGATCTTCCTAACTTAGGGATCGAACCCAGGTCCCCTGCTTTGCAGGCAGATTCTTTAAGTGTTAAATCAATGAAGTCCAAATCACTCTTGAAATACGGAACTGAAACTGGGGTCTGGAGGAAAGGGTGGAAATTGTCCCCTTCTTCTCAAATTGTGAGAAGAGATGCCTTCCACTGAAAATCACCCTGAATGTAAGAGGAATAAGGGAGCTCCTAAGTTTATTTGCAATTGTTAAGAGAAGTATTTTTTTGATAGGGCAGTGGATGATGCTGGGAATTAGAAGCCCTGAGTACTAGTCCCACATCCACCACAGACTCACTTGTGAGTCTTCAGCCAAGCCACCCTGTGTCCCTCTGTCTCCACTAAAATAGAGAGTTCAATAATATATTACCTGTGCTATCAGTACCACCAGATCAACAAACAAGCTGCAGGAAGAGAACTTGGTTATCTATATGAACTTTTATGCAAGTGTTTGTTTTAAATATCCCTTAGCACTCAGGCCATGCTATTCATTTAATTGTTGTCTAGTGGCTAAGTCACGTCTGACACTTTTGACACCCCATGGACTGTAGCCCACCAGGCTCCTCTGCCTATGGGATTCCCTAGGCAAAACTACTGGAGTGGGTTGCCATTTCCTTTTCCAGGGGATCTCCCCCATCCTTGGATGGAGCGTGCGTCATCTGCACTGGCAGGTAGGTTCTTTACCACTGAGCCACTAGGAAGCCCAATAAAACCATCAAGTTAAAAAAAATAATTAGAGTGTAAACCTTTTATTTCTCCATTAGCAAAAGGATTCCATGTAATTAGAGAGCCTTTCCAAAGAGGTTTTGAAAGTTCAACGACACGTTTTATGTGCAGAAAAATTTAGATTAATAAAATAAAACCTACCCATACAAGCCAGAACAGTCATAACTGGACATAAATATAAAAGCCTAAGGCAAATGCCATAAGCAAATTTCCTCCCAGTATCTGATGAATGTCATTGTTGTGAACGTTAAAGAAACAGTGAACAATCAGTTGTTATTAACCTTCCTAATACAGTGGAGTTTTTATTGACAAAATAGGTTCTGGCAATGTTTCCTGAGACTAAAGCATCATGGTTTTGTGTTTGATTACTTATCACTTCTCACAGAAACCTACTTCTTCATTTGTGTATATTTGTCCTTTTTCCGTAAAATTTAACCCTAGATTGTGCACTGTTTTGTATCATTTCCTAGCTATTTTGTACTGGTAATGGCTTTACAATGAATAGTCTGTATGTCCTAATACAGGATAACTTTTTAAAAGGTAAATATAAGAAAAGATTGTGCAAATAATTTATTTAACTTATTAATAATAAAACCAGTAAAAATGTTAAAAGTGGTTTAAATGAAGATTTGATTTGCAAATCTTATATTCTCTATCAGAGAGAAGTCATTTGCATCACTAACGACAGGAACAATTTGTATTACTCTCAGTGTTTTGTAAATTAACATCTATCTCTACAAAGTTGTAAATGATCTAGAAAATAAGCAATGGCTTAGTCCTATGGAATCAGAGATCCCTAATGTGAGAACTACCAGACAGGGTTAGTATTTCATAGAAGAGAAAACCAGTCATCTTTTTTAACCACTGAGAGTCTTTCACAAATTTTCCTGGCCATTCTTTCTTACCCCTAGTGTTGAGCAC
The DNA here is from genome assembly GCA_007570785.1 of Antilocapra americana. Taxonomy (NCBI): domain Eukaryota; kingdom Metazoa; phylum Chordata; class Mammalia; order Artiodactyla; family Antilocapridae; genus Antilocapra; species Antilocapra americana. The sequence continues at coordinate 2,132,950 of ML664180.1, forward strand.
AAAGCAGTCAGGGATGGTTTACACAGAGGCAGCAAATATTTGTTAAACAAATCATTTCCTAAGAAATACTGCAAAGTAGTGCTTGGAAAAAAACCAAGAGCAAAAGAAAAAAAGACCAAGAGTACTTCCAGAAATGATTCAGACCATTTGCAAAGAGGCTAAAAGGAAGAGAGAGAACTACACACGTGTACCCCCCTCTGTCCCTTTAAAGACCATCCTCACCTGCATCCTTCTGCCCAGCAGCAGTGGCTTCACGGAAGTCCCATCCCTGGGCAAATGGTGAGTACTCAGGGACTCTGACTTGGCATCTCCCAGTGGGAGAGCTACAGGCCTGCCCTCCGTGGTGCAGATGGGTCCCATCCTTGTCTGAGCTCATGACCCGAGAGGACTGCTCCTGCTGCTGCTGGATGTCCATGGGCTCCTGTCTCACTTGAGGGGAGAGGGAACCAGGAAGCTCACTGTCTGTCATACCTCAGCTGCAAAGTCAGTCAACCCAAGGGTTACTCCCTGCCAAATGAGCTGCTCCCCAACCAGAAAGAGTGAGAAGAGGAAGAGACAGGTATGAATGAAGGAAGGACACTGGACCGACCTTAAGATGGGTCACACCTCTCCCTCAGGAGTCTGGGAGAACAGATAGAACTGAGTCCCTGCTTTATTTTTGTCCAAACTCTTAAAATGTTTTCATCTCTATATATTGGTAGGATCACTAGGTAAAATACCTTGTATTACAATTTGCTAAATCAGGGAACTTTAAACATAGGAGACTCTCAATAACCATTTTGCAGAATGAATGAATATAGTTTTCTGCCGGAGGTTTAATGGGGGAAACAGAATACAAGCAAGGCGGCAGGCAGAGGGGAGCTGGCCTGGGAGGCAAGGAAGCTGGCTTGAGTTTCTAAGCAGAGAGCACTGTCTGCTTCCTGTGGGCCAGACCTGTGCTGAGCATGGAGGCAGGAGCAGAGGAGTAGAGAGAGGAGTTGGAGGGCCTGGGCCTTCCAGAAGCCTGCGGCTCACACCTGCTGGCTGTCTCCCCACTGCCAATTCTCATGCACTCACATTTTTTGCTCCTCGGGATGACTCAGTCTTTGAGTCACTTTGCGATTCAGACACTAGGCTGGACCCAGGCTCCAGTGAGGACTGTCCGCTGCCTGATCTCTCAGGCGGGAGCACAGGCAGAGTCTGGGGAGTACTCACGGGCTGGATCTGCTCTTGGCAGGGCACCCCTGAGAACTCTGTGTAGATGTCTGTCTGGTCGCGGTGCCCCTGCCCTGATGGTGACACTGTCAATGATGGGGATGAACTCTGGACTGTGAACCCCTTTCCTCTACTTTATGATATAAGATATCGATGTTTTCAGGGAGAGAAGCGAAGTCTAGAGATCAGCCTGCACACACCTGAGTTGGTCAGTTTCGCCACAGCACTGCCTACGGGGAACACATGTCACCTGCCATGAGGCCTTTGAGCTTAGCCGGCTTGTTGGCCATATTTCATGGGTCACTGGAGAGAGGGCAGTGACATGTCTGGGAGACCTAGAAATGAAGAACAGGCTGGAAGCAAATAATTTTATATTAAAACAGACCCAAAAATGAAGCTCAATGCAGGGTGTATCTGATAAACATTTTTCACTTCTTTAGTCCTGTAGGGATTTGCAGGATGGTGAGAGGACAACAGGGACAGGAGCTAGTGCTAGGGAGAAAGGTCAGGTAGGGGTGGAGTCAGAGAATATGTGATTTTATTAATATCAGGAGACAACTTTCATGGTGGGCAGGCAAAATGGGTAAAACTACAAAAATGATGCTCCAGAGCAGTTAGAACCTGGGAAAGACACAGATCAAATGAGTCACCAAGTATTAACACCCTCAGTAAACTTCAGTGGGATAAATGTTCTGCAAAAGTCCTTTCCAAATCTGAGCCTTTCTCTGGCTGAGGCAGCTTTTAAGGCCCACAAACCCAGATAATGCCCAGATGTGGGTAGTAAATGTGTCCTTGATCAAGGGGCACACCATTTTGGCTAAAAGGGCGAGTATTTCTAGGGTTATACCATCTGGATTCAGGTTTGAATCCACTTGTTTTGCTGGCTGTGTGACCCTGGGAGTGTTATTTACTTCTCTAAGCTTCCTCTACAAAACACGTTGAACTGTAGTAATGGCTTTGCAGGAAGGCTGTGAAGATGGAACCTGGGTGTATGTGTGAAGCCTTGGTGCGGTGCCTGGCATAGAACACTCAGGAAATATTAGTTATGGTTCTATTAGCTCTCACTCCAATCAACTTAATACTGTGGTTGTTGATTAACATTCAGCTATCCCTCTAGATGGCAAATCTTTGAGAAGAGTTGTCTGGGCAGTTAATCTTTATCTGAACTTCTCTCACCCTCCCCCAACCCCAATCTACTCCTTACTTTTTCCCAGTGCGCTGACTCCTGAGGGCAGATTCATCAGTCTTTGCAGTCTGGTTTCTGGAGGGGACCTGCCCAGAGGGGACGACAGCAAAATCTAAAGGGGATAACTGAGACTCCAGGGTCTCAGCCCCAACTGGGCAGCAGGAGACAGTGGCTGCCTCCCTGCTCCAGAGTCACAGCTCTGTTGGGACACTACTACAGCTACAAATCTCGCCTGCTTGGAAAACACTCTCCCTTTGCTCCTTCAGACCCACTAGGTGTTCCTCCACTGGCCTTAGAGTATGTCACTGTTCCTTGCTGGTGTCCCTTCCCTGACCTTTGCAAATGGTCTCTCCATTAAACTCTCTCCAGTTGCCCTTCTGGACAGTGCCAGGACTGTGACTGGTTTGGGGCTTTGTTGTCATTGTTCAGTCGCTAAGATGTGTCTGACTCTTTGTGATCCCGTGGACTGCATGCAGCACACCAGGCTCATTTGTTCGTGTCTTCAAATGTCACCTCACCCATGAAAATTTTTGATCCTTATAACATCTCCCCTGCAAATCTTCCTATGAACCTTCAAAACATTTTATAAGTCAGGAGAGGGGTCCCGGCACTCCATCACCCTTATCAGTGCAACCATTTTAGAGCCTAGGCTGTCTCAGAATTCATAATATCACAGATGTCATCTAGTTCCCCTCCCTTTCCCCTTATCCTTTTGCAGCAGACAGGCCTGGCTAAGATGCTTTAATGGATGTATCCAAGGTCATAACTAGTGGTTTTTAGCCTAGTAATCTTTCCCTGGCTGCACACTACTCCTGTTTTATTCTGGGAATCTGATCTGGAGGACTTCTAGCGGGGAAGAGACGCTGGTCCCAGGTATTTGGAGACAGGAATTGGCAGTGTTGCTTTTGCATCTGGCCTAAAGATCTCCCACTGAAGGGGATTATTACATAAATAGAAAATGAAAGCAGCCCCTGGGGGTCACAAAGGCAGGTGACCCCCAGGCACAGGAAAGAAATGTACTGGAATAGACTGTAGAGGCAGGGCCCGGAGAGGAAAGGAAGTGGTGGAGAAGGTGGAGGGCAGGGTTGCTGGCTCACTTCTGATGTGACTTCTTGCTGTGGGCAGCACCCTTGACACCCCATCATTAGTCTCCTTTCAAAATGCTTCCTTCTCAGTTCTCTCTCTCCTCCATCCTCTCCTCCTATCTCTGCTTTGTTGTTCACTGGCTAAGTCATGTCCGACTCTTTGTGACCCCATGGAGAGCAGCATGTCAGGCTCCTCTGTCCTTGCACCAAACCTGCCAGGGAGGTATTAATGACTTCAATTTTTTCAGAAAGTTGAGGCTGAGAGAAATTGAATAATGGAGTGAAGTCACTCAGCCAGCGAGCAACGTGAACCCTACTCTGTCTACCGCAAAGCCTGACTTCTGAACCGGTTCAGCTGTGCAGCAGGCCTGCCCTATTCCAGAGGCTGCACGTGCTGACCCTGACCCTGACCTCAGCTCAGACCAACTGTTTAGGGGGCCGGTTGGCTTTTGTGCAGGCTGGTGAGTCAGGCAATGAGAGCAGGAAAGGAAGCTCCACCCAGCTGAGAAGTGTCCCACAAATTTATAGTTTCTTGGCTCAAGCCCAGTGGATCTTTTTCTTGCCCAGACAGAGTTTATTAAAGAATAACATGAAAGGAAATTTATTGTATCCCAAGAGAAGAGAAAGGCAAAGGAGAAAAAGAAAGATATACTCATTTGAATGCGGAGTTCCAAAGAATATTAAGGAGAGATAAGAAAGCCTTCGTCAGTGATCAATGCAAACAAATAGAGGAAAATAATAGAATGAGAAATATAGAGATCTTTTCAAGAAATTAGAGATACCAAGGGAAGATTTCATGCAAAGATGGGCACAATAAAGGACAGAAATGGTATGGACCCAACAGAAGCAGAAGATATTAAGAAGAGATGGCAAGAATATACAGAAGAACTGTACAAAAAAGATATTCATGATGCAGATAATCATGATGGTGTGATCACTCACCTAGAGCCAGACATCCTGGAATGTGAAGTCAAGTGGGCCTCAGGAAGCATCACTATGAACAAAGCTAGTGGAGGTGATGGAATTCCAGTTGACTATTTCAAATCCTAACAGATGATGCTGTGACAGTGCTGCACTCAGTATGCCAGCACATTTGGAAAACTCAGCAGTGACCACAGGACTGGGAAAGGTCCGTTTTCATTCCAATCCCAAAGAAAGGCAATGCCAAAGAATGTTCAAACTACTGCACAATTGCACTCATCTCACACAAAGTAATGCTCAAAATTCTTCAAGCCAGGCTTCAACAGTATGTGAACCATGAACTTCCAGATGTTCAAGCTCGTTTTAGAAAAGGTAGAGGAACCAGAGATCGAATTGCCAACATCCTCTGGATCATTGAAAAAGCAAGCAATTTCCAGAAAAACATCTATTTCTGCTTTATTGACTATGCCAAAGCCTAGTGTGGATCACAACAAACTCTGGAAAATTCTTAAAAAGATGGGAATACCAGACCACCTTACCTGCCTCCTGAGATATCTGTTTGTAGGTCAAGAAGTAACAGTTAGAATTGGACATGGAACAACAGACTGGTTCCAAGAAGGAAAAGGAGTATGTCAAGGCTGTATATCGTCACCCTGATATTTAATTTATATGCAGAGTACATCATGAGAAATGCTGGACTGGATGAAGCACAAATTGTGATCAAGATTGTCGGGAGAAATATCAATATCCTCAATAGTAGCTATATAAGCATACTATTGAAACACAGACCTTGCCCAACATGCATGTAAATACAGCAAATTTACTGGGGCTTGTGCAAGGATGGTTTAATATCTTGCATGAGCAAAGGAAAATCCTAATGTGAGGCAGCTGACTCAACCAACTGGAAGCCATGGCCATAAGTTTGATCCACATAGCCATCGAGTGCTGTTAGGAGTGCCATCTAATCCCAGGGTTGTACTTCCAGTCCAAGCCAGGCCAGCAGGCTGGTAAATCTGGGTGATAAGTGATCTCTAATATTTGCTCACATTGCTTAGAGGACAAATATGCTACATATTTCAATTTTTTTTTTGGATCTATGGGATGATCACCAAATCCAGGGATGAAAAATCCAAAATTATTGTTCCCTTTGTTCCCAACAGATGGAACAGAGACAATAGGTTGGACTTTTTCTGGGGTCACTCAGAAATTTTCATCCTATATCTGGTAAAATTGTTCAAATTACCTGATAGATTGACCCTTCTTACCAGCCATTGAGTTTTCATTCTTTTTATTTTTTAAATAAAAGGTATAGGCTTTGGTCACTTTTGTAAGGCTTGCATTTACTTCAAATGTTATCCCATGGCCTTGAGCAATTTGATTAAAGTCCGGGTTACACCAAGTAAGAAGCGGCAGGTTGTGAGTTATCAAGGAAGCAAATGCCTCTCGTTTCTGTCTCAAAAACAAGCAGAGGGAGCTAAAGTCCCCTCTACATAGGGTAGACACTCACCAAGGAAGTCCATCCATCACTGACAAAGGCATGGCCCCACAAACATAACAGTTAGAAGTATTATGGAGGTTTGTATATGAGTGGGCCCAGGACAGGAACACAGTATCCTGAGTTTACAGTCCTGGTAGGGTCATCATGCCGATCAGGAAGAGCAGAATTATTCACAGCTGCTCCATCCTGAATCTGTGGTCGTCAGTGGAAGATGAGTTGGGTCTTCAGTGGTCCCTCTGGGTTAGAATGGGTGGTCCAATGTCCCTTTTCCTCTGCTACTGTCTTGAGCTGGGTGTGGTAAATCTAGGGAGTAATACCGGCAACTTTAACTGCAGTGGGAGTGGTTAGTACAATTGTGTATGGCCGTTTCCAGGTGGGGGACAGTGTCTGTTGCTTCCAATCCTTTACCCATGGTAAATCTCCTGGTGAGTATGAGTGTACAGTAGTGTCTAGAGAAAATAGAATTCTTTTTTTTTGAACATAGGGAGTGATGTCATGGATCACGTTTCCCAGTTGTTCGTTGTCAGGACATCTCCACCCCTTCTTTCTGTAATAGATTGCCTTTTACTTCCCAAATAAGAAGGAGAGGCCTCCCGAACATTATCTGATAAGGGGGATACCTGGGCTGGGGGGCTGTCATTCTGATCTTCATTAACCCAAGTGGCAGCATATCCATCCAGGGGGCTCCAGCCTCTTGCACCCATGTTGCCAAAGTTACTTTGATGGTCCGATTTATTTTCTCAACCATCCACTTTGTGGTCTATATGCTGCATGTAGTTTCCATTTGATATTCATTGCTTTGCAAACCAATTGGAGTAACAGCCACAAATGTGGGCCCATTATTGTTCTGGCCCGCAGAGCAATCAACGGGGGCTCCAAATCCACCTGAAAACGGATGAAAGGGTTGGGACAAGAGGCGCAAAGAATGGCAGCAAGACATTTGCAGCAAGCTGCAAAACTTTATTGAGTGCAAGGCGATTATATAGGGGGAGGAAGGGAGGGAGGGGAAAGGAAGGGAGGAGCTCTGACAGGCATATAGGGAGTACGTGTCTTGTGGGTGATTGGCCTGTCGGATATACTTTCGCCGCATGATCCTTTTGGTGATTTGCCAGCCGAATGTATGGCTGGCGCGTGATCAGCGCCTTATATGGCAGCAGGCTTGCAGTGCTCCGACCGACCGTAATGGCTCTGGCTGATTGCATCAGCCGGCTGGGCCCCAACATCTCCTTTTTGTTTTTTAAGGCGAGAAGTCTGGTTTTATTTGGACATTGACCGGCTAGGGGAGGAAGTGGCCAAGCTCCTCCTGAGCTCTGCGTAGAGCTCAAATGGCACCCTTTTTTGGAGGGGAGGATTTGGGTGTCAACCTCCATGCAAGCTGGCTTACCTGGCAGGAGGCTCGAGAGTGGCCTCTTTGGTGGAGGCCCCTCCTTGCGGTACTTTGTCGCGCACCTAGCGGTGTCCATTGCAGCAACTGGGTCGCAATGCAGACTCTCGAGAATCATGCAGCTCCCGTGGGAGAGGGCCTCGATAATTTTCATGGTCGAGCATTTCCAACTGGTGATAGTGGATCTGGATGGGTCTCCCTAGTATGTTGTTAAGCTGGTCTTTGATAAGTGTCGTGACACGCCTCAGAACCCAGGGGGCAAAGGTGAGAAGCAGGAGGACAGTGATCAGGGGCCCGAGGAGGGGAAGGAGATAGGGGAGTAATCCGTTAAGGCCCGTCAGAAAGGGATTTTCTATTAGCGCTTTTCTTCTTTTTTCTAGGTCTTCTTGTAGCCTTTTTATTTTATCTCGGACAATGCTGGATTTGTTGGTGTAGAAGCAGCAGTGTTCCTGTAAGGCAAGGCAGATACCTCCCTGTTCTGCGGTGAGAAGATCTAAGCCTCATCTATTTTGAAGGACTACTTCCGCTAGGGAGTCTAGTTGGTCTTGGATATCACTAATGGTGCTGGATATGGCCTGGACATCATCCATGAGCTGTTTAGAGAGCTGTGCATACGAATGAACTGCATATCCTAGGCCTGCAGATCCCGTAGCTACCGCTGCAGAGATTCCCAACCCAGCAAGCAAGGGGATAATGGCTAGGGCTCTTTTGTGCCGTCCTGCAAGGTGGTCAAAAGCGGGAACGGGAACAGGCTCACTTCCTGGAATGATATCTATGTCTGGTAGCAGGGTGGCTAGGGTGCACAGCCCTGTCCATGAGGGGGGTAGGGCGGTATAGGCTTGATTATTACCGCAAATGAACGTTTTTCCAGGTCCGGGGCAAAGGAGGGTGGTGTGGTTAGAGGTGTAGTTAAACACGGAGCTACAGTTGGTAAAGGAAGCGAAGCCAACGGGGATATCTGTAATCATTGCGCGGGTGCTTGTAGACGCAGGGGGAGAGTGAAAACAGTGTAGGTTGGACCCTGAAGGGCAGGCCGAGGGTGCAGTTTTGGTCAATGGTGTTGAGGTCTGATGTATTAACGGGGACAGCCAGGGGCATTGGAGTGCCTTGGCTGAGACATAGCCAGCAGTCTTGGGCTAAATTGGGGTTAGAGGTGTTAAGCGCCTGGTGGGTGGCTGTCAAAATATCTACTGTTTGGGGGTCTAGATCTGTTCCCCGTGACTTGGGGAGTGCTATAGGATGGTAGGAAAGCTTTGAAAATTGTCTATCAATGAGATGTTCTATCTTTTTTTTGAACGATAATTTCCCTCACTCTGTCCTGGGGCCCACCTCCATCAGAGATGTGAACAGGGGCAACCTGTTCCCAGCATACCGGCTGTCCCACTGTGCCCTTGCACCCGGCCTCTAGATATGGGCTGGAGCCAACGGGTGAGGTACTGGTACTTCCCCCCGTTTTAGTTTTTTGGAGTATGGCGGTGAAAAAGGTTTTATTGTCATATGTGCACTCTTGAGTCTCAAGATAACAGGAAGAGTGCATTGTCTCTTGATAGGTTTTGCATTCTTTGGGGCAAGGACCTGGCCTGCCATTGATGGTAGGTATAACAGGGGGTTTTGGTGTGCAGCGCCAATGGACCTTACCACCTCCAGTTTGAGTCTGTTCTTGTGTCAGAAAGGCCGTTTTCGTGCCACAATCAACTTTTAAGGTGTAAAATGATGGACCAGCGTAATGGCCGACGTCGGTTCCTCCACGGCATTCGCACGGTGGTCCAAAAAGGGCGAGGTATAGTTGCTGTTTGTTAGGTGGTGACTGGAACCCTCCATCTATTGTTTGGCATAGCAGTATTTGTAACAGTAGTGGGAAAGGCCAATGAGGATGCATATTGTCTGAAAGAGAAAAGAGAGGAAAAGGTTTTCCTCAGGGAGCACACCATTGTTCCCTGGGATGTGATTAGAGTTGGTTTGGGGGGCCCGATGGTTGATGTGTCGTATTAGCCTTTCAGGTAACCACCGCGGGCCGTCTTCTTTTTGGTCATAGATGCAGGCCGAGCCTCTTCCCCAAATGAGGACGGGGTCTGGGCCCTTCCAGGAGCGAGTGAGGGGGTCGCGCCACATGACTGTGGCCTGTTGGCTAGAGGTTTGTGGATGCCAGTGGCGGTCAGCAGCTGAGTGTCCCTGAGAGTCTAGGGTGAGGAAGTTGAGTTGGAAGAGTGCGTGGTTTAGGAGGTTACGAGGATGTTGTTTTGTGAACCCGAGGGGCGAATGTGTCAGGCGGTTGATGGAATTTTTTTAAAGTCTGATGAGCTCTCTCTATGCCTTGTCCCTGGGGATTGTAAGGGATGCCTGTGATATGTTTGATCTGAAGTCGTTGGCAAAAAGTCCGAAAATTTTTTCCAGTATATCCTGGGCCGTTGTCTGTCTTGATAGTACGGGGTTTGCCCAAGATGGATAGGCAATGGACCATGTGAGAGATGACATTTTTTGATGCCTCACCTGTTTGTGGGGAGGCAGCTATGAACCCGCTAAAGGTGTCAATAGTAACATGAATGAACTTAAGTTTTCCGAAGGCCGTGAGGTGAGTTACGTCCATCTGCCAGATAGCATTTGGGGTGAGTTCCCGGGGGTTTACCCCCAAGTGAGGCACAGGCGCCCAGGGGACGCAATGGGGACAGGCTTTGACAATTTTTCTAGCTTGGTCTCTTGTGATTTTGTAAAGCAGGCGAAGGGTATGGGCATTTAAATGGTGTAAGGTGTGGGCTTGTGTTGCCTCAGTGACGGGATCTGTGAGGACAGGATAGACAGTTTGTGTAGCGGCATCTGCTAGGGCGTTGCCCTCAGTCAGGGGCCCGGGAAGGTCAAGGTGGGCACAGAGGTGTCCGATGAAAAAGGGGTGTTGTCTTTGTAAAATAAGAGCTTGTAACTTAGCAAATAGAGGAGCGGCATTTGTGGAAGGTTTGATGAAGGGGACGGTTTCTAACAGGGGGACTGACTGAGCTATGTAGGCACTGTCAGTGTAGAGGTTGAACGGTTGGTTGGCAAGCGAGGTAAAGACTGAGGATAGCAAATAGTTTTACAAGTTGTGCAGAGGTATAGGGAGATTTTGTTGTGAAGGTTTGTCCATTGAGAACATAGGCAGCCATGCCATTTGAAGATCCATCAGTAAAGACGAGGGCGGCTTTGGGGAGCGGAGTTGTTTTAGTGATTTTAGGGAAGACAAATGGATGGGTCTTAGCGAATTGAATAAGGGGATCGCTAGGGTAATGGTTGTCAAGGTCTCCTGTGAAGGAGGACAGTGCGATAGCCCATTCATCGGAGGTTTGTAAAAGCCAACTCGATTGGTCTTGTGTATAAGGGATAATTATTGATTCTGGGTCTTTACCAAATAGCTGGCGACTGGTGGAGCGCCCCTTTATAATTAGCGTGGCAAGAAGGGAAGGGTAAGGCAATAGGACTCGGGAGGGGGAAGCTGGGAGGTGGACCCAAAGGAGGGGGTGACCGTTTTTTGAGGGATCTGTGGTCTTTGGTTGTCAGAAAACTCCGGTAGGGGTATGTGTTGTAGGGAGTAAGAGGTATATTAGGGGCAAGCTATAAGAGATCTGTTGAGCAGTTTGGTTTTGGATAGCCTTGTTGATAATGTCTAGAGAGTGTTCTGCCTCGGGCGTCAAGGCACGGGGAGACAGGGGGTCTGAATCTCTTTTGAGGATATTATTAAGTGGGAGGAGGGCCTCTGTGGGCAGTTTTAGGTACGGCCGAAGCCATTGAATGTCTCCAAGAAGTTTTTGGAAGTCATTAAGCGTTTTTAGCCTGTCTGTTCTAAGGCGGATACGAGGGGTAAATATATGTTGATGGCAAAGCTCAAATCTTAGATAAAAGTATGGGTCGGAGGCTTGTATTTTATTGGGGGCGACTTGTAGCCCTTGTCTTGTAAGGCAGGCGATCAGGTGGGCGTGACAGGCCCTGACAGTGTCTTCGTCAGGGCATGCCAAAAGGATATCGTCCATATAATGGAGAATGTATGCCTGAGGCCACCGTGCCCTGACTGGGGCAATAGCTGCCGAAACAAATTTTTGACATAGGGTGGGACTATTGGCCATGCCCTGTGGCAGCACTTTCCAATGGTAACGAGGCATGGGGCCTTGGAAGTTGGTTTGTGGGACACTGAAGGCGAAATAGGGCCTGTCGTCGGGGTGGAGGGGGATGGTAAAGAAGCAATCTTTTAGGTCTATGACGACCTTATGATAACTGGCAGGGATGGAAACTGGCGAAGGGAGGCCAGGCTGTAAGGCCCCCATGGGGATCATTGCTTTATTAATGGCCCTAAGATCTTGTAGGAGGCGCCATTTGCCAGATTTTTTCTTTATCACGAATATGGGTGTATTCCAGGGGGAGTTAGTGGGCTCAATATGTCCTGCTGCAAGCTGTTCCTGTACTAACGCTATCGCAGCTAAGATTTTTTTGTGGGTAAGGGGCCACTGATCGACCCAAACAGGATCCATTGTCTTCCAAAGGATCTTGTCTGCGTGGGGTACAGGACTATCAGTGGCCATTAGGGAAAATTTTGGAGGTATCCTAAACCTGTTTTGTCTGTTTTAGGGGGGATCGTAATGGGCTTAGTGATTCCCTGACCTCTTTTTCCTAGTCCCTGACCTGGCAGGAAGCCTTGATTAAGCATTTGGGTCATAACTATGTCATTGGGGCTGCACATGATCACCTTCATTTGGGAGAGGATATCTCTCCCCCCACAGGTTAACAGGCAGATTGGGGAGAACAAAGGGAGTGACGGAGCCACTATTTCCCTCAGCATCTTCCCACATCAGGGTTTGAGAGCTTTGTTGGGGGTTAGTAGCTTGTCCAATGCCGCGCAGATGGGTGACAACAGGTGTTAACGGCCAAGACTTTGGCCAGTGGGATTGGGATATGACAGTAGCGTCTGCTCCTGTGTCTAAGATGCCTGTAAAGACCTTGTCATTAAGTTTGAGTTCGAGTGAGGGGCGGTGGTGAGAGATTTGTTGAACCCAGTATGTGTCTGATGAGCCAGGGGCGCTGGGGCCCCGAGAAGCCTTTTTGAAATTTGAGTTAATATGTTGTAAGGGGAGAATAATGATCTGTGCTAGCCTGGTGCCTTTTGGAATTGAGATTAGATCATGAGTGGTGGAGACAATGATATGAATTTGTCCCTCAAAGTCATTATCAAGAATGCCGGGGAACACTAGGATCCCTTTAAGGGTGGAGCTAATACGGCCAAGAATAAGGCCGAATGTGTTAGGTGGTAAGGGGCCATATACGCCGACAGGGAGCATCAAAGGGCTATTGTTTGGAGTTAATATTGTGTCGGTGGCGGTACAGAGGTCCAGTCCTGCGCTGCCTGCGGTTGCCCTCCAAAGATCTGAGACGATGAGGCGTGGTTGATTACGGGGAGGGCTGGAATTGTAGGGTTGGGGATTTGAGGGTTGAACTGTGAAGCCCCTGAGTTCATCCCTGAGTTGGGGCCCTGGGGCTGGCCCCTGTTGGAGTTTCCCTGTTTTGGGGGGAGGGGTTGTCCATTAATGTCTGTCTTGGAGCGGCATTCTGAGGCCCAGTGAAACCCCTTTTTACAACGGGGACATATTGTCGAGGGAGGGGGTCTTTGAATATTGGGAGTGCCTGTATTAGAGTCATAAGGAGTCTTGGGGTGGGGGTTAGATAAGGTGTGGGCTCGTTGTGGGCAAGCCCTCGAAAAATGTCCAGGTTGTTTGCAGGTGAAGCAAAGGCGATCATGATCATGATATCTCTGATTTGGAGCAAAGCTTTGTAAGGCGGCCCCAATAGCGAGCCCCAGAGGGTGAGCGGACCCGATGCCTGAGCAAAGGCGGACATACTCTGAGAGGTCTTTTTCACGATGAGGTCGAATAGCGTCTTGGCAGGCGGGGTTGGCATTTTCGAAAGCGAGGTGTTTAAGGAAGGCGCTTTCGCTTTCTCCAGAGCCAAAAAGCTGTTCGGCCAGTTCTTGTAAGCGACTAATGAAATCGCTATATGGCTCATCAGGGCCCTGTCTGATCTTTGCAAGGGAGGTGGTAGCAGCGCCCCTTTGGGGAAGGCGTTTCCACGCTTTAACGCCTGCTGACTGAATTTGTGTTAGTAACCTGGGGGGAAATTGAGCCTGTTTTTCATTACGTTGGTAGGGGTCAGAGCCAAGGAACTTTTTGAGGGTCCAGCTCTTTGAGGAGGGCTTACGTGAATTGCGCTCAACGAATTGTTTGGAAGCCTCTTCATATTCACTTTTCTAGAGTATAAAATCACCGCCGCTTAGGGCAGCTTTGGCTAGGAAGAACCAATCATTGGGTGTAAGCCATCGATCACTAACGTTTTCAATCAGGACAACAGTGAAGGGGGCAGTGGGGCCATAGTTGGCTACTGCCGCTTTGACCTTTTCTAATGTTTTTAAGCTGAGTTTTTTGTAAGTATGGGAGAATGGTGAGACTGGGGGCTCATCATCGTCAGAAGCTGAGTGTTCTGACTCTTCTTCATCAGGCTCACTAGGTGGGGAATCGCGGGCGCTGGGCTCAGGGCTTCGAGAGTCTGTCGCCTCGCGAGGCGGAGGCTGAGTCTGGCTCCTAGTTACTGGGAAGGCTAAGAGCTCTTGGGGGGCAGAGACGGTCAGGTCCGCGCGTTCTTTGGCTACCGCCTTAACCTCTCAGATAAAAATCAGGGCTTCTTGAAGGGAAGTTGTTTGGGGAAGGGGAGTTTGATTAACGGGTGGTGGCCCTGAGTTATGTAGAATAGGGGCTAGAAGGCGGGCTGTGTTGGGAGCGGCAGGCGTAACTGGGTGGGTAGGAAAATATGGCGGTGGCATAAATGGCGGGAGCGCAGAGCTGTCTAAGATGGCGGCTGAACAGAGCGGTGGCGCGGAAGCATTAAGCGCGGGCTTGTTTAAAATGGCGGCCGTGGCGGGAGCGGTAGGGGCAGAGGAGGAAGGAGGCCAGTCAGGGTCGTTATAGTGGGCTGCCTCATCTTCTAGATCAGCTTGGTCAGCAGGGGCCAGCTGATCGTCTGTGCCCGTGTTGGTTATTCCTCTTAGGTCTTTAAGATCGGGGTATATAGCAGTAGGATTTGGATTTGTTTCAATATTGATAGAAATTGAGGGGCAGCTTGAGAGGGCCCGTGAGGGGGGGCGAGTAATGGTAGCGGCGCTGGAGTTATTAGGGTGTATGGGGTCACTTTGTATAAGATCGTGGGTAGAGGGTGTTCTAGAGGGGGGACGGGAGTGGCTGGAAAGGATTTTTTGGCCTTCTTGGCAAAGGTGCTGAATGTCTGGGGTATGGCCCTGGTTGGTGAGAATATCTTTTATAAGATTGTAGTAGTTAAAGGTGGTGATAGGGACAGTCTGGGGGCCAAAAACACGATAATAGTGATTAAGGCGATCTCCGACACGATCCCATATACGAGTGTCGATAGTGCCCTCTTGAGGGAACCAGGGGCAGGTCTTAAAAATAAAATGAAAAAACGAAACTAAATCTCTTTTACGAACCCGAATTCTCCGCACCTTGAGGGATTCTTTAAGCTGGCTAATAAAAAACATCATCTTGTGAACATGCTTGTCCCATGATTAATTCTTACCTGACTAAATGCCGCCGTCGAGGTGGGGGGGTCTCTCCGGAGTCGGCTCGCTAGCGGGTAATTGCGGTGCTCCTTGCCAGGTCTGGTCAACGGGGACGGCGGTCCGTCCAAGCGGTCTTTGGGCCCCACGTTGGGCGCCACTTGTTCTGGCCCGCAGAGCAATCAACGGGGGCTCCAAATCCACCCGAAAACGGATGAAAGGGTTGGGACAAGAGGCGCGAAGAATGGCAGCAAGACAAAGATTCTGATCAAGCTGCAAAACTTTATTGAGCGCAAGGCGATTATATATGGGGAGGAAGGGAGGGAGGGGAAAGGAAGGGAGGAGCTCTGACGGGCATGTAGGGAATACGTGTCTTGTGGGTGATATGTTCGCCGCATGATCCTTTTGGTGATTTGCCAGCCGAATGTATGGCTGGCGCGTAATCAGCGCCTTATATGGCAGCAGGCTTGCAGTGTTCCGACCGTAATGGCTCTGGCTGATTGCATCAGCCGGCTGGGCCCCAACACATTATCTGATCCTATACTCGGAGGGAACCCAAATCTAGGAATAATGCCTCTCAGTATGCCTCAGGCCACTTCCTTTGCTTTCTCAGTCCTGGTGAGATATAAAGGTACATACCATCACCAGTAAGTATTTGAATCCTTGGCATGGCTTTACCTCAGTGAAGTCTACTTTCAGGTGTTCAAATGGTGTGGTCCCCTTAAATTGTATTCCAGGAGGGGCTATCTCCTTGGAGCTGGGTTATTCCTGGCACAGGTTACCCATTGTCAGTTTGCATCTACACACAAGGCTATTAGATGTGATATGACAACATAACGGGCTAAAATTTTACAAGTCTTTGTCTTTTCTAAATGGGTGGACCGATGGAAGTCCGTAACTAGTTGAAATGCCAACCTAAAGGGAATGAAGAATCTCCCATCCGGGAGCTCCCACCATCCGTCCTCCTGCAGTGTTCCTTGTTCAGTTAGCACCCAGGTGGTTTCTTCCTTGTCATAGACTGGGGCCGCTTGGGCTGTTTGTAGCTGGACACCACAGGCGTTACCCTAAGTTTGGTTGCTATATTGTCCTGGGCAGCTGCTTGTTTTGCTGCTTGATAAGCCGAACAGTTCCCTTTCTTCTGTGGTGTGTCTGCCCCCTGGTGGCCCTTACAGTGCATTACTGCCACCGCAGGGGGTTTCCACACTGCTTCCAACAGAAACAAAATTTCCTCTTTATTTTTTATCTCTTGGCCAGTTGCACTCAATAGCCCCCTTTCTTTATATATGGCCCCGTGTACATGTAAGATAGCAAAGGCATACCTTGAGTCAGTGCATATATTTACCTTCTTACCTTTAGCCAATTTCAGGGCCCCGTATGAGCACCCAGAGCTCTGCTCATTGAGCCGACCAGTATGAGGGGAGTCGTCCTGCTTTGACTACTGCATCTGTTGTTTCCGCGTATCCAGTCTTCCTGTGTGCTTGTTACAAGTAGCTGGCCCTGTCTGTGTAGTAAATCTCATTTGGTTGACTTAAGGGGATGTCTCTGAGGTCTGGTCGGCTAGAAAAGACTTCCTCTAGCATCTCCTCACAGCTATGACTGGGAGTGCCTTCACTTACTGGTAAATAAGTTGCTGGGTTTAAAGCCTGACAGGCTTTAAAATACCCTTAAGTTGGGGATTTTCATATAAAAGTCCTTGGTAATGCAGCCTCTGAGAGGTGGAAAGCCACCTTGCCCCAGGCCCCCTTAGGAGAGTGAGATGGAATGTGGAACTTTTATTATAATAGTCTATCCCATAGTTAGTCAGCCTCTCATTAAAATGGCGACGGCTGCCACTGCTCTCAGACATGGGGGGCCACCCCGAGGCTACAGGATCCAACCTTGTGGGTAAATAAGCCGCAGGTCGCTACCATGAGCCTATTGCTCTTGTTAGCACTTGTATGCCGGGGTCCAGCCCCAGCGGGGTTCCGGGGGTCTTGAGGGATGAGTGGCGTCGGCGGAAGAACTGAGCTGAGTCGATGTGTGGTGATGGAGCAGTCTCTCAGTTTATTGTTGTTGGTTTACAGTTTTATAGCCAAAAGACATCCCCATTACATCATTATATCACCTATCATTCTATACAATTTTTTGTTTTCTACCTTCCATAGCAACCTTATCTTTGAGCTCATTCCCCAATCTATCATGAAACATTCCCCTTAGAGAAGTCAGATTTTTATGTAATTAGATTTAACAATAGTATGTTTACCATTTGAGTGTCTTCAGTAAACATCATTCAATCATGATAAGTACATCAATCTAAGTAGAAAGGTTACATTTATCAGGTGCAGCTATGTAGGAGCTAGAGGGAAGGGCTTAAGCTTGAAACTGTTTTATTCTAGTAACCTACTCCGATTCTTATGAGGAAAGAGGACAAAGAGACAGTTTAGAAAGAGGAAAGAGGACTAAGAGACAGTCTAGCAGCACTGCTTTAGCAACAAAACCCTATTAACCTTATAACTACTATAATGAATTCCTATATCTACATTATCCTAAAGCAATCAATATCTCCAACTATGCTGGCCACAGTTATGACTATTCCTAAGTCCCATTCCAGCCTGATTTCTTCAAGGAAGAGAGCCTCCTCTGTGGAGTGGTCGGGGGAGTGGGAGGTGGAAAGGTGACCCAAGTACGAGCCTCTCTGGTGGTGGCCTTGCCATGACCCCCAGAGAGCTCTTGGTAAACTCCCCAGTAATGAGTAGGAGGAATAGTAATCTATTTAAATGTCCCTTTCATTCCACCTTAGCCCCCCGGGGAAGGCGATCCACCTCCCCAGATCCTCTGGTTGATAAGGTCTGGGGGGATTATCTCAGGACAAATTCTTTCCAACTGGGACTGACCTACTGAGATGAGCCAATGTTCCGAGCATGGACAGAACTTCCAAGAAAAATACCAGGGTGGGGCTTTCCCAGGATGCCCCAATAAAGAAAGTCAGCTTTGCAATTTCTTTCTTAGTCTCGTGACCTTGTCATCCGAGCAAGGGGGCATCCTGACAGCTCGCAGCACTTGTATGCTACTTGTTCTTTCTCATGGACGTACAAAGTGAAAGCTTTGGTTAAATCAGGGAGGCCTAGTGTGGGGACCTTTACAGCTCTCTTTAATAGTTCAAAAGCATGATTCTGTTCTGGACCCCAAATTAGAGAGTCACTTCCGGGGCTTTTAGTGGCGGCATACCAGGGTTTAGCTATCTGTGAAAAGCCAAGTATCCAAATCCAGCAGAACCCCATGGCTCCCCAAAATTTTCTCTCTTGCGTTTTGGTAGTAGGCTGGCTTATCTGATTGATCACTTATTTCCGTTGTAAGCCCAAGGTATGCCTCCCCTCCTTTCTAACAAATCCCAGGTACTTAACCTCAGTCTGGCAGATTTAGGCCTTTTTCTATGACATCTTATATCTGGCCTGTTCTAGCAGGCCCAGGAGAGTCTTAGTTCCTTCCCAGCACTGAGTACAAGAGTCTCTGCCATCCAAAGTATGTTGTCCACATATTGCAGGATCTGGCACTTAGCATCTGATGGGAAGGAGAGGAGGTCTGTTGTCAGGGCCTCCCCAAATATTGTAGGAAAATGTTTGAATCCTTGTGGCAGCTGAGTCCAAGTCATCTGGGTCTTTTGACCTATCCCAGGGTCCTCCCATTTGAAAGCAGAAATCTTTGGCTAATTGGAGCCACTCTTATACAAAAGAAACCATCTTTCAAGTCCAAGCAGGGTAAAATACTGAAAAGGGTGAGGAGAAGCTGGGCTAGGTCATCCCACACCAGATGGTGGGTCCTAAAATGGTCTCTATTAGGTGAATTGTGCCCTGTGGCTTCTCAGAATAGGAAGGGGCATGCCTTTGACAGTTGAAGAGATCTGTGGTGGAGAATGTCTGGTAGTAAACAGCAGTGGGGCCAGGTTGGATGTGCTCAACTGGCCCTATGTACGGTGCCGCTTGGACCTCCCTGAGAGGCACCTGCAAAACCTCTCTCTCTTATGGCTCCTTTGTAGACCTCAGCCGCCTCCCAACACTTGGCTCTCCCTTTTCCCCCTCTTCTAGACTGGGGAGGGATGGGTATAATGCTGGCGCAGTTGCTCCCATCGCACTCAGTAGCGCAGTAGGAGGGAAGGGAGCCTCTTCCACCAGTGGAGATCAGGGAGGAAAATCTCAAGGGGGATATCTTCATTGTTAATCCAACTGGGGCAGCCTGACCTTAACTCCAATCTTGTTTTTTGACCTGTTTGCCATCTGTGGGGAGGGAGGTCTCCAAGGAGACCTGGCTTTTCTTTAACGATGGTTTTCTCATTCTGGGGCAAAGTTCAGGCCCAGTTCACAACCTGCCTTAAGATGGCTGACAGGCCTCAAGATGGAGTTCTTCCTGCCCTCCCCCTAGCGGCCCCAACAGGGTGAGTTCAGAGGTATGTCATCTGTGCAGGGGCACAGGAGCCACACTCAGTAGGGCGCCACTCTTGGTTTAAGACTCTGCTGTTGCCATCTTGAAATTCTCAATAATTTTATCTTTATGTATCTTAAGCGAAGTCCAATGGGCCACCTGAGCAAGGTCATGAGGAGAGGGTATGTGCACAGTAAGTGTGTCCACTGTTTCCGCAGCTCCATTCAAGTTATTTATGATGCCCCATGAGCACAGAATTTCAGGGGGGCCATGATGTGGGGGAGTTCAGTGAGACTCAGAGTGAGTATGAGGTCAGCAAGTTGCACAGACAACTGAGAAAATAAGATGCTGATAGACCCTAGGGCCATGCTTCCCA
The DNA here is from genome assembly GCA_007570785.1 of Antilocapra americana. Lineage (NCBI taxonomy): Eukaryota > Metazoa > Chordata > Mammalia > Artiodactyla > Antilocapridae > Antilocapra > Antilocapra americana. Next base: position 2,152,565 of record ML664180.1, read on the forward strand.
TTTGAACCAAAGTATGCTTCCCATGCAAAAAGCAGCCAATGAAACACACTCAAAACCAATAAACCAATCAACACCAATAAAGATGAGATGTTGAGACAAGGAATGGCAACTGTATTGGGAAAGCTGGCTATTTTGTCAGATAGCAGGCTGGTGTCTCAAAATAACCTCCTTATTGGGATCTGGATGCTTGTTTCTATAACAGAACAGAGAGGGTGAGGAGGGAAGTAAAGCAAAAAGGCCATTAATCTTACAAATATATCCTGGAATGAATGGCCAGCCTCAGGGAGGGGATATGTTCATTTTTTCTTTCTCGAAATCATCTACAGGTGGACAGAATCAGGATATTTTCCTGAACAAAGGCACTTTGGTTTAACTTCCAGGCCGAGAGGCAGAGTTCCCTGAGGCAGGCCATTATGTATAGACACCATTCTTTTAGTGAACAAAAGCAATGGGAAACAAAGGTTAAAGTAAAAGAAACCAATCCAACCTGTAGTCAGATTTTGTTCTTCCTGTAACATAATTTTAGTGATTTTACTCAGGAGTTAAGCACTCTGATATTTGTATTTAAAACTGAAATGCATATTGTAGAGTCCAGTAAAATCCATGTTAAGAATTAAAAGTCTGATCTTTCTTTACTTACAATAGTATTAACTAGCAAATAAAAGTCACTATGATGAGTTGAAGCAAAGACAGATTATGGAGGATTCAAGAGAAAACCTTTCTATTTTAGCACTTTTAAAAGCACTTTCCCCACTTTAATAAATAGTAAATAAAAGGACCATGCATTTTTATTGTATCTTGCAAAGTCTGGGGCTCAGCTCTGTATAGAAATGGCATCTCCTGGAGGTAGGGTAGACAGAGTGAGTTTTCTGGCTTATTCCAAAGTCATGATTTGGTGACTGGAGTGGGCAAGAGTACTGCTGGGGCAGGATAGCCAGAAGGAAGAGCTGAGCAGGTGGTGTTGGCAGCCCAGTGTCTGTTGTGACGGAGGGACCTGTGCATCATTTAGAGAGAAGCATCCTCAGATGGAGAGGCAGGCCTGGGGCTTAAGAGAAAGATGGGCTATACATGGAAGGGGGGCCTGGTGTAAATGCCAAGGTCATTCAAGGCACAGAGAGAGTGAAGGCAGGAAAGCTGTTCACATTTGCTCAGCACTTGCTAAGGCCTATATAACACATTTGTTCCTTGAACCTTTGGAGGTCGGGGTTCCTGTTCCCATTTTACAGATGAAGAGGCTGCTCAAAACCTTCCCTGATCACTCCCTCCTCCCTGCCTCTCCCTCTCTCCTGTGCTTTTCTCCAAAATATTTAGATTACCATCTGACATATTACATGTTACTTACCTGTTCTCTCTCTCTCTCTCTCTCTCTCTCTCTAGCGTGCCAAGTCCCTGAGGGCAGACTTTTGTTAAGTTTTGAGTAAAAGTTCAATATTCTTTGACTCCCCCCTCCTGCATGTGTCTCTTCATTTTGTCATGTATAAAGCATTCTATTTTCTTGATTCTCAATATTTCAGGTTGAAATAAAATAAAATGTAGGTATTAACATATACACACTACTCTATACAAAATAGATAAACAACAAAAACTTACTGGGTAGCTCAGGGAACTATATTCAATTTCATGTAATAACATATAATAGAAAAGAATCTGAAAAAGTGTATATATATATATGAGAATTCTTTTTCTGTACACTTGATACTCATACAATATCATAAATTAACTGTACTTGGAAAAAATCTTTAAAAATGTAAGTAGGAATCATTATGTATCTGCATTGTTGTGTGAGGAGAAAATGAAACAGTATCTATAACACTTTATAAAATATAAAGGTCTCTGACAAATGTCAAAAGCTGCTGTTGAGAAAATGATTTCTTCCCTTCAATAACTTGTCTCTCCTGCTTTTTCTACCTCTCTTTCCTCCTTCCAGCTCTCCTCTGCCACCTCCTTCTCCTCCCTTCCCTTCCTCCCTACTCGCCGGACCCTTTCTTTCTCCCTCTCCTCCCTCCTTCCTCTCCTGGGCTCTAGCCCCTTTTCAGGCCTCTTGTGTGGATAATCTTTAGGCTTTTCCATCCCCTGGTGGCCAATATGCATCACTGCATGTGCCGTTGACGTTTCTTCATTTCTGCCCAGTTTGGATACAGGATATAGGGTGAGGAAGTGAAGTGCAGCAAGAATCATAAATTAGTTTACAAAATAATTATACATTGTTAGTGAGGTAACAATTTTTAGAATTTTGGAAAAATTTGTGAATTTTATGTCATATATGTAGCATTTGTGTGCTAATGACTCCCCCGTTACATTATCACTTGGTGTTGTATGTAACATAGATATAATTATGCTATCTAGAGTTAAGTACTAAAATGTGGAACATGGATAAGCGGCAGTGAAACTCTACTGTATTAGTGATGCTAATTGATTTATAACATCCATAAAAATCATAGAAAAACCCCCCATAAATATCAGTTTTTCATCTCAACAAATGTTTGCTTTTCTCTCAGGCAAAGTCTAATGCAGATTTTCTGGTTGGTCTTCACATGGTCACTGAGAGACGATTGAGTGACTCTGGAGTTGACTATGGAGTCCTCTGCATTTGGCAGATATAAAGGCAAAGGGAGAAAAGAGGAACCCCCATGGAAGGTTTTCCTGGGTTAAGTTTCAAAGTTGCAAACTGGCTGGTTACAATTTTCTTTCTTTACATTGCACTGTCCAGATCTCAGCCACAGGGCCAAAAGTAATCACAAAGGAGGCTAGGAAATGTGGTTTAGACTGAATTTTTCTCTCCCCCTAAAATTCATATATGTTGAAACCTACTCCTTGATGTGATGGTATTTGGAGGTGGGGTCTTTGGGAGGTGATTAGTTGGAGCCCTTATCAATGGGATTAGTGTTTTTATGAAAAAGAACTCCGAGGACTCCCTGGCCCCTTCCATCACGTGATGACGCGGCTGATGCCTTGATCTTGGACTTTCCAGCCCTCCAGAACGTGAAAAATAATTTTTTTGTTTGTTTAAGCCACCTACTCTATGATATTTTTGTGATAGCATCCCAAAGGGAAAAAGACAATTGTATGTCCCAGAAGAAAAAGAAACAGACTGGTAACTACTCTAGCAGCCTCTGCTACAATAATTTATCATATGTTCAGTGTCACAGGGGATCCACAATCAAAAGGAGGGACATATTATCAACTCTGAGAGCCTGAGTTCTTAGACCACCACCACCCCCCAGGTAAACTTCCTGGTGTTTGTTCTTAGCGGGTAGCAGTAGCCAGGGGATGGTTGTGAGGTGGGTGTGGTAGCCAAAGGGGGTATATTAAGTGGAGTGCAAGCTGACAGCTAAGATGGATCCCAGAAGAGGCTGTGTCTTAGCTTTTAATAGGTAATAAATAAATATATAAGTAAAATATATGGTATTTACGCAGCATCTAGCCTAGGAAAAACCAGGAAAAAGATAAAGACAATCAGAGGTACGCAGTTTGGGGGCTATTGGACAGTATATTGTGAAAAATGACCCACTACTATAAAAAGGACACACCTTTCACTGAAAATTAAAGTTTCTTTTTCTTAATCTTGAAAAATGAGTCCATAGCTCAAGATTCATTTTTCAGAATATCTTTTTCTAGTTCAAAGAGACCTCTCTACTATTTAGATCTTGGAAAACAATCTCATTGAGATTGGACACCCAACTGCAGTTTCCCAGACCGGCTTTTTAACCAGCCTAAGCACGGTGTCAGAATCACTTGTTTCCCCAGGCCAAAAAAAAAAAAGGTTTCTTGCTCTTCTTTGTGCTAGTTTCAGGTTAAGTGTTCAGATTTGGAAGAACTCTTGCAATGTGCAATTGATCATTTCAACTAAGCACAAGAGTGGGTGTAAGGAGACAATGTTATTTCGCAGATAGCCGGCCCCGGGTAAATTAGTTTCCCTGAAACATTAGTATGTGGTTAGCAGCTACCATCAACTTTGGTAACAAATTCAAAACTCTCATCAGCGTCCCTGATTAGGGGGAGGGCTAAGGGATGAGAGGAGGACACTCTTTGTTACTCTTACTCCAACTCAGAACGCTCGACTTTAAACCGAATGTCTATTATTTCTAAAGAAAAAACGAAAACAAATCCCAAATGTCTATTTTTGACGTATATGGAGAAAGTTAGGTAAGAAAAGGAAGGAAATAGAATAGGAAGCAATGGAAATAGAAGCATTTTTGGAGGCAGAGAGAATCAGTAAGTGTTGAATGGACAGCTGTTTTAATCTAGGAGACCACCAGGCATTATTTTGTATCCAGATGCCTGGTCTTCACTGAGTACCGATAATTATTTTCATAGATCAGGTTGACAAGTAAAGGAGCCAAGGGCCCCCGCAGGACCTCGTGGCGCAACGGTAGCGCATCTGACTCCAGATCAGAAGGTTGCGTGTTCAAATCACGTCGGGGTCAGTTGTTTTACTGTCTATAGGATGCGCTGGTCTGAAACTTGGAGTGAAAAAAGATGTTTTCTCCCAACTCCTACTGCCCTTAACGCTGCCCTTTAGAAATTAAGTAAATAGGCAGGTGTGCACTATAACTGTGCTTGGGGGCTTTATTTCTGGGTCTTCTATTCTTTTCTGCAAAAGACATTTTTCTTTTATTGCAAACATTTTGAATTTCAGTCTTTGCCAACTCGCAGCCATCTCTCCACGCTCACTTCTGTGCTCCCTGACCCATTTCCTTATCCACATCTCTCTCTACAAACGGTCAGAAGCTTCCCACATCTTCTGACATCACCTGCTTCACACCTGGATCAGCTTTTCTTTGCCAGAAAGGTTACACAGCAAGCAGAATCTTGGCTGTCTGCAATCCCCATACTCCAGCAAACCAAGAGGGAAGTCAGTCCATTTCCAGATGCAGAAAACCTGAACATAGTTTTTTGTTTGGTTTGCCAAATTGAGGCTAGAGAAAATGAACCATTACATCAGAGAAAGTAGTCCTATGGGCCAGAAGTTCTAAGAACTCCTTAAAATTCTCTTCTTAAATAAATGTAAAGGACTGTGTATTTTTTCTTACCTGGGACTCAAGCACCCTCCAACAGATTATGAACCATTACATTACAGTGCAGAAGAAAATGAAAGCACGCTTATTTCATCAGAACCTATTACTTTGTATAACTTAGAATGGCTTTAAAACATGACATATGGAATGTCAGCAGATATTTTGCTATAGATGTAATGTACATGTTCACACAGCACACGGTAACAGACATTGCATCTAAGCATGCGTTTGTGCATGGACGAAGAGTATCCAAAATAGTTATTCTCTATTTCTTATTAACACTTTCCTTAGCAGTTAGCTTAGGCCCTTGGCCATTGCATTATAAAACACAGATTACTGCTCTGGGGGAAAGAGAAAAAGACAAAAACAGAGAAAAACAGTTCAAGAACACTCTCAGCTCTGTAGAGTTGAAAAAAGAAAAAAACCAAGTCTGTAGAAAGCTGAATAGTAAGTATGAGAAGACAGTTAGTTGCAGCAGAGTGGCGCAGCGGGAGCGTGCTGGGCCCATAACCCAGAGGTCGATGGATCGAAACCATCCTCTGCTAAGACAAGCTTCTTTTCCTCCTGAAGAGAACTTTGAGAGTAGAGAAGAGAGTTTATTAAGAAAATTTGATTGTATATCTTCTTTAGTGAGGTGTTTGGCCCGCTTTTTCAGCACATGAAAAGCATATGTCTTGAGAACAAAGGAACTGTGAGATACCACTACACACCTATTGTTGTTTTTCAGCTGATCAGTCATATCTGAGTTTTTGTGACCCCATGGACTGCAGCCCGCCAGGCTTCCCTGTCCTTTGCTATCTCCTGGAGTTTGCTCAAACTCATGTCCATTGAGTGGATAATGCCATCCAACCATCTCATTCTCTGTCGTCCCCTTCTCCTCCTGCCCTCAATCTTTCCCTGCTTCAGGGTCTTTTCCAATGAGTCAGCTCTTCGCATCTAGTGGCCAAAATACTCCAGGACACTGAACGACAAAGGCTGGTGAGGAGGTGGAGTAACAGGGACTGTCATCCAGTGCTAGTTGGAATGCAAAATGGTACAGCCACTATGGAAGACAGTTTGCCAATTCATATGATCCAGCAATTGCCCTCCTTATTAAATTGCCCAAAGGAGTTGATATTTGGGCTCCAAAATCACTGCAGATGGTGATTGCAGCCATGAAATCAAAAGACGCCTATTCCTTGGAAGGAAGGTTATGGCCAACCTGGATAGCATATTGAAAAGCAGAGACATTACTTTGCCAACAAAGGTTTGTCTAGTCAAGGCTATGGTTTTTCCAGTAGTCATGTATGGATATGAGAGTTGGACAGTGAAAAAGGCTGAGCACTGAAGAATTGATGCTTTTGAACTGTGGTGTTGGAGAAGATTCTTGAGAGTCCCTTGGAGTGCAAGGAGATCCAACAAGTCCATCCTAAAGGAGATCACTCCTGGGTGTTCATTGGAAGGACTGATATTGAAGCTGAAACCCCAATACTTTGGCCACCTCATGCAAAGAGTTGACTCATTGGAAAAGACCCTGATGCTGGGAAGGATTGGGGGCAGGAGAAGAAGGGGACGACAGAGGATGAGATGATTGGATGGCATCACCGACTCTATGGACATGGATTTGGGTGGACTCCGGGAGTTGGTGATGGACAGGGAGGCCTGGCGTGCCGCAGTTCATGGGGTGGCAAAGAGTCAGACACAACTGAGCTACTGAACTGAACTGAAAGGAGTTGAAACTTCGGTCCACACAAAAGCCTGCACACAGTTGTTTGGAACAGATTTATTCTTAATTGCCAAATCTTGGAAGCAACCAAAATGCCTTTCAGTAGGTGACTGGATAAACTGTGGTACATGCAGACAATGGAATATTATTCAGCCTTAAGAAGAAATGAGCTACTAAGCCATGAGAAGATATGGAGAAACCTTAAATGCATATTACCAAGTGAAATAAGCCAATATGAAAGGCTGTACATATCATATCATTCCAGTATATGACATCCTAGAAAAGGCAAAACTACAGAAACAGTAAAATCATCATTGGTTGCCAGGGATTGGTGAGAAAAAGAAGGATGAATAGGCCAAGCAGAGAGGATTTTTCAGGCAGTGAAAATCCCCTGCCAGATGCGATAACAATGGATGGATACATGCCTTTCTGTTGTTCAGTCACTCAGTCGTGTCTGACTTTTTGCAACCCCATGGTCAGATCTGGAGAAGGAAACAGCAACCCACTCCTCTATTCTTGCCTGGAGAATCCCTTGGAGAGAGGAGCCTGGCAGGCCATGGTCCAGGGAATCAAACACGACTGAAAGGACTAAGCACGTACGCACGGACTGTAGTAAGACTGCTTCCTTGTCCTTCGTTATCTCCCAGAGTTTGCGCAAACTCATGTCTATTGAGTCGGTGATGCCACCCACCATCTCGTCCTCTGTTGTCCCCTTTTCCTCCTGCCCTCAATCTTTCCCATCATCAGGGTCTTTTCCAACGAGTCAGCCCTTCACATCAGGTGGCCAAAGTGTTGGAGCTTCAGCTTCAGCATCAGTCCTTCCAATAACTATTCAGGGTTGATTTCCTTTATGATTCTATATTTGTTTAAACCCTTAGAATGCACAACATCAAGGGCCAATTGTAATGAAAACTATGGACTTCAGTCCACAGTAGACTCATCATTTCTAACAAATGTACCCACTCTGTTGAGGATGGGGGAGACTATACACGTGTGAGGTGTGTGCACCTTCCTCTCAATTTTGTTGTGAACTAGTAATTGCTCTAAAAACTAAATCTTAAAGAGAGAAGAAAAAATTGCTATCAAGAAATCTCTCTTTGTGAGACTTTCCATCTTAACTCTGAGAATGATGTTCGAAAGGTGTTCCCTCTTTTACCTTTCCCTCATACACCTAAGTAAGTTTCCGTCTGTTTCAAAAACAGTTTACTGATGTGATTTAAAGAAAATTTATGTATGTAAAAGAATAGCGAGCTATAGCTGAAGCCTGTGTATTAATACTTCATTTTGTATACAGTGATACTGTAAAATAAATAGAAAATTAGAAAAGCTTAACACGGAGGCCTGGAGAAGATGGGAATTTGTGGAACTTATGAAAAGCAGCGAGCCAGCCAGGAGTCGAACCTGGAATCTTCTGATCCGTAGTCAGACGCGTTATCCATTGCGCCACTGGCCCGCAGGTGAGCGGTAATGGACTTACAGTTTTAGAAAAAGGGAAGTTGTGGCATCACTGTTACTCTAAACATGAATGTGTGAAATCTTTCCTTTTGGTTTGAGAACTTGAGAAAGCTCAAAGCTGAAATAGAAGATGTCTTACTGGTTCTTTTTCTAACTCATAAAATATGACTCCTTCGTGGTCTATGAGAACTCTGTTTTGATGTAATTTGTAAAAGGTCTGAGGAAAGGAGAAAAACGTAAGCCGTAGTCGGCAGGATTCGAACCTGCGCGGGGAGACCCCAATGGATTTCTAGTCCATCGCCTTAACCACTCGGCCACGACTACACATATATATAGAGCTGTTTTCAATGTTCTCCATGTTACTATATATCATTTATTTTAAGCAACTTCAGTATTTAGTCATTAAAAAAGGCAAAACAAAAGATGATAAGTTCTATTAACAGTTGATAAGATCGAAGAGGAGTCAACCAACTTTACTTCCAGCATGTAGTAAACTGAGAATGGTCTTTTTCTAGAAAGCAAATCGCCATATATTGCAACAGTTTTTAAAAAATCCTCTTATTTCTGCTGGAGTAGGAAATTAACGCTCAATAAATAATCTGGTACAGCTGTTCTTTACAGACACTCTATGTCTTTAGACATTTAATCTAGTGCCTGGAATATAGTAAGGGCTCAACAAATGTCAGCAGCTTTTGTAACTGTTACTTTTAAGTTCAAGAATGAGAATCTATCAAAATATTCCCCATGAAGCCCTATCTCCCTTCTCTTTGTAAAAAGATATTTTTATCTCTTCACAAAATATTTTAAAGCAGTAGGTAGAATATTTTTGAATAAAATAGTAATATGAAAATATTTCTGAGAATCAAACCCACTTCATGGCATGGGACTTTTCCTCACAGAGTATCTAATACTCTATGGATAATGTTTTAATTTTCAGAGACCACCTCCAAAGCAAGACCAGAGCCCCAGGATCTTCTCTTTTCTGAAACTGCACAACCATTACCACAATCTTAACTTTATGTGCATGCATGTGGGTATGTTACTGTACAAGTAGAAGATTTCTGTATTTCACTAACAACTCCATCATGAACAGAAGGAGGACAGGGCATGATTGATAAACCACTGCTTTTGTGCTGATAGGTTGAAAATTACCTCCTGCAACCCAGACCTCATGTCTGGGCTCCAGAAAATACAGTTACTTCTTGTTGCATGTCCATGTGCATCTCAAAAGCAATACATCCCCAAATGAAAGCTCCATTCTTTCCTTCTAAACTTGGGTCTTCTCCAGCAACCTAGATTTTTGTTTGACAGGAGCATCCAGGTACCAAAACCAAAGACTTAGAACTCCCCTTATATCTGTTCTCTAACTCCCTCTCCAAGGGCCAGAGGTTTCCAGGTCTTTGGTTCAATCATGGAACTGTTTCTCAATCTGGCTTTTCCTTCCAAGTGTCAAACCCATTTTCTAAGATCAGGTTCCAACAGTTTCTCATAGGCGTAACTGCAACAATTTCTTGGAAGTTTTCTGGCCTCTGGTCCCTTGTCCCTGAAGAGATTCATTCATTTCTTCATTGTTTCAAAATTTGTATTCTGGGCACAGTCACAGGAGAAACACTTTGCTAGGTGCTACTCATTCAGTGGAGAGCCACAAAAATATGGCTACTGTTCTGAGAAATTTTCAGAGTAAAAAATTACAAAAGTGAATATTCATCGCTGAGTTTGATAAGTGAGAGCTCCACTGAGCCTTAGTAGCCCAGAGGAAGAATATAGATCCCAATCATGAATATCTTAGGTGGTTGCCTGGAGAGTCACTCATTAAACACCAAGTTTCATGAAGAAATGTTCCAGTTATACCTTATCTCTGGCCAAATGGATGGATACTCAATAAATACATGCGGAATGATTCATGTTTAAACTTAGATCTGAAGGATGTGTGAAAGTGAGCCAAATTGGAGATGAGAGCAGCGTTCTAGACTTGAACCTTGTGGAATATGAGATAAATAAAACAAAGTGTTGTCTGGCTGGAATGTTGCTTTTTTTGGAGGAGGAGAAGGAGGGAGAGCAGTGAGAGATAACACCTTGGAGATATAGTTTAGGGCAGATTATGTAGGCAGGGCTATGTCAGAACTAACTGATATGTTAATCTGAGAATGCAGATCAGATTGGATCTCTCCCCTCCTTTAAAGTTTTTAAAGTTACTCTGTGGCCTTCAGGGAAGATCACAAGTGGCAAGTAGGAGTCCCTCATCACCGGTATCTGTCTAATTTTCTCAGCTCTTTTCCAGGCCACTCCGTCAAGGGAGCCTGGATTACCGGGGCAAGAAAGGATCTGCTCTTCCTCTCGAAATGCTGGTTTCTTTCTTTCTTTTTTTTTTTTTATTTGAATCCTTCCATCATTGTATCTGGTAACTCTTGCTTTGCAATGCTGGTTTCTTGATGTTGACCCTCTGTCTTGTATCCTAGGAACCCTGTGCTGTTCTCCCAGGGCTTTTGTTTAAACAGGACAGCTTCTGTCAATAACCAGCCCCCGCCCCCCCGTCCCATTTTTTTTTCTTTAATTAAACTTTTATTGTAAAAAATTTCAAACACTCCCAAACTTCTAATTTTGTAGTTCAAGTATAGTGCTGAGAGGGAACCAGGGCTAGCTGGGAAAGTTTGCGTTTCTAAGAAGCTCCTGGATGTTGCCATTGGTTCGAGGACCAAATTTTGTGGAGATCAGACCGGGAGAACTACCTGGTGATACTGTGGATAGAGAATCAGACATTGGACGGGTAAAAAGAAACATAAAGCAAAGGAAAGGGTGTTGAGCAGAAATGCATGGAGGATAAAACTATTAAGAAGAAGAGGAGATTTCTGATTACGGACTTTAACCAAGAAAATTGAATTTTTAAGAATGATCATTATGAAAGTTTACAGTTTATGAGTAGTAATAATTTAAACACCCAGCAACCACGAAGGGATTCGAACCCTCAATCTTCTGATCCGAAGTCAGACGCCTTATCCATTAGGCCACGTGCTCCAGCCGTAAGCTGATTACTGTGTTTGGATAATTCATTGAAACAAAACGATCTCAACTATCCATGTAGCCTGTGTTATTACGCCTGAGCCACCAGGGAAGCCCATAATTGTAACATAAGTGAGAGTATGATTGCAAACAAGGGCATTTCCAGTTCCTTAAAAATCCTACCATCTACTTGGGGGAATAGGTTGAACCTGAGGGTTAAAAATACTGTAAAGTTAAAAAAGAGATGATGCTATAATAGCTAATAATAGAGTGCTTTATCTTTTGATGCGAATCTGGGAGAAAGGCCACAGTAGGGAAGGAATGCTTGAGCTGAGAGCTGAAGGAGAGGAATAGAGCTGAATTACTTTATATACTCAGAGGACCACCGCTGCCTTGCGGGGGGCTTTCAGGTAAAGACTGGATGAAAGACAAGAATTCGCTTTCGTGCACTCCAGAAATCCCACTCAAAACAGCCCCCAAACCTAAACTCAAATATGATCAAAATTTCGGGAGAGGAGGCGATAGCAACAAACTTGTCATCTGGAAAACGGATTGAAATGCGATACTTTGTTGACTTGTCAGACCCGAAAAATCCTAAGCACGCCGTGTAGGAGAAGTGAAGAGGCGATCCGATACACACCACAGAACCTCCATCGTCATGCCCGTTGCCAGGCTCAGGAATTGTCAGCAGTAGCTTCACCTGGAAACTGGCTATAAGGAGCCGAATTGTGTCCTCTTGTCTGCCTCCCCTACTCCCACCCGCGCCTCATATGTCTAAGCTCTAACACCTCAGTACCTCAGATGTGACTTTGTTTGGAGACAGAGCTTTTAAAAAAGTAACTAAAGTAAAAAAGGTCATATTGCTAAGCCCTGATACAATGACAGGTGTCCTTATTTGAAAAAGATCATGACACAAACACACAGAGGAAAGACCATGTGAAGACCCAAGTAGAACCGCCGTCTATAAACCCACTGACAGAGTTGCTCTTGGACTTCAAGCCTCCAGAACTGTGAGAAGATAAATCATTGCTTAAGCCATCCAATCTGTGGTACTTTGCTATAGCAACAAGCTAATATCACATTGCCTCTCCACCATCCTGGAAGAAAACGGAAAATTATTATTATTTTGAGTGAGCAAAGTATCGAATTGCTAGGCTCGGGCTGTGGTTCTCAAACCTTTTTCTTCATCACGATCAGGGAGGTTTTGTTAAAACAAAGGTTGCTGGGGTCCGCCTCCAGACTTTCTGATTTTGTAGGCCTGGGATGTGGCCGAGGACTTGCTTCGCTAATAGGTTCACAGCTGATGCAAGTGCTCCTGGTCCGCGAACACGTTTAAGAATCACTGGCTAGAGTAGGCTCTACTAACACAGAACTGGTAGAAAATGCTAAGAACTCAGTAGATATTAGCGATTTGCTTTGAGTTGTTTTGAACTGAATGGCAAGTGTACAGTACAGAGAGCAGAAGGCTCTCGGAATTCCAGTGAGAAGTGAGGGTGTCAGGAAGACAAGCCATCTATGCTACACTTTTGAGGATAAAGCAGCTTTTTACCAGGTTGAATAATGGGACCAGGTGAGCGCTGAGGTAGGAGGGGTGTGTGGGAGAGGGTGGCGGGGCAGGGTTAAGGCCTGGACACAGTAGGGCAGGGAAGGTTGGGAATCTTTTTGATTAATAAAGACCCTGATGCTGGGAAAGATTGAAGGCAGGAGGAGAAGGGGACCACAGAGTATGAGATGGTTGGATGGCATCACCGCCTCGCTGGACCTGAGTTTGAGTAAACTCCAGGAGTTGGTGATGGACAGGGAGGCCTGGCGTGCTGCAATCCACGGGGTCGCAAAGAGTTGGACACGACTGAAGGACTGACCTGAACTGAGGTCTAGTGAATTTATAGGAAAAGTGGGAGTTTGAAAATAGTGGCAGTTCTTAATCCTGTTTCATTGTGGATTTAAGCTGAGTACATACAGTTTTTCTCAAGACAGGTGGAAAGATAGAAAGTGGGAAACCAATCAGTTTCCCCTATGCCGAGCAATGGGGCTTTTGGGTTAATATTTAATCTTTCTCTACCAAAAATTAGCGAATCTATGAATAGTGGGGAGAAAATAATCAAGCTTACCAATAAAAAGACATAAATCTTTAGGACCTTGGTGGGGGGGGGGAGAAGGCATTATTTAAATCCTAATTTAGAATACAGTCTGCTTCTTCCACGTGACCTCGTGGCGCAACGGTAGCGCGTCTGACTCCAGATCAGAAGGTTGCGTGTTCAAATCACGTCGGGGTCAAATTTTGGGGAAAGGGACCCTTCTTTCAAATGAAGTTCCTGGCCAGATTTTGACTCACGTAATCTCTTGAAGAGGAACCTCTTCCCAGAAATTATTTAAGGTCATATGGCAAATAGAAGTAAAGAGAATATAGATCAACTTAAAGCATTAAGCTTATGATTTTTATTTTGCTTTTCAGGATTACCGAAGAGTAAGTAAATGGATGGAAATGATGAAGGAGGAGGAGGAGGAGAAGGGGGTTAGGGGAGAGAAGATGGCGGAGGAAGAGGAGAGGGAGGAAGAGAGGAAGAGGTATATACTCCAGCCCCAAGTAAGTAGATGTCTGTAACACTTGTCGACTTCCTGTTTGCTACCCTCGTAAGAGACTCCCACCTGAGTAAGCCCCTCCTGAATTCCAGATCCACAGAAAATATGAGATAGTAAATGTTTGTTGTTTTAAGTCACCAAGTTTTAGGGTAATTTATTATACAGCAGTAGACAATGAGTACGTTTCATCTCAAAATCACCTCCTATGTCTACCAATTTTAATATATATTACGATCCTTATCCAAACCTTACTCACCAAAAATCCAGATTTAGAAAACCTCACTAAATAGCTCAACTTTGCCTTCTCACTCTGAGACACGATTGAGACTCATGACATAATGTTCTCTCTTGTCCAATAAACTCAAGCTTGTTTTTCAATGAGGTTATTGGTGACTTTCTGAAGAGGCAGCAAGAGCTTCCCTTGTAGTTAAGTTAGTAAAGAAATCTTCCTCCAATGCAGGAGACGTGGGTTTGATCCCTGGGTCAGGAAGATCGTCTGGAGAAGGATGGCTAACCCACTCCAATATTTCTGCCTGGAGAATCCCATGGACAGAGGTGCTTGGCAGGCTACGGCCCATGGGGTCACAAGAGTTGGACACCATTTAGCATCTAAACCAAATAAAATCTGAGGAAATAGAGTGCACATTGTAAAGATGGGTTTTATATTACAAAGAACATACTTTAGATATTTGTTCTAAAATAGCCTACAGTATGTAATCAATTCAGTACAGCTAATGTGAACACCAACTATGTGCATTACACTAAAGATTTCTGTTTATAATAGATGACAAATTCTGACCCCCAGTGGTTCATTAAAAAGTTCCGTGAAATAAAAATCAGTAGCTAATATTTATCTGATAGTTTCACACTATTTTTTAAGGCTTTAATAAGCATCATTTTATTTTATTTTTACAACCCCTAGAAGAATATAAGTTGAATGACTTACATTCAATTCTGCTAGGCTCTATTTACATATGAATAAACAAATTAGGAAACTTGGCTGAATTTATTTATATCTCTCATACTGTCCAGTTATATATTATTCTGTTGCTAGGATTTGGAAGAACCTAATTTGTGGCCCAGATTCTTCCTTTAAGATCAACATTAATAACCTCTTAATTTACTAAAAGGCTTTTTGCCATTCTTCTCCTTCAAAGCATCTTAATCATAGCCGCCTATTAAATATTGCAATTTCTCTATTCTGAAGAAAAGGTGAAAAGATATTAACTAGAGTGAAAAAACCTCTTAGGCTTTCACATACTTTAATAACCCAGGCTGTCAGATTCCACTACTTCCCTAAAGCCCACACTCAAGAGTCATTTCAGTAGAGATTATTTTCATTGGTTATCAGTGGTTTTCTCTGTGTTGTTTTTTTCTCTCCAAACCAGCTGAAAAGTCCTGAAACACAAGATTTATTTCTAGGCCACATTTGTCTTTTGCTTCCAAAGCGCCACAGTGACCTCGGCAAACTGTCTTCAGGAGCAAGTAAGGAGAAGGAAGTGGGAGAATTCTTTTTTCCTTTATTATTTTCTTTTTCATCCTGCTTCCGTTGACAATATCCTCCTTGCCAAACTTAGGTCTCCATAAAAAGAATGACAATAGGAGGTATTTTTTCCAAAATGAAGCAACGTGGTGCTTCAAACTTGAATTGAACACATTGGCCTAGTAAGTAACCGAACTGGCTTTCAGCCTTAATGAGAAACTTTCAGAAAGTGCTTTCATTAAAGATATAAATTGAGGAAGGGATGGAGAAAGACATTTTTATACGTCGGGTGTTTATAGGTATTTTTCATTTTCAAAAGGCGCCAAGTCACGTATCAGGAGTTTCAGCTTCCTTCTAGTTCACAGATTTCCCCAGAATATTTAGACGTAATCTGTTATTTGATTGGGTTTAGGAACATTCTGGGGAAAATACATGCAACTTCACTGTTTTCCTAAGAATTTAGGAATAATATAATTATATGAATACAAATAAAGGGCTTCCTATCCCGTCTAAGCATTGGTGGTTCAGTGGTAGAATTCTCGCCTGCCACGCGGGAGACCCGGGTTCGATTCCCGGCCAATGCAGTGGGTTTTTTAATTTTCCCCGAAAAGCCACAGACAAAAAATATTTTAAGGTAAGTGCACTTCTGGTAATTTACAATTTCACCTCTGTAAATTCACAATTTCACTTGTATAAATTATATCTCTTGGCATGCTTTTGGGTTTCCAACAACCAAGCAAACCTCAATTGATAGAAGTAGTCTTTAGAGGGTGATTTCTGAGTCGGTGGTATTTGGAAGTGGAATGTGGCCACGTACAGACATATATGCAGTATTTCTACTCCTCGAGGAAGCTTTAGAAAGATATTCATAATATCTTAGATCTGAGAAAGTGCCAAAATTTATCCCCTTGAAATGAAATCAAAGGAATGAAGCACGTGGCAGCAGAGTGGCGCAACGGAAGCGTGCTGGGCCCATAACCGAGAGGTTGATGGGTCGAAGCCATCCTCTGCTATTTGTGATTTTACCTTTTTTGTTGATTGAAAACCCTTTCTTAGAAGGGACTGAATGTTATTTACAACAGACTATCACATCGGAGAAGGCACTGGCGACCCACTCCAGTACTCTTGCCTGGAAAATCCCATGCATGGCGAGCCTGGTAGGCTGCAGTCCACGGCGTGGCTAAGAGTCGGACACGACTGAGCGACTTCACTTTCTCTTTTCATTTTCATGCATCGGAGATGGAAATGGCAACCCACTCCAGTGTTCTTGCCTGGAGAATCCCAGGGACGGGGGAGTCTGGTAGGCTGCCGTCTATGGGGTCGCACAGAGTCGGACACGAATGAGCTACTGAACTGAACTGAACTGATCGCATCTAGCTTGTGGACTAGCTCTGGATATGTAAGAATCCCTAAAGTTGCTTGTTAGAAATACCTCTTTCCCATTTTTAACGGAGGTAAATCTTATCCTTTATGTCCGGTAAGTCTGTTGGAATCTGATCTCAGATTTGGGGACCACTACACCTCGTAGGGATTGGAACGTGACCTTCGTAAGATCTCTGGTATCTTGTACGTCAGATAAAGGTTACATTTTGTGATAAGATCTGTAACCAACATCTCAATCTTCAAATTGTTGATCTTTTAATCATGATGACAGGCATTCCAGAACAGCTGTTACAATGAAAAGATATTTGTAATAGGAAGGATATTCCTCATGGGAATATATCTAGACAATCTAATCAGTTATGTAGTCGTGGCCGAGTGGTTAAGGCGATGGACTTGAAATCCATTGGGGTCTCCCCGCGCAGGTTCGAATCCTGCCGGCTACGTATCGCCTCTTTTTTTTCTCCCCCCCTCCTCTCCAGGTTCATGTACCAACTGTGGAAACTTCACAAGAAATACACTGTTTCCCTGTTTATTATTATCTTTCTCCATAAAATTGGATGGAGGAAATTTTAGTCCCTAGTGTAACTGTCTGTAGAGAAAATCTTTGAAATTTACTTTGGTGAACGCTAGGGATTTCTAACAGAATTATAATTTTTTTTTAAATAATTAATTCATTTTGAATTCCTATCTCCCGAACTGAAATTCAGTTCAGGTCTGACTTTCGATCCTCGCTTGCCTCTTTTTCCTCTTAATGTTCTTTCAAGAATTTGGGTATATCCAATGCATCACTATTCTACTTGTGAATATTTTAATATTTCAGAACCAATATTTTAAACAGAAATTTTCAGCATTTCCTTCTGGAGCCCTCTCATCATTCCATTTAGGAGGCCAGATTGTAGGGCGGAAGTACCAGTTGAAGAATATTCAAAACTGTTTTCAGATTTTGGCTAAATTTTATTAAAAAAAAAAATATACGTCGCACACCAAAAACTGTTTCGCTTGCTAAAACTCTTTCTAAGACATACACACAGGGTATATGCAACAGAAATAAGAATAAATATAACAAATATTCAACTTGTATTAAACTTGCAATCGATCTGTTAGGACATGTGGATAAGCAAAAAGAAGGATGTAAAAATACTCCAAAAGTTTTTCCTTAATCTCAAAATTACCAATAATTTCCTAACTTATCTTGAACGTTTCCCTTCTTTTTCTATATTCACACGTGTCCTATGGAATTTTTAAGTGTAGATACCATATATAGACATTCATGGCTCAGGCCAGAAATTCAGTAAGTGCAGTTTTGATTTTGCAAGGAAGGCAGGTACTCAAACCCTACGTGGACGCTGAGAAAACACTGGAAGCAAAGTGAGCTCTGTTATGCTTCTCGCGTTGCGGAGCACTGATAATGAGGCCTTCATTTATCCAAAACAGAAATCATCAGAAGAAAGTGCATATAACACACTGCAGCCACGTTCCTAACTGCTTGCTTTAGAACACACTGCAGCCACGTTCCTAACTGCTTGCTTTAGAAGTTGTGTAGCGGCCCCATGGTGTAATGGTTAGCACTCTGGACTTTGAATCCAGCGATCCGAGTTCAAATCTCGGTGGGACCTAGGGTGTATTTTTAGCACCTCCCTGTGGTATCTCCAGGAGGCCAGACACCTAAGCATTTGCGCGGCAAGACACCCCATCCCCGTCAACTAGGAGGCAATGTCCTGCAAAACAACTTTCTCTATCCTTTCCTCTGAGATTTCGCATCTGTTTTCTTCTCCATTTCCTTCTCTGGACCACAGAATCCCCTCAGATTCTGGTAATTTAGATTGCGGTCTGCTTGACAATTCGCGTTTTATACTCCTGACCTCAGTTCTGGGTCCGAGTTCCATCAGTTTTTAATACGAACTGGGTCCTGAGAAATTCGTAGTGCCTGTGAGCTTTGGTCGTTGCATTTCACTCGGATCCTCTGCTGACTGGGATACAACAGATTCTTTATAAATATTTTTAAAATACAAATTATGGTTCACAAAATCCTGAATAAAAGCACAGGCTCTTCAATGAATCTTCAGAAATCTTCCAGCAAGTACCACGTTGCAGTGGCCCCATGGTGTAATGGTTAGCACTCTGGACTTTGAATCCAGCGATCCGAGTTCAAATCTCGGTGGGACCTTTTTTGGTTTTGGTGGCCAGCCAATTTTCTCTTGGTTTGCCTCAAATTGATAATGTACATCGGTTTCCAGGCATAACCTTCCCACTCAGGCATCCTTCTCCGGAGAAGCATCCTTCCTTACTTTCTTCTGGGACTCCTATGAAGTGGGTCAGATCTGTAAGTGAATTATGTACTTGAGTGATTAAGAGTTCATGTATCAGAGGCCTTTATAGGAGTCCCAGAAGACAGGCCCCACCTGTGACCCTTTGCTCTTCCGGAGCTCAGGCAAATGCTCTGTAGGCTGCAAAACTGCACAGAGACCAGAAAATGTCCAAAACATAGATTAAGATTCTAAGCTATCAGTCATCTGAGAGCCTCCACTGTCTCCTTACAGGAGGCTGTCTCTTAATAATGCTCCCACTGAACCTATGCTGAAGCCTTTGAAAGATCAACTGACCAGGATACAAATCGTCCTGTGAAGGTTTCTTATATCAAGGTTGGTGAAGTGGTTAACCCTTTGGTCTCTGAATACAACATTATCAGGTGTCAGTGGGACTCTAAATTCCTTCTGTTGACTTTCTTACCACAGTTTGAGCATGTATCCTCCAATACTCTCAATGGCAGCAAAATAAGAGTCCCCACAAACGCCTCTGGCATTCTAGAAAAAGTTCTGCAAAGTTCTTCCTGCCTATTAAGCCCCAGTCATGGAAGTGCTTTAGAACCTCTGCATTAATTTCCTATTGCTGCTGTAGCAAATGACCACGAATTTAGTTACTTAAAACAACACAGATTTACTTTCTTACAGTTCTGGAGTTCAGAAGTCTAAAATCAAGGTGTTAGAATGGCTATGTTCCTTCTGGAGACTTCAGTGAAGAATATTTCAAGAGACTTCAAGAATATTTCCTTGCTTTTTTCAATTTTAATGTCCTCTTCCATGCATTGCTTCTTGGTTCTAAATTCACATTTCCTCCTACTGAATCTGATCCTCCTTTGGGTCCACTTGGATAATCCAGGATACTCTTCCATCTTGAAATCCTCAATTTAATCATATCTGCAAAATCTCTTTTTACCACGTTAGGTAACGTATCCTTAGATTACACATATAAGTGATATCATACAGTATTTGTCTTTCTTTGTATGTCTTATCTCACTTAGCATAACACCCTCAAGGTCCATGTTGTCTTGAATGGCAGAGTTTCCTTCTTTCTTGTGGCTGAATAACATTCCATTACACACACACACACACACACACACACACACACACACACACACACACACGCACATCGCATTTTCTTCATTTCCTGACAATTTCTTTCCATATCTTAACTATTGTAAACACTGTTGTAATAAACATAGGAGTGCAGATATATTTTTGATATCCTGTTTTCACTTCTTTCGGATAAATACCTAAAACTGGGATTGTTGGATCATAAAATAGATCAACTTTTAAGCCTTTTGAGGATCCTTCACACTGTTTTCTTTAGTGCTTGGAGTGTGGTCTCTTTATTTTTTTCTTCCTTTATCAAAGCAAGAGGGCCATTTATAGGGAGAAAAGACATTTTCTTCATTAGTTAAAAAAAACAATAATGTAATAGCACAAATATAACTGTTGTATGGAGAAATATAATTTTATCAGGGCTTAGTACTACAACTGACGAGGTGGCCGAGTGGTTAAGGCGATGGACTGCTAATCCATTGTGCTCTGCACGCGTGGGTTCGAATCCCATCCTCGTCGTCCTGTCCTCTCCCGCTGTACTGTGGGGGTGAGGTTTTAGTCCCTCGTAAACAAGGTATAAGTAAATCCGTGCTACATTATGAACGAACCGTCTAACTTTCACTACCAACAACGCATGTTTTTAACTCCTTTTATAGAGAGATTAGGAAAAGCGCCTCATGGATTAGAGAGTTAAGAAACTGGTGCCTCTGCTGGGGCTCAGGTGTGCTCACGGATTCTCCTGCTTCTCCATTGGAGTCAAAGAGATTCCGGGCCTCCTGAGTTCCGTTGTCTGTTAACACCCTGCCCAACCCGCTGGCCGCCTCCTTCCTGCCTGCGTTCCAAACAGTGGAAGCAAATCACACACTATCAGGAGTTTTCTCAAAATGTCCACGTTTCCGCCACACCCTCGACACAGCTGAATCTGTAAACCTGAGGGTGACGTCTCTGCGGCTGCAGGCGCCACGGGTGACTGATGGGCTGAGAACCACGAGTCATTCTCCTCATTCATTGCTCCCAACCGCTCTCTAGCCATGGTTCCTTGTCTCGGCAGTTTTTGTATATATATTTGCCTTTTAAATCCCAGGCAGCACATTTCCAGGTCCAAGGCACTCTCTCCTTACACCTCATCACTCCCTACCCGCCCCGCCGTCGCCCCCCATCTCTTCGTCAGACTCTCGCTTTATCTGACCCCTGGTCCCTGCTTTCAGCGGAAACTGTTCAAATGCTCTGCCTTTGCTCACGCAGTCACTTCTGCCTGGAAAGTCTCTACTCCTTGGTGGCAAAATCTTTTTGCAAGAGGCATATCAAATGTACCTTTTCCGTGAATTCTCAAATGAAAGCATCACTCTCCTCTTTGTATTTCATATGAATGAATTTAGTCAAAGATCTTTCCCAGGGGTTCCAGCCTCTATTTGTTTCCTTCCTTCTTTGATCATCTTTTGCCACTTATATTTTAGCACATAACCCCATAAAATCTCATCTGTTCCCCTTTTCTTTCACCTTACAGGAAAATTATAGCAAAGGGCTGAGTGCATGGTGTGGAATAACAAAATTTAAACGGACCATAAAGATCATCTTTTGGAAAATCCTCCCTCCCATCACCTGTCTCTGTTTTACCGATGAAAAAACCGAGGTAGAGACCAAACAAATTGCTTAAAAAAAATTCATATAACCAAATTTTCCTTACTAAGGTTCATGGGAACCAAGTTCTTTTAGATCAAGAGGTTAAGGTGATAAGGTCTTTCTAATGTGTTCAAATCCAGTGACTGGGATTATGATTTTTGAAACTTGAAAATCCTTCTAAAGTACACTTGTCATAGGCCAGCAGACCTTCCAAAAGTTCATGATGATTGAGACCTATGAAGTACAAATTTTGCAGTAAAATCTGTTTTTGAATTTAATTTTACAAGAATGTGGCATATGTGGTACATGTGGTTCAAAGATGGCTCACAAACTATAACCTATTTTATTTGGAAAATAAAAACTGAGGAAACGATGATTCAGATTGGAGGCCAAAGTGGAGTCTTGAGGAACTGGGTAATTTTTTTTTATATCTTTGAATTTTCTCCAACAAATAATCACAGATATTGGATGTCTGAGCAGTCTTAGCTCTCTTGCCTCTCCATCCCCATGTTACCTTGTCTGAGAATAAGGTTGTAGGGGTACCACCCTTTTAGATCCTTGTCTCTTCAACTTTGCACACTGTAAACATTCAACAGACAATCATAAAATAACAGGATACTGTATATGTGTGTATGTATACGTGTGTGTGCATGATATTGACATGGGAGGAAAAAAACCTCTGTCCAGGCAGACTATACCTAGAGTATTTGTCACTTCTTTTAATAGACATTAAAGGATTATTTGAAGCTTCTTAGTGACTCAGTGGGTAAAAAAAACCCCTCCCCCAGTGCAATGTAAGAGAGGGAGACACAGGCTGCATCCCTGAGTTGGGAAGATGGCAACCCAGTATTTTTGCCTGGAGAATTCCATGGAGAGAGAAACCTGGTGGGTTACAGTTCATAGGGTCGAAAAGAGTCCCATGCAAAAGATAAGTTTAAATGTGCTAATCTCTTCTATTGTTTCCAAAAAAGAGAGAAAGAAAGAGGAATATGCTTAATAGAAAAGAGCTAAGCCTCCATATGACTTGAACAATCGTTTGAATCTGGGAACATCATATGTTTCACTAAGAACTCACAATGGAAATTAAGTTTTCTTCATCCTAACTTACTGTTAAATTCAGTTATTTGAGTACAGAAAAAAGTTTTTATATATTTTGTGTGGTTATCTTCTCTGCCTTCCTGTTTGCATACACACTTTGCAAACAGTCCAGCTCTTTTAATGACCTTAATATTTTGTTCTGTAATTTCAGTTTGAATAATAGCTGTTCTCATCCTTTTGACGAAAACAAAACCAAAGGAAAAAGAGGAAGTTAAGATAGAAAAGACAGGAGAAGAGTGGAAACCGAGGACAGATTCCAGCAGCCAGAACTCAGGACTAATAGAGAAGAGGTTGTGGCTTTGGAGAAAGGAGAAGCAGCAGGTTTACCCCTGTGCTACCAACTGGGGGCTCAGTTGGAGAGAGCTCCACTTACAGATGGGAATTCCCTTTTCAACGACAAGCTGAGTCTGTGAAGATGAAACTCAGGAGCTCAAATCCAAATTTGGGGAGAACTTGAGAGCCCCCAAATTATTGAAAGCCTTATTAGAGTTTTGATTTCCAGCCATTCTTCATTCTGGTTCTCCGAAGGCTTTTGAGAATAACCTCTTAAAAATAGGGCAGAAAGAAAAAGATTCGAGACACAGTAAACACAGGGTTTTCCATCGCCTATCCAGGAGAAATGGCTGTTAACTACTACTACAGGAGTGAAAAGTCAAAACTAACCACGAAGGGATTCGAACCCTCAATCTTCTGATCCGAAATCAGACGCCTTATCCATTAGGCCACGTGGTCTCTGACAACATGTAGTTCCTGAGACAATTAACTTTCTATCTGGTCCTGGGTCGTGAAAGCTACACAGTGGCAAAAACGCAATGGTCAACACCCTGTCTTTAAAAAAATGGAAATTCGAGATTACAGGGGTTATTTGGGGCCAAGGAGTACGGCCTTGTGAAAGATAAGAACTGACAATTATTTCGGTCTTGGGTACTCCATGGAGGGAATATATGGCACATAAAAGATGTCAAAACGTTGCGCGTGCACGCGCGCGCACACACACACACACACACACACACACAGCCTTGTTGGACACACACACACACACACACACACACACACACACAGCCTTGTTGGACACACACACACACACAGCCTTGTTGGACACACACACACATAGCCTTGTTGGACACACACACACACACACACAGCCTTGTTGCACACGCACACACACACACACACACACACACAGCCTTGTTGGAGACTTTACCTTATCTTTGAGAAAATTAGTGGCCTGGAAATGCAACCCAAATGATTTTTGAGCATGATTAGTGTCTTTCTTTTCATGACTTTTCCACTCAAGCATGAAATAGCGTCTCTGTCATCCTTGAAGATGGAAGACAAGGAAGGCTTCTCTAGTATTTGCTCGTGTATATCTTTTCCTTTTTGTGTCTGTACTTTTTTCTTTGCTGTAATAAATCTTAACCTTAGATACATGTTGATTCATGTGAATCCTTCTAGCGAATCACCAACTACTGGGTGGTCATAGGGCTACTGGAAACATCATTTTCCCCTTTCCCCGTTGCACTTAGTGTGCAATCTTTTAAAGAAATATTTGTACTGTACATATGTGTACTATACATAGTTATGTATTGTTTTAAAAGAATGTCTACGCTGTAGGCTACTTAATGAGTTTTTTTAGTTCCCAGCACAGTATGTAACATAAGTATGTGAACAGGAATCCTTTCTGAGAGAAGAAAAAGAAATATAAAACAGTCCACACAGATATTTAAAAAAGAATCATAGAGAATAGTTCTGTTAGAGGTTGAAAAGCAAGGTAGAGGGTAGAGACACATTTACAGTAGCGGCCGAAGTGGTCTTCTCAGGTCAGCATACAATTAAGGTCACCAAAACTCTGCACTCTGTCTCAAACTTACTTATTTACTCCAAGGATTAAAACTCTAGTAGTTGCAAAGAATCTGCTTAGGGATGGCCCAGGAGATTTTCAGTTTGTCACTTTAACTACATGGCCTCAATTTCTTACAAACAGTGCTTTCTGAATTATGAATAAAAGGAAGCAAAACAAGATCTGGGCTTCCACTCCTGCTCTCTCTCAATTCAGCACTTTCGAAGCATCACAAGGCAATGAACGTTGTCATGAAAACTGGTGACAATAATAACACGGTTACTTCGGCAACCAGAAGAAATTACGGAAACGGTTTCACATTTATTTTCAGGGCAGCTTCTAGCGGGAGTTCACAAAAAGCTAAAACTAGCAGAGGATGGTTTCGATCCATCGACCTCTGGGTTATGGGCCCAGCACGCTTCCGCTGCGCCACTCTGCTCCACGGTTTAAACAGCTTACTAATAATACTCTTAACTGTACTAGCTCTAACTTTAGAAAACTGTAAAATTGGGTAGAGGTATTTGTTTCACTACTTTGCCTACAAGACGCCAACAATTTGGGTTAATGTCGCTACCAGAATCAGAGAAACCAAGGAACAGAAAAGTAACATTAATAGGGGTTAAGCTACTGGGCACACCAGGAGGAATGGTTTGATAATTAAATGAGAATCACAGTTTTAATAATCAGAGAAGAAAATGAAAATAAGACGTGAAAGAAACTTTGGTTCGCGCGGCCTGCGAGATTTCTACCGAAGAATCGCTAACCAACCATGTATTTGCCTTTGGGGAAAAAAAATCTTTTGGTTACATTTTCCTTGGCTTGGTGATGGAAAATGTGAAGTCTTGAAGCTTTTAAACTCCTCTGGAGAGAGGTTTCGATTTGAAGGGATTTTGTTACCGGGAAGGAGCGGCAGTGCTGAAGGCCCCATAAACGTGGAGGTAAAGCGGAGCTCTCATTTCCAACGAAGCAGTTCCGGTCATGTGCGCTAAGGCTCCAGTGCAACCGTCCCGAAGCACCCTAAGTAGCAAAAGAGAATTAGTAGAAAAAAAAAAAAAAAAGCTAATTTCTTTAGTCTGACCCAGTTTTTAAATGCGTTCGAAAATTACCACTTAGGGAAGGAGGCCCCACCGGAGAATCCTCAGGGAAGGCCCGCTCGGTGGGCGGGGACTAAGTTATCGTGACGTCATCTAGAACTGGGTCACGAGGGGAGGCGCTGGCAGGCTAAAAGAATGTGCCCGCGAAAGTGCTGTGAGTTCTCACTTCGGTCCGGAATCCGCTCATATAAGGGACCTGCGTCTGCTTTGTCTGTGCTGTTTTGAAAGTTCTCTTAACAGCTTTACTATGTCTGGACGCGGTAAGGGCGGGAAAGGCCTTGGAAAAGGTGGCGCTAAGCGTCACCGCAAGGTTCTTCGCGATAATATCCAGGGCATCACCAAGCCCGCCATCCGTCGTCTCGCCCGGCGTGGAGGAGTTAAGCGCATTTCTGGCCTCATCTATGAGGAGACCCGCGGAGTGTTGAAGGTGTTCCTTGAAAACGTGATCCGAGACGCGGTCACCTATACCGAGCATGCCAAGCGCAAGACTGTGACCGCCATGGACGTGGTTTACGCGCTGAAACGCCAGGGCCGCACCCTCTACGGTTTTGGCGGTTAAGCTGCCGGTTTTCAGCGTTCCTAATATTTCCACCAAAGGCCCTTTTCAGGGCCGCCCACATATTTCGATGAAAGAGCTAGCTAGCACATTTGGTGTTTTCTCGTTTTCGAGGGTACATCTCACATGCTCAGTTACTGCTAAATAAAGCGCACCCCTCGTAACTTACACTAGAAGATGGCATGGTAACCTATTCCAGTATTGCTAAGATAGTATTATCGACGGGATTGCAGAATCGAACGTGATCTGAGCACGCATGCACGCAGGAAGTTTTAGGTCCGGGGAAGTTGAGTAGTTTTAAGTGTAACTTCGGCGCGTTTAAACGTTTTATGAGACGCTGTCTACCCCACAAAGGTTTCCTTAATTCTGGAATATTTCGAATTTGGAATCGAGTATCCACGGTGGTTGAGTATTACAGAGAAGTCGGCTTACACTCACCGCGATGTAGCGATGCCCGGCTCTGCCCCGGCGGTCCCCTGTGCTCAAGATGGCGGCGAGGCAGAGGAACAAAGAAAGCCCGCGCCCGCGGCGGGCAGCGCGCCTCGGAACAAAGGCGCAGCCACGAGTAGGGCGGGTCTTCCCCCCGGAGGGGGCGCGCCCCTGCTCGGCTCTGCCAAGACTTGGACCGGCACCGGGGGAACAATTAAAATGGACCCGCCGGGAGAACTACCATGTATTAGGTATAGAGGACACTATTGTTGGGGCCCAGCCAGCTGATTCAATCAGCTAGAGCTATTACGGTCAGAGCACTGAAGCCCTGCTGCCATGCAAGGCGCTGATCACGCGCCAGGCATACAATCGGCTGGCAAATCACCGAAAAGATCATACGGTGAACGTGCCTCCGACAGGCCAATCACCCACAAGACACGTAATCACTATATGCCTATCAGAGCTCCTCCCTTCTTTTCCCCCCTCCTTTCCCTTCCCTATATAGCCACCTTGCGTTCAATAAAGTTTTGCAGCTTGAGCAGAATCCTTGTCTTGCTGCCATTCTTCGCGCCTCTTGTCCCAACCCTTTCATCCGTTTTCAGGTGGATTCGAAGTCCCCGTTGATTGTTCTGCGGGCCAGAACACACTATAGTCTGAATTCCTGTTTGAAAATTTTAACAAGTCGACAGGAAATATGTTTTTAAATCAGCAACATAAATGGCACTTAGGCTTAAGATTAAGTAAACATTAAAAAAAGTACTATACAGACATCAGGATTTTTTACCTCAAAG
Source organism: Antilocapra americana (assembly GCA_007570785.1). Classification (NCBI taxonomy): domain Eukaryota; kingdom Metazoa; phylum Chordata; class Mammalia; order Artiodactyla; family Antilocapridae; genus Antilocapra; species Antilocapra americana. The sequence goes on from ML664180.1 coordinate 2,179,985, forward strand.
GAAGTATGTACTATTTTGTTGTTTAAAAAAGTTACTGTATTCTCACTGCCGAACTAAATACCTAATAGTCTATGCACATGAACAAATCCCCGTTACACCTTAAATGTCTGGTTTGTTCAGAGGAAGATCCAATCTTGCCTTTTGTTCTGTCTCAGGTCTCTTAATGTACTAATACAGGTTTTCTACAGATTTCCTGGATCTCACTTAGTTTTTTGACACTGATTTGATGTAGACCTGGCCTATAGAATGTCCTCTTGGTTTGGCTTGTTTCCTGATGGAATTATTTTCTTTGATTTCTGTACCCTGTATGCCCTACGAAGTAGAAGTGATTTTCCCTAGACTTGACTGAAATAACATTAATTTTCTTGTCAAGGAAGAGGTTATAGATCATTGTATGTGAATACTATTGTACATCAGGTCACTTGTTAAGGCGATTATGTAGGTTCTAGGTCAGTCATTGGTTTAGGATAATTATTAATAGTGTCTTTGTAAAATCTGATTTTTCCTCCTGATGGCCGGCAAGTAGTTTGTAGGGTGATTTTTGATGAAAGCCAGAAATCAATGGAGTCATTTGGAATGTCATCTCTTTTAAAGATACGGGCTCTGGTGCTTAAATATGAAAAGAATCAGATGTTATTGGAGCTAAGGCACTGATTTGAGGAGATAAATTCATACGACGATGTTAATTTAACAACAAAATTGAGCACATGGCATGTACCAGGCTATTTGATGCTATGGAATTATAGCAGTGAACAACGGTGAACAAAACAGTATTTCTAAGCTCACGGGTCTTATATTTTGTTGGAAGGAGCACAGACAAAACAGCTAATACAGTTTGTTAGATGGTGCTATGAAGAAAACTGAAGCTGGGAAAACCTTTATAGTGTAGAGGAAGGAGATGGTACTTTAAATGACAAGAAGATTTTGGGAAAAAATCTTGACTCTAATTCAGAAGATGCAGGTTTGATCCCTGGATCAGGAAGATCCCCCGGAGAAGGAAATGGCAACCCACTCCGTTATTCTTGTCTGGGAAATCCTGTGGACAGAGGATCGTGGTGGGATACAGTCCATGGGGTCACAAGAGTCAGACACGATGTAGCGATTAAACCAGCACCACCAGAAGACTTTACTTGTAAGTGATGCTTGGGGAAAAAAGATTGACAAAATGAAGTTCCAAATGGAAGGAGGATTAAGTAAGGAGCAAAGCCTGGAGGTAGCAAGGAAGTTGGTGGGCAGAGGGAGGCCAAGGGGGTGTGGAGAAAAAAGAGACCAAGTTTGAGAGGCAAATGGAGGTGAGTAGTTTGCTTATGGCCTTGGAACCCAACACATGTATTAAAAATATACCTCTAATCCTAGTGAGGCAGGAGAAAATCCCTGGAAAATGACGCATATGTTGCTTGAACTGGTCATCAAAGGCAGGGAAGACTTATAGGCACAGGCACTAAGTTGTCTTCAAAACAGTTCAGGGGAAAGAATTGTTTTTTCAACAGGGGCAGGCCTGTTAGAAGCGGTTTGTATTGTTCGCAGTGCCAGACAAGGGATCCTAATTGGTGTTAAAAGCTAGTATAGTCTTTCCAGCTCACAACCTTGTTCAAGGCCTCAGGATTCTGAGATTCTAAAGTGGGCAGATCTGAGGGCAACTTCCCAAAATTTCAACTAGCCGCTTTAGCAACAGCTAATGTTTTAGAGGACTCTCTTTGTGCCAGCACCACACTAAGGGCTTTTTTATTGATCACCCCAACCATGTCACATAGTAGTTGTTAATTATTATTCTCAGTTTAGAGGAAAGGAAATGCTCACAAAGGGTTTAAGTACCATGTCCAAATTTAGCTTTCAAAGAGGCTAAATACAATGGGGGATATCTCCTTAAACTATGCTTATCTATTTCTTAAATATACGTATTTGTTTTCCAGAATACGTTGTTTTAAAGTGTATTTACAATTAACCTTGGAAAGTGAGAAACGAATGCTTTAATTAAATGTAGGCTTTAGGGAATTTCCTTCACAAGCACCATTAGAAAATGTAGTAACATTTAATGTTCACAAAAGTCTGTATAGATGTAGGGAGAAAAAAATTTCCCTTCTTTCTTTCCATATTCTTTGGCTGGTCTAACTGATACAACAGGGGAAAGACAAACCGAAATACCTAATTTGTATTGCCTCCTCTGTACACTGGAGATCCCCAGTAAAATTGATAAGACTACAAAATGGCTGAATCACTACCTTAAAATACCATCTTCAGATTAAAAAAAAAAAACGATAGGAGTGGGTAGTCAGTTGTTTTCAGAAGTAACCAGGAAAAGCAATGTAAACACTGGTAAGATTGTTATGCAGATTTTAGTGTCCTTTTCCATAAAAAAAAGATTCTAGACATTTAGACATCTTCTTCCTGGCCAAGCAAGGGGAAACACGCTTACAAATGGATTATTTACTTTATAAATGTCTTTTAGGAAACACTAACTTTTCTGCTAAATATTAAGAGATTTTCCTGCCCCTTAAAAATAGCCAGCTTTAACTGACATCCAAACAAGCATGTTTTACTTCCTTTTAACAAACGTTTGCAAAGACACATGGCTAATATGTAGCAAATGACTTTTGTGGTCAGGCTTAGTGTTGCTTAAAATTAGCTTCTTTGGCATTAGTGGTTGGGGCATAGACAATTTTCCCTCACACCACAATGGTCAGAAACCTTAACACTGATGTTATATATCTTTCTCACTGCTTGATCTAGCCGTTTTAATACAGTCTGGAGAGTTACAGATCCTTTGAGAAAACGTGGGTGGCTCTTAAAAGAGCCTTGAGTTATTTGCGTTGTCTCAAATGACGAAATTTACTTGGAGCTGGTGTATTTGGTGACGGCCTTGGTGCCCTCAGACACGGCGTGCTTAGCCAGCTCCCCGGGAAGCAGCAGGCGCACCGCCGTCTGGATCTCCCTGGATGTGATGGTCGAACGCTTGTTGTAATGTGCCAGGCGCGACGCCTCGCCCGCGATGCGCTCGAAGATGTCGTTGACGAAGGAGTTCATGATGCCCATGGCCTTGGACGAGATGCCGGTGTCCGGGTGGACCTGCTTCAGCACCTTGTACACGTACACGGAGTAGCTCTCCTTGCGGCTGCGCTTGCGCTTCCTGCCGTCCTTCTTCTGCGCCTTGGTCACCGCCTTCTTGGAGCCCTTCTTCGGGGCCGGAGCAGACTTGGCTGGCTCAGGCATTGCAAAACCCAAACAGGACCCGAAGGCGAACACAAAATACACCCACGAGCAAAAGAGCTTAGTGTTTGTTTGGCCCTTATGCAAATACAGGATGACAGAATTACGCTTTATGATTGGGCTTCACCTCACATCCTAACCTCTGATAGGCTCTTTATTTCAAACTCTTACTGGCTCTTCCCTCAGCTCACCGTTACATAATTTGACCTTTTCACAACAAATTCTCTATGTAAATTAGCAGCGGCGTTGTTTAAGATCTGAATTTTGATTGGCTTAAATTTGTGTTTGGCCAATCACATAGGCTGTTTTACCAAACCGCCGGAGAGTATAATTACCTAGGTTCTTGTGCCTTGAGAACTCATTTTTCTGGGATTCAGCCTGTTTCTGGTGCTTCATTATGTCTGGTCGTGGAAAACAGGGCGGCAAAGCACGCGCTAAGGCAAAGACGCGCTCTTCGCGGGCCGGACTCCAGTTCCCCGTGGGCCGAGTGCATCGGCTGCTTCGCAAAGGCAACTACGCGGAGCGGGTTGGAGCCGGGGCCCCGGTGTACCTGGCGGCGGTGCTGGAGTACCTGACGGCCGAGATCCTGGAGCTGGCGGGCAACGCGGCCCGGGACAATAAAAAGACGCGCATCATCCCGCGTCACCTGCAGCTGGCCATTCGCAACGACGAGGAGCTCAACAAGCTGCTGGGCAAAGTCACCATCGCTCAGGGTGGCGTCCTGCCCAACATTCAGGCGGTGCTGCTGCCCAAGAAGACGGAGAGCCACCACAAGGCCAAGGGCAAGTGAACCTATCTAGATCTGTGTCGCTACAACATTTTACCCAAAGGCTCTTTTAAGAGCCATCCACATTCTCACATTTAAAAAGAGCTTGTAAACAGCAGTACTCCTGCCTTTGCTTTATAATACTTATATTGAGTATACTGGATAGATGATACTACAGCATGTTCACCGGATATTATCTTTTCCCCTTGATGGGACTGCTCCTAATGTGATTAAGGGAATTCAATTTTTACACGAAAATGGGTAGTTTAAACAGCAAGGGTAACGTTTACAAAAGCTTGAGTGGCTGTTTCCCTAGACAAAAGGGAAACCTACCGTGCCAAAAAATGGGGGTAGTGGTGGTAGCCTGGAATGTCAGTCTACGTCTTTTGAAACAGCAAAACAATAGGACCGCTGGGATCAGCGCGGGCTTTTGAAATAAATTTGTTTACTGGTGCCGAATGGAAACTTGGGACAGTTAGGGTGAAGTAGAAATTGGTAGTTTCTTATTGCTTTGACTGCCCTCCCTTGAGAAACAGTAGGCAGGGATCTTCCACAGTTTCAGTTCAGTCGCTCAGTCGTGTCCGACTCTTTGCGACCCCATGAACTGCAGCACCCCAGGCCTCCCTGTCCATCACTAACTCCCGGAGCCTACCCAAACTCATGTCTATTGAGTCGGTGATCTCGTCCAACCATCTCATTCTTTGTCGTTCTCTTCTGCCCTCAATCTTTTCCCAGAATCAGGGTCTTTTCAAGTGAGTCAGCTCTTCGCATCAGGTGGCCAAAGTATTGGAGTTTCAGCTTCAACATCAGTCCTTCCAGTGAACACCCAGGACTGATCTCCTTTAGGATGCACTGGTTGGATTTCCTTGCACTCCAAGGGACTCTCAAGAGTCTTCTCCAACACCACATTTCAAATGCATCAATTCTTCGGCGCTCAGCTTTATAATCCAACTCTCACGTCCATACATGACTACTGGAAAACTTCTACAGTCTAGGAGTGGGAAATACGGCCGTCGGTAAGGATGGAAGTTTGTGCTCTTTTTCACTTCGGGAAAATTTCAAAATTAGCAACGCTGGTGTAAGTTAGGCCCGGGTGGTTGTCTCTGGTGGTCCTTGAGTTTATTGCACCGAATGGAATATGCTCACAAAAGGGTGTTTTTTTCGGAGATGTAAACACGAAGTGCATAGTAAATTCTAACCATAAAGTAATCATTTTCAAAATGCGATTAAGCAAGAAAGGAAATCATCTGTCAGAGAGGGCTCAAAGAATAGAGTCTAAAATGGAGGCTTCTAGTTTCTGCTATAACAAACTGAAGCATAAAGCCCATTTGGCCACCACAGGAAAATCTTTTTTTTTTTCTTCGCATTTTTGTTTGCTGGTCATCTCTGTCGCTTTCCCTGTGATTTCCTAGTGGAGTTAGGAAGTGACTGTCCAGGGCAATCTAAATTCAGAACAGAAAAATTAACCACTGAGAAAAAAAGAGAATACAAGTAAACCTGTTTCTAAAGGCTGATCGTCGGAATTTCCGCCCCACTACATAGATCTGAATCAGAACAGGCAATTTCACGATGTCCAAGTGGTTGCTTATTTACAGTTTGAGATGCCTTGAATTTACAACTAGAATATTAGCTCCTTTGGATAGCAGACTTCAACAAAAAGAAGGATTGAAAAGTGAACTAACGCATCCAATCAGAATTTTTAGAAATTGACCAATCACTTACGTGACTTTTCAGCCAATGTATTTGTTTCGCGGGAGTTTTGAACTAGAGTAAGACCAATCAGACTGTTTCTGAGTATATATAAATGAAATTTCTTTGCAGATGCTTACTTGATTCTTTCCGCTCTGTATCTCAATGGCTCGGACTAAGCAGACAGCTCGGAAATCCACCGGCGGCAAGGCGCCGCGCAAGCAGCTGGCCACCAAGGCGGCCCGCAAGAGCGCGCCGGCTACCGGCGGCGTGAAGAAGCCGCACCGCTACCGGCCCGGCACGGTGGCCCTGCGCGAGATCCGCCGCTACCAGAAGTCCACGGAGCTGCTGATCCGCAAGCTGCCGTTCCAGCGGCTGGTGCGCGAGATCGCGCAGGACTTCAAGACCGACCTGCGCTTCCAGAGCTCGGCCGTGATGGCGCTGCAGGAGGCGTGCGAGGCCTACCTGGTGGGGCTCTTCGAGGACACCAACCTGTGTGCCATCCACGCCAAGCGGGTCACCATCATGCCCAAGGACATCCAGCTTGCCCGTCGCATCCGCGGGGAGAGGGCGTAAAGCTTTCACAACTGCCTCACCTTAACGAAAAAGGCTCTTCTAAGAGCCACCCACAGTTTCTCTAAGACGGCTGTCACTTAAAATTGGAGTTTTCGGGATGCAGGCAGATTTCAAGTTGGACGTTTTTTAACAGGTTAGCTTATTTCTAAGAGGTACGTTGTGAACGTTCAAAAGCGTCTACTCGGTTTCAACTTTTAAATCCTCCCTTTGGCCTGCCTTATCGACTGTCATTGGATAGGTAGTGTGCAAGAGTTGCTCAAAGGTACGTAGTAAGTTCGTTCCTGTCTCGGGAAGTGGAATATAAGTACCTTATGCAGGTTGGATGGGGGATTATTAGACCGTAAGTCGTTCATGTAGTTTGAAGAGGGCAATAATTTGCGTGGTGTTAGTGTCAGGTTGGGTTATTTGAGCACATAGAACACAAAAGGCTGAATTTGGGTGGAGGTAGTTGTGGGTTTGCTGTTTATCCCTTTTAGAGCTATATTCACATGTTTGGGCATTGACAATTGAAAAACTAGAACACTTGTTCTTGCTGCTTGTTTCTGAAACCTCAATTTGCTCAATTCCAATCACAGCCGAGTTCAAAGTGAGACAGTTTTGACTTCCCTACAAAAGATCGTGTTACACAGAGAGCAGTGAGGGCATGTTTTGTTGACAGGGACTTATATAAAAAAAATATCCAATCAGTATTTCTGACAAGCTTATTGGTGGCAGTACACGGCAGAGCCATGCTGACTTCTACAATTTCACCACTCAAAGTGTGCGACCAGCAGCATGAGTGTCATTTGGAAATTTGCTCAAAATGGTGGTTTTTCGGACTGCACTCAGGTCTACTGAGTCACAGTCTACATTGTACGAGGTTCACTGCAGGTGACTTATGAATGCTAGTTTCAGAAGTCTATTTGTCAGTCATGTTTAAAAAATAAAGCCTGGAGTTGGGTGAGGGATGGTATTTTTGGTCTCATCAAGAAAATCATGCTGTGAACTCTTACCAGGAGTAAGCATTTGCAAACTACACTTATTTATATAAACTGAAATTTCTCTCAAGCAATTGCACATAACACCCAAGAGTAAATTGATAATGTGAGTCTATTCTGAGAAATGGGTTTCCTTTGTGGCTCAGCTGGTAAAGAATCTGCGGGAGACGTGGGTTCAATCCCTGGGTTGGGAAGATCCCCTGGAGTAGAGAAAGGCTCCCCATCCCAGTATTCTGGCCTGTAGAATTCCATGGACTGTATAGTCTGTGGGGTCACAGAGTCGGACATGACCAAGCAGCTTTCACAGCCAACAGCATATTCAGAAATGGAGCTGCTTTCAGCAGTTGACATTACCATGTTTTCAGGGATACTACAAGGAGTATTATCTTGGACTGTGGTGTGTGCTGTGCTTTAGTTGCTTAGTCGAGTCTGACTTTTTGACCCCATGGACTGTAGCCCGCCAGTCTCCCCTTGTCCATAGGGATTCTCCAGGCAAGAATACTGGAGTGGGTTGCCGTGCCTTCCTCCAGAGGATCTTCCCAACTCAGAATCGAACCCAGGTCTCCTGCAATGCAGCCGGATTCTTTACCATCTAAGCAACCAGAGAAGCCCTCTTGGACCCCTTGTTACAAACAGTGAATATCTATCTGTCTTCACATTGGGTCTTTCCTGTACAGAACAGCACAGTGTCCTATTTGGGCTTTCAGATGGTTTTTTAAAGCCTTCTCTATAGTCTTTAAAAAATTTATTTATCAATTTATCGCCCCCCCACCCATATAATTTCATTCTTAATTTCTTTTTTTTGTTGTTGTTATGCAACATTTGAGAATATATTGAAGGAGAGATAAAAGTTTACCCATCCTCAGCATCACCAACACTGGGCAAATATGTTTTACCTATACCTCTTCTAGCTTGATTGTTGCCTTGATGACTGTTGAGGAAATTATATCATTTCTTCTGTGAGCATTTTAATATACATCTACCGTTTAAATACCTAATTATGATGTCATGATAACTCCCTCAACAAACAACATTTAAGATTGATAAATTTTTAATTCACTCTAGATATATTTATTGACTTTATAACAGTACCAAATGCTGTTCTATGCATTGGGAATATACTCAGATGAGACCCAAACAGACAAAATTCTTTGCTCTCATGGAATTTATATTTGACTGTGGGATAAACAATAAATCAGATAAACAAATATCGTATGTAATATCTTAGATGGTGAAAATGAGAGCAATAAAGCAAGAATAAGGATTCTTATGGAGAGTTAAAATTTAGATAAGGTGACCAATGAAGATGGCACTAGGAAGCTAATTATCTCAGCAAAGAATTGAAAGGTGAAGAAGAAAACGAGGGGCGCCGGGGGTAGGGGGTGGTAGGAGAAAATGCTGAAGAGCTAGGGTGGCTCTGTGGAATGGGCTGGGCACTGTAGGAGGAGATTAAAAAGCAGAGAAACGAAAGAAAGCATGATCCTGTAGGGGCTTGTATACCCTGTAAAGAATTTCGCATTTGCTCTGAGTGAAATGGAAGAACTTGAGAGAAGTTGAACATAGGAGTTTTTGTGTCCTTTTCTCTCATTTAATCAGGTTCTGCTTTATTCTTATTGCATGTGTGCTCAGTCCTGTTTATCTCTTTTGCGATCCCATGGACTGTGGCCTGCCAGGCTCCTCTGTCTATGGGATTCTCCAGGCAAGAATACTGGAGTGGTTCTTAGTTGGCTCAATTGTGTTCCAGCACAAAAATCAAAGCCCGGTTTTCTTCATTTTCTTCTATTCAGACCTTGAAAATAGAGGCTGATCTGGGAGATTTATAGTTAGGGAGAAAAAGAAAAATTATTCATAAAATATAAACCTTTGGAGTTAAAGTTGATTCATAGCATAATACTTCAGTTTACTAGTTTTATGGCCACAGGCAAATTATTTGCTCTCAGGTACCAAACTTGATTTATTTGGGTTGTGAATTCAAATGTCTTTCGGAACCAGGCAAAGAGTTTCTGTATAAGTGAAAATGGTGAGCTCTCCAGCTTTATTTCACTGGTCCTTCAGTCAGAACTGCTGACTCCAAGTTGTGCTCCATGTAGCACTTTTGATTGTTATGTCAGTTGCCCAAAAGAGATGCTAACAGTGATGGCATTTGGAGCTGTCCATCTGGTAAGAGATTCATGACTTTATAAAGTCAAAGTCTAATTGAGTGTCTGCATGGATTATTTAATTTAATCCTCGCAATAACTCTGTGGGTTTTGGGGGGGCATTGTTAGCTCAAATACTATGATGAAGAAACAGAAGCATAGTGAGGGGGAATACCTTCTATAGTGGCTCATTTTGTTAAATCATGGATTTTATCTCTGGGGCTAGAGAATGTAGGGAATTTTGTGTTATATGCATATTTTCGTTTTACCTCATCCATCCATTCATCAACACCTTTTTGAGTGAAAGAAGGCTGAGCGCCAAAGAATTGATGCTTTTGAGTTGTGGTGTTGGAGAAGACTCTTGAGAGTCCCTTGGACTCCAAGGAGATCCAACCAGTCCATCCTAAAGGAGATCAGTCCTGAGTGTTCATTGGTAAGACTGATGTTGAAGCTGAAACTCGAATACTTTGGCCAACTGAAGTGAAGAGCTGACTCATTTGAAAAGACCCTGATGCTGGAAAAGACTCTGATGCTGGAAAAGACTGAGGGCAGGAAGAGAAGGGGACGACAGAGGATGAGATGGTTGGATGGCATCACCGACTCAATGGACATGGGTTTGGGTGGGCTCTGGGAGTTGGTGATGGACAGGGGAGGCCTGGCATGCTGCAGTTCATGGGGTCGCAAAAAGTAGGATACGATTGAGCGATTGAACTGATTGACTGACTGATTGACTATGTGCTCAACAATGTTCTAGTTGCTGGAAAGAACAGTGCATAACATGGCAGAGATCCTTCTGTGTGGAGCTCACCAACAGAAAATGAACAAAGATAAACACAGTATTTTGGCAGGTCAAGAGGATTAAGAAAACATAAAGAAAAGAGTCCAAGGGAATTAAGGACTGTCATAAAGTGGAAAATGGGTAGTGGACATTTGCTATTTTAAATAGGGTAAGTGGGGAAGACTTCACAACTGAGATGAGACATGAAAACCAGTGGCATGCAATCTGGAAGGGAGTGGGATCTTCATACTTCTGTAGGAGGATCATTCCTCAGAAAGGAAAGAATGATTGCGAAGGTCCTACATTGGGAGCATTACTTGGAATGATGCCCACAGGTCTGATAGCCAACTAGATAGAACCAACTTTCTCTTCTTCTTTCACAAGCTGGAGTTTCTGGATAGCTCATCAGTGAGTTTACACATTTTTTCCCCCAAAAGTCTTACTCCAGTTTCCTGATACATTCAATTCAGATGTTGTGGAACCTGGAGTCACAAAACACACCTTGGAGGACACTCAAGACAGTGGAGTACAGTTTATTATGCCAGCGGGTCCAAGGGAAATCAGTTCCCAACAAGGACCCTGATGTTTCTGAAAGGTCCTGTTTTATACCCACCACTATGTGACTGGTTACATGTTAGCAACCTGTTTGTTGTACATGATTGAATTTTACAAGTAGTTGCTAGGAGAACAAACACTTAAGGTTAAAGGTGGTGGTGGGGGGGAACAATGACTATACATCAGTGGGCATGTCTCCATGGTTAATCTAACAGGGGCAGCCTGACCTCAACTACAATATTCATTTGTCACATGTAGGGAGGGAAGTCTCCAGAAGACCTGATTTTCACTAGCAATGGCTTCCTCACTCTTCGGCAGGGTTCAGGCCCAGTTCATATCCAGTCTCTGAGATGGATAACAGGCTTCAAGATGGAATCTCTCCTGCTTTCCTCACACTGGCCCCAACACAGAAATTAAACAGGCCAGAGCAGAAATAGATGAGTACTAACCCCAGGGAGATGACTCTGTGATATTAGTTTATTAATTCTCTGATAGTTTATTTAAAATGAAAAGTAAGATTAAAAACAAATATTTAGCCAAACTGGGTTTTAGTTGCAGCACATGGGATTTTTTTTTTTTTTTTTTTAAGTTTCAGCACGAGAGATTTTTATTATCGGCAGAGGAATCTAGTTCCTCAACCAGGGATGGAACCTGAACCTTGCATTGGGAGCATAGAATCTTAGCCACTAGACCACCAGGGAAGTCCCCAAAGTAAGATATTTTGAGGTTCCAAATAATCAGTACCATCGTTTTACTTTTCAGAAAAAAGAGAATGCAAATGTAATATTTCTAAAAAGGCTTTGTACACTGTAGTAAGTACATTTTCTAAGATTATATTGGATAATTACTAATGAGTCTCCAAATATAAATAAAACTGCTCATCTTTTGGCTCACAGCTAATAGAACTCCATACGAAAACCTTCAAAATTGTGGTGATTTGATGGCTCTACCCATGATTTTTTGAAATAAAACAAAATTAAATTTTATTTATTTATGATAAAAAATGATACATGTTATCAAGTGCTGATCTGAGCTATAACTGAATCTTAGTATTGAACCAAGAGATCACATATCTTCTGAACTCTTCCTATTGGTAGAGACTGCAGTTCAAATGCAGACTTTCATTAGGGTATGTAGGCTGTTAATTACTCTAATTTTTTAGAAGTAGTGTTCAAGGAAGGACAGGAAACCGGTGTTGTTCAGGTTTTGCCAAATAACTATGAAATTATCTTGGAAGGAAATTTCCTCTATCCTTTGCCAACTAAAGAATGTTGCTAGGGTTTGAGACCCAGCAACAAGTGACTGAACTTCTTTTTAGAAAATAGAGATTATCATCGTGGAGTGTATATTAAGGTAAATTTCCAAACTTTGTGGATGAAGAAGGTCACTTCCTGTATCAGTAAACAAAGGATGTGGCAGCCATCTAGCCTTAAGTTCTAAAATTTCCACCCATCCCCACAACTGTGCCCCCTGCGTGGATTCAGGATGAATAAAAATAGGATACTGCCCCTAGGTAGTTAAGTTATGTATCAAAGGAATGATTTCAATGAGCACAGACTCTTGGATCTTCTCAGACATAGAAAAGTATGCAAAATCCACTAGCTTGAAATGTCTATTTTCTTTAATTAACAGTAATTTTTTGATGTTTTTCAAGTACTTGCTTCCCTCTTCCCACGCCCAGCTCCTATATATCCTGGTTCTCCCTATACATCCCTATATGTATATATTCTGGTTCTCCCTTACCTTTTCTAAGTCTCTTAGAGCTTTCTGAGAGGCTGTCTCATGGATTTCAGTCCTTGGTATACCTGCTGAATAAAACATAATTCTCAACTTTTGGTTTATTTCTCTATTTTTAACTGATAACCTTAATGGCTTATTGCAAGTTTATTCTCTGCTTTTGTGAGGTCCAAAAGGATATTCTAGATCAGTAGGCAACTCTTTCTTTCAAGCAGTGATTCTGGAGCCCATGTGCCTTTTAAAAAATACTGGCCATGGGATTTTTAACTTCTTAACCAGGGACAGAACCTGTGCCCTGTGCAGTGGAATCAATGGAGTCTTAACCATTGGCCGGCCAGGGATGATGCCCCGACTCCCGTGTCCTTTGTATCTCAATATCTTAAACACATTGCTTTCACATGTTAAAAATAGAATTCCACGGACTACATGTTACAAATGTTATTGGCTTTATTCAGTGATTCATGAATCTGGTAGCAGCCAATCTAGCAGACGGAAAGGAGCTCCGAGGAGCTGTATGAAATGAAAGGTTTTTCTAGGCAGAAAGGAGCAGGAACAGGGAAATTATACTAGGAAGAAAAGTGTACTGATTATTGCAAGGATGCCATCCTTTAGTGTAGGGGATCCCAACCTCCAGGATCTAATGCCTGATGATCTGAGGTGGTACTAATGTAATAATAATGGAAATAAAGTGCACACTAAATGTAATGTGCTTCAACTGTTTACAATAGCTAGGACATGGAAGCTACCTAGATGTCCATCGGCAGATGAATGGATAAGAAAGCCGTGATACATATATACAATGGAATATTACTCAGCTATTAAGAATGCATTTGAATCAGTTCTGATGAGGTGGATGAAACTGGAGCCTATTATACAGAGAAGTAAGTCAGAAAGAAAAACACCAATACAGTATATTAACGCATATATATGGAATTTAGAAAGATGGTAACGATGATCCTACATGCGAGACAGCAAACAAGGAAGAGACTTTCGAATTCTGTGGGAGGAGGTGAGGGTGGGATGATATGAGAGAATAGCATTGAAACATGTATATTACCATATATGAAATAGATGGCCAGTCCAGGTTTGATGCATGAAACAGGGCACTCAGGGCCGGTGCACTGGGAGGACGCTGAGGGCTGGGATGGGGAGGGAGGTGGGAGGGGGGTTCAGGATGGGGGACACACGTATACCCATGGCTGATTCATGTCAATGTACGGCAAAAACCACTACAATAAAGTAATTAGCCCCCAATTAAATAAATTTTTAAAACAGAAAAAAAGCAATTCAAAAAAGTTGAGCACACAAGCAGCCAAAAAAAAAAAAAAGAAGAAGAAGAAGTAATGGGCTTGAATTATCCCCAAACCATCCCCCCATCCCCCACCCAGTATGGGGAAAAATTGTCTTTCATGAAATGGATCCCTGGCGCCAAAAAAGGGTGGAGACTGCTGCTTTAGGGGATGACAGGGGTCTTTTAGTCTGATTATCTAACTGGTGATTAGGCAATTTCTCGTTGAACGGTAAAGACTCCATTTCTAGGAAGCCAAAATTGTACTTAAGTCTTGGTCTGGTAACATGGGGGTGTGCGTGTTTCGGCCTGTTCAGTTTCTAAAACACTCTTGCCCTGGGGAGAGAAAGCAAGTAAAGTCTTCTTGGGAGGCTATTATGCCTCAGACCCGGAAATGTAAAAGTTTACTCTTATATCCCATTGTTAGGAATTCAACTAGAGGCCACATCTAACTACAAGGGAAACAGGCAAATAAAGTTTCTAATGGCTCAGGGAAAAGAGGTTAGCAGGTGTTGTCCCTCAACCTCCAGAGGCTTGTAGTTTATACTGGTTAGAAAGGGTCTACATTTCTGTATTGAAATAGCTCATTGCTTTTAAGCTGATCAAGTTACCTAAGTTAGGAAGTTTACTAAATGTTAAAATCATAAATTGGTAACACAGCCAACTTTTAAAGTTCGGCGTTACTCTTCCCCTAGAGGTTACAATAGGAGAAAGCAATGGCAACCCACTGCAGTACTCTTGCCTGGAAAATCCCATGGACGGAGGAGCCTGGGTAGGCTGCAGTCCATGGGGTCGCAAACAATAAGACACAACTGCGCAACTTCACATTCATTTTTCACTTCCACGCATGAGAAGGAAATGGCAACCCACTCCAATGTTCTTGCCCGGAGAACCCCAGGGACAGCTGAGTCTGGTAGGTTGCTGTCTATGGGGTTACAGTAATGGGACAAGGCTGAAGCGACTTAGCAGCAGCACAGGTTATAATATCCAGCATTAGAGCTCTTTGGGAAAATGTGAGTGGCTCTGAAAAGAGCCTTTGGCTTTAACAGCTCCTAAAAACATTTACTTGGAGCTGGTGTATTTGGTGACAGCCTTTGTGCCCTCGGACACGGCATGCTTGGCCAGCTCCCCAGGCAACAGAAGGCGCACGGCGGTCTGGATCTCCCTGGATGTGATGGTCGAACGTTTGTTGTAATGCGCCAGCCGAGATGCCTCGCCTGCAATGCGCTCGAAAATGTCGTTCACAAAAGAGTTCATGATGCCCATCGCCTTGGAAGAAATTCCGGTGTCCGGGTGGACCTGCTTGAGCACCTTGTACACGTACACGGAATAGCTCTCCTTGCGGCTGCGCTTGCGCTTCTTGCCGTCTTTTTTCTGCGCCTTGGTCACCGCCTTCTTAGACCCTTTCTTGGGAGCAGGAGCAGATTTAGCCGGTTCAGGCATGATGGATGAAGGTGAGTCAGAATAAACAAACAAAACTGAAAGAATGCAGCTTATTGTGCTGGTCTGCTTTTGTAGGGCTTGTATGCAAATAAAGGCTTAACATACCACAATCGCTGATTGGATCGATTCAGCCAGTAGAAATGTTATATGCAAATAAGGGGATTTCCAGTCTGTTTATGGATTGGCTGTTTAACTGGAACGAACCCTGGATATCCCCCGCCACCAGTGGGATAAAAAAAAAAAAAAGTTTCCGTTTTCAAAACAGTGCCAAGGGTTAATGTTTTGTACATAAATATCTACTTGTGAGCCTTGTTTCTCCCTCGATGTGGACCTAAAGAGACAAAAGCCCAAAATAAATTTATGATTTTAGTTTTCGGCTAAAATTAAGTTTCCGAGTTAGGAAACAGAACATAAAATTTCGCTAAATACTGAAACGTTTTAAAAATTAAGCCATTGGCATTTCCAGATTGGTTGATCAAACATTTAAGATTTACCAAGATTCAGCATCGTCACATTTCAACAGCGGTAGTATATTCATGTTTCCTAGGAACGGAGTGTCTGGAAGTGATGGCAATGTTTGTTGAAGGGCTGGAAATTCTGCAATACGATATTTGCATTGCAAAAATAAAACGTTTATTCAAAATCAGAACCTCTGATAAATGACGAAGCTGGACTCTATCAATAACACTCAAAAGGGAGTTTTTGAAAGGGTTCAGATCTGTGGAACTTTTTACCCTCTCCCCAAATTTAATCTCGAACAAGAGTATTAAAACCAATTAAGGTAAATATAAGTCATATAAAATACAGGGTGAATAGGTGGAGATGTATTACAGATGGATATAATAGATGTATTACACAGAAAACACAGGACATACTTCAAAAGGTCAAGGTTTTCCAAAGTGAGACCTGGTAGCCAATCACAAGGCGTATCCAGTTGCTTTTTTCACAGCGCGAAATTTGAAGATTCGGACCAATCAGGATGACTTTGCCTTTATAAATAAGAGCAAGCACAGTGGGACTTGCGTTGTAACAGGCTTTCTAGTCCCATCTCATGGCACGTACTAAGCAGACGGCGCGCAAGTCTACCGGCGGCAAGGCGCCGCGCAAGCAGCTGGCCACCAAGGCGGCCCGCAAGAGCGCGCCAGCTACCGGCGGCGTGAAGAAGCCGCACCGCTACCGGCCCGGCACGGTGGCCCTGCGCGAGATCCGCCGCTACCAGAAGTCCACGGAGCTGCTGATCCGCAAGCTGCCGTTCCAGCGGCTGGTGCGCGAGATCGCGCAGGACTTCAAGACCGACCTGCGCTTCCAGAGCTCGGCCGTGATGGCGCTGCAGGAGGCGTGCGAGGCCTACCTGGTGGGGCTCTTCGAGGACACCAACCTGTGTGCCATCCACGCCAAGCGGGTCACCATCATGCCCAAGGACATCCAGCTTGCCCGTCGCATCCGCGGGGAGAGGGCGTAAATTGTTGCCACCAAGTGCCAATACCAAACCCAAAGGCTCTTTTCAGAGCCACCTACAATTTCACTTGGAAGAACTGTATCACAGAGCGGAAAGGAATGATGCGAACTTCTTCAACCCTGAAGATAGTGATTGGGGTCCTTTTCCTCTAAGCAAGTAGTGTGAAAGTATTCTTACGCCTGTGTAATAGGTTGCTTCCTTTTAAGAGTTTGGAAGTAAATGTTAGTTATATAAGCAAGCTTAATTATGCTACTTCAAGTACAAACCGTACATATGTTTATGTGCACACACACATATATATACAATCTGCTTTGATTACTTCTGGGGTCTTATTTCTAAGTGATCTCCCTGTAAATTCCTCCCCTGCCATCTGTCATCTCAGATTAATTGTATTTTTCAGTCCCTGTCATGTCCGACTGCAATCCCATCAAGTGCAGCACTCCAGGCTTCCTTGTCCTTGACTATCTCCCGGGGTTTGCTGAAACTCATGTCCATTGAATCAGTGAAGCCAGCCAACCATCTCATCCTCTGTTGTCCTGTCCTCAGTCTTTTGCCATCATCAGGGTCTTTTCCCATGAGTCAGTTCTTCACATCAGATGGCCAAAGTATTGGAGCACAAGCTTCAGCGACAGTCTTACAATGAAATTTCAGGACTAATTTCCTTTAGGATTGACTGGTTTAATCTTGCTGTTGAAGGGACTCTTGAGTCTTCTCCAGCACCACAGTGCAAAATCATTGACTTAGGCACTCAGCCTTCTTTATGGTCCAATTCTTAAATCTGTACGTGACTGCTGGAAAAAACAGCTTTGACCTTATGGACCTTTGTCAGCAAAGTGATGTATGCTTTTGAAAACGTTGCTTAGGTTTGTCATACTTTTTCTTCCAAGGAATAAGTATCTTATAATTTCATAGCTGCAATCAGCGTTGGCAGTGATTTTCCAGCCCAAGAAAATAAAGTCTGTCGTTGTTTCCATTGTTTCCTCATCTATTTGCCTTGAAGTGGTCAGACTGGATGACATGATCTTCGCTTTTTGAATGTTGACTTTTAAATCTACTTCTTCTCTTTCCTCTTTGACCTTCATCAAGAGGCTCTTAAGTTCCTCTTCGCTTTCTGCCATTACAGTGGTATCATCTGCGTATCTGAGGTTGATGTTTCTCCCAGCAATCTTGATTTCAGCTTGTGCTTCATTCAGCCTGGCATTTCACATGAGGTACTCTGCACAGAAGTTAGAGAAGCAGGGTGACAATATACAGCCTTGACATAGTCCTTTCCCAGTTTTTGAACCAGTCTGTTGTTCAGGTCCGGTTCTAACTGTTGCTTCTTGTACTGCGTACAGGTTTCTCAGGAGACAGGTAAGGTGGTCTGGTATGGCCATTTCTTTAAGAATTTTCCACAGTTTGTTGTAAAGGACAAAAAGGGTTTACCAAATTCAATGAAGCAGAAGTCGGTATTTTCTTTGGGATTATTCTGCTTTTTCTGTGATCCAGTGGATGTTGGCAATTTGACCTCTGGTTCCTCTGCCTTTTCTAAATCCAGCCTGTACATCTGGAAGTTCTTGGTTCACGTATTTTTGAAGCCTAGCTTGAAGGATTTTGAGCATTAATTTGCTAGCTTGCCAATGAGCAAAATTGCATGGTAGTTTGAACATTCTTTGGCATTGCCTTTCTTTGGTATTGGAATGAAAACTGACTTTTTCTAGTCCTGTGACCACTGCTGAATTTTGCAAATTTGCTGGCACATTGAGTGCAGCACTTTAACAGCATCATCTTTTAGGATTTTAAATAGCTCAGCTGGAAATCCACCAACTTCAGTAGCTTTGTTTGTAGTAATTTAATTATTAGATCTGGCAAAATAATTGAAATTTTCCTGTCTCTGAGACAGGAAGTCCAGGGATGGTGTAGTGTATGAGAAAAAGCACTGGTCCTTGAGCAGCCGGTAAGTGGCATGCACACAGTGATTTTCAAGGACCCATGCTGAGTACTACTGGAAACCAGTTTGCTGGTAATCCATTTGTTTTTGTGCTGAACAATACACCATTTGGTAAATGTAGTCATCCTTTGTATACTAAACATAGAGATCTGGTATCCAAAACATTGATTCCATGGGATTTCCAGAATTCACTTTCCAGCAGCACCATCAGTTGAGTGCACAGCGGTGCTGTTAGTGACGCAGATAGGGAGAGCACAAGTTCACCAAATCTGGGGACTAATAAGTATGTTCAGCACACCAGGAATTTAGAGCTTGTTGCAGCAAGTTACTTAAAACTCAGATTGTGCCCCATGTGTCTGCATTCTGCATGAAAGACATGAAGTAGTCAGTAAGGCAGAGTGTGAAGTAATCGATTATTATTAACCCTCAGATAAAGAGCCGATGAGAGAACGCCTCCCAACTTTCTTCTAACAAAGGCAGAATCCTACGCTACACCCTGGAGCAATGTATGATTTGTGGATTCTGTCAGGTTTTATAGACATTAGCAATGGGAACTCTCAGACTTATTGCTGGGTTTACTCCTAGCCTGGGGTGATTAAGCAACAGTGGAGGCTCTTGAGGCCCTAAGTGAATAGTTCTGCAAAGAAGTGAAAACATTAGTCCCCTGGCAGGAACCAAAGAATCTGGACACCAACAGTTTAATTAATAAACATTACAGACTGTTGTGGAGCAAATCCTTAGCTATGGAAACCAGAAGTCAGATTTCAAAAACAGTTCGAATAGTTCAGTGCAATGTTTTTGAATCTTGAAACAAACTTTCAAGAGATAATGACACTGCTGTGTGATTTCTGTGTGTTGACTAAAAGACCTGTTAGCTTCCCAGTCATCATAGCAGCATTTCTGCCGTTTAAAAAAAATGTAATTTTTAGGTGGCATGCAGGAGATACTAAAAGCAACCCAAATGGGGTGAGGGTGGCTGGGGAGAAAGAAAATTGTTCATAACAGTTTCATTTATAAATTAGAAACAAGTTCGTATCTTTCAACTGGTCAGTGGTTATATTAATTCTCCGACACCCATACAATGGGATCCTATTCAGCAATAAAATGAGAAGCTATTGATATTAATACATGCAACTATCTACATGGGTAATGCTTCGTAAAAAAGCCAATCTTAAAAAGTTATATATTGTATTATTCCATTTATATAACATTCTCAAAGTGGCGATACTAAGATGAATAACAGATTAGTGATTGCCCCAAGACAGGGAACATGTGGTTGGATGTAACTATAAAACACTAACATTATGTAAAGAAAAATAAATAAATAAATAAATATATACAGGAAAAAAACCCCCCACTAACATTGAAGAGTTCCTTGGTAATAATAGATTAGTTTTGTGTCAGTGTTGAGGTGATACTTACATGAACCAATGCATGGTTTAAAACAGCATAAGACTACACATACAAACACACACACACAGGGGCAATATGAAAATCTGTGAGAGCTGAATAAGGCCTGTATGCTAGTTAACAGTACTTTGCAAGTGTCAGTTACCAGCTTTGATATTATGATATATAAGATGTCACCATTAGGGGAAAATGGGCTAGACGAACTCTAGATACTATTGTAGCTACTTTTTGTGAATTTAGTTATTTCAAAATGTATATTTTATTTGACAATGTAAAAAAAAAGCTGTGATGATTCTTTAGGAGTTGCTACTGTGTGTTCTTGTGGATCCCTTGTCTAACAAAATAATGTTCTTTTTTGAATGTGCTTGTTTTGTTTTTCTTAAACAGCAGTGTTTTCCTTTCTTCTGCCTGTTTCAGTGATGATATGTCCAATGAACTGAAATTTGGTTCATTTACACTGGTGTGTGATTTTTTTTTGAGCTATTTGTGCTGCTGCCTCAAAATAAATTGTTCCGAAATTTGACATTCATAATCTCAAATTTTCTGATGGAGCACTTGGCTGAGCCTAATCTCTGCTCTTTAGGACAGTGTGCTTGGTATATCATCAGTGTGAATTTTAAAAAAGCTCTTTTGAACATTCTATTTATTTTAAGGGCATCATTTAAATCTTAGTGCTCCCATGTGTTCACCAAAAAAAAAAAAAAAAAAAAAATTTAAATAATATAAAAATCTAGGAAAGACCACATTTTTATTTCTGGCACTTGTGTAAATTTCTTTGCCCACCACTGGAGTTTATGATATCTTTGCTTGAATTCCATGCACCAACTACAGGAAAGGGCAATCACCCTTCCACCCTCTGTCCTCTACATAAGAACAGATTAATAGCCCCTGACAATTTACATTCTTTTCCTTTGCAATCCTTCACTGATTAAATGTATATGTTTAATTTGTATAAATTAAAGCACACTGTACAAACTAATATTATATTAGAATGTTTTGAAATGTTTCCATGTGTTAGCTATTATACTCTGTTTTCAGTAACAGATTCCAGGAATCTATTGTTTGAGAACTAGATACTATTTTGTTTACAATAACTCAGTTATTAATAGCATTTATCCTATTTTCCGAAGAAAGCTACTAAGATTCAGACAGATTAAGCGAGTGTGTGCGTGGTCAGTCGAGTCCGACTGTTTGTCCCCTTATAGACTGTAGCTCGCCAGGCTCCTCTATCCCTGGGATTTCCGAGGCAAGAATACTGGAGTGGGTTGTCATTTCCTTCTCCAGGGGATCTTTCCGACCGACCCAACCCTCGTTTCCCGCATTGCAGACGGATTCTTTACCTCTGCGCCATTTTCTAAATACCAGTAAATCTCCCTAGCCTGTTTCACTTTAGATTTTAGAAGGGGCGGGGACTCAGTGCAGTTTCCCGCCTTTCTGATCGTCCAGTTTTCACAAAGGTCCGCACTATCGCTACATAATAGGCTGCAGGGCCAGGCGCTAGGCACATCCGGTAGTAGTGTTCAGAATCTAGCTAACATGTCTGGACGCGGCAAAGGTGGGAAGGGACTTGGGAAAGGGGGCGCTAAGCGTCACCGCAAGGTTTTGCGCGACAACATCCAGGGCATCACGAAACCGGCCATTCGCCGCCTGGCCCGCCGAGGAGGAGTCAAGCGAATCTCCGGCCTTATCTACGAGGAGACCCGTGGGGTGCTGAAGGTGTTTCTCGAGAACGTGATCCGGGATGCTGTCACCTACACCGAGCATGCCAAGCGCAAGACTGTTACCGCCATGGATGTGGTCTACGCGCTGAAGCGTCAGGGCCGCACTCTCTATGGATTTGGGGGCTAAGTTTGAGCTTTATTAGCAAGGCTCTTTGTAGCCAACTTAAAGGCCCTTTTCAGGGCCACCTACTTTTTCTATGAAAGAGCTTGCACTTAAGTGTTTTGTAGGTTAGCTGCGTACAATACAGATGGTGAATTAAACATACCGTGTTTCGTACTATTAACCCTAGTGTTTCCTAGGTAGGTATCTATGGCTAAATAACAGCACTCCAACTGGTAAGTGAAGCTTCATGGGTTCTTTGAGTAAATAAAATAGGGGTACTCTAAAGACGCGGTAGATGGCATCTGTTAACATTACTTCTATATTAAACTAGTGGAAATGATAAAAGTACTAATGGGGTGGTTAATGTGGAAAAAGAAGGGTTAATTTAACAATGCAGATTTCTCTGCGTAAGTATATCTCTGGTCATATTTTTCCTCTGGTACATTGGAGTTTGATTCTGTGAGTTTAGGACAAAAATGAGAGGTAAGAGTGCCCTTTCGCACCTGTTTTTCAAGTGCTTTTAGTTCAAAGAAGTCATGCCAAAATGGCATCACCGACTCTATGGACATGGGTTTGGGTGGACTCTGGGAGTTGGTGTTGGACAGGGAGGCCTGGCATGCTGCAATTCATAGGATCGCAGAGTCGGACACGACTGAGCGACTGAAGTGAATTGAAATAATATATATGAGGAGACTAAAGGAAGAGAAGGACTATTTTTAACAAGATTAGTTTGTACAGATTTCTCTTATCCTGGACTCCCTATTTTTGGTGACAAGATTTATTTTTTCCTGGTATATGGATGGCACCTTTCACATGGAATAATTATCTGCTGTTGGGAAGAAAAGGAAGTCAGAGCCCCATTCTTGCACCAGCTGTTCTTCAAGTTCCTTTGCTGAAAACAATTTTTATGCCATAGTGGCATATTTTGGGGTGGCATAATCTCCATTATAGTTGATATTCAATTCTTTTTTCGGTGTCACGTGTCTTACATTTTTGTTTGTTTGGTTTCTTGCCATTTATGGCACATTTTGGAAGAGATGGCTCAAGGAGAGTCTACAAATTGATAATGGAGAAGAAGAGTTTGTTGTTTGTGACGAATCACAAACCAGGAATAGAAGCCTAAGAAGCAAACTGAGAAATATCACAGAGAACCTAGGATCTTGGTGAGGAAGAAGGTACAACAAACGACTGTGAGAAGGTTACGAAGTCAGGAGTAATAAAGTCCCATGTACCGAGATTAGAAACATGGTGTTAGGTTTGTCCATTTGAAGGTCTCTGGGAACTATGGGAAGCATATTTTCAGTGGCTAGGAAGGAAGGCCGGTTAGCTCAGTTGGTTAGAGCGTGGTGCTAATAACGCCAAGGTCGCGGGTTCGATCCCCGTACGGGCCATTGTTTTCTGAGGCAATTTGTCTCTTAATCTGTACAGAGCTGGAAATAGTGGGTAGAGTCCCGTTGCTGTCGTGTTTTACTCTGCTATCTCTCGGACTCCAGGACTCCAGGCTTCTCTGGCTACCACTGTGTCCCCGAGAATGCTATTTAGCGCATCCTTTTGCGCCTCCCCCCCACCCCCTACCCCGCTCTGGGCTTCCCACGTGGCTCAGTGGTAAAACAATCTGCCTGCCAAGGCAGGAGTTGCTGGCGACCCGTTTGATTCTTGGGTCCGGAAGATCCTCTAGAGAAGGAAATGGCAACTCACTCCGGTATTCTTGCTTCTTGCCTGGAAAATCCCACTGGCTAGTGGAGCCTGGTGGGCTAGTCGCATGCAGCACATAATCATGAAAAGATATGCAGACAGAGACTCCAGATTATCCAAGGCTTGGAGATTTTATAAGTGGGAAGGATCTAGTAAGTGACAGACACTGAAACATTATATACAGGAAGGAGTTAGTATAAAGAGGAATATTAAAACCTTAAGCTGGGTCATCACTATTGTCAAATAAGGATGACCAAGTAATTTGTTGTCCAATCAAATAAGTTATTGAGAGTGGAAGTGGGCTCCATTAATATCTATCTTGAGAAAACAGACACAGAATGAAACTGTCTCTGGATGTGTTCACCCACATCGGTATTTCCACTGACAAATACAAATCCTCAGGGAGTGAAAGATTTAGAGAGCAGGTGGTAGGGAGGTCTGAAGACAATCTCTTCTGCCTGCCTAGGGGGAAAATGGAGGGATAAGGATGCAGTCAGATGAGGTGAGGTGAGAAAGCCATAGGTTGACCTAACACAGGAATTTAAGGCACGTTATCAATATTTTGGAAATGAAGTATTAAGATAACTGATGACCTCTTAGTCATGCTACATTTCCAATAGGTCCTTCCAGACTGCACTGGATAAGACTAGATTTTTTTTTTTAATGCCTTAAGTAAATTAGTTTATTTCTC
The DNA here is from genome assembly GCA_007570785.1 of Antilocapra americana. NCBI lineage: Eukaryota > Metazoa > Chordata > Mammalia > Artiodactyla > Antilocapridae > Antilocapra > Antilocapra americana. The sequence continues at coordinate 2,204,148 of ML664180.1, forward strand.
ACTCACAAAAGAATCCACAAATGAGAAATCCAAGTCTGGAAGGATCTCCTCCAGGATTTCATCCAAGATACGGTTCCTTCTGTCCTGATGCTCCATCACCTCCTCATTCCTGTGGTTATAGGAAATTCTCATTTCAATGGTTGAAGCTGGCTCCTTTCCATACCCATGTTTCAGTCCATAGGAAGGATAAAAATAGTCCAGGGAAAGCACTCTAAGGGGGTGCCCTAGAGGTTATACATATCATTTCTGCCACAGTTTTACTGGCGACTCGTCCACTTTAGCCACAGACGACACTGGGGAAATGTTGTCTTTAACCAGTAGCCATGTGCTCAGCTAAAACTCAACGTTCTATTCTAAAAAGAGCCGGGAGAGAACACATAGTTAGGAACCACAATATGAGAGATGAAGATGAGCCAACATTTAAGGACAAGTGATATCCCTCACAAAGAGAACCCAGAATATGAAAGAGAAAATGTACCTAATGCTGTAAGGTAAGAACATGTTCCAGAAGTGGAAAAAAAAACAACAACAAACCCTGAATCTGCAATCTGAACGGAAACATTGAATCCCAAGAAATTCTGATTTAGAATATTTAATATAAGGTATTTCCTAGTTAAACACCTGAACTTGAAAGAGGAAGAATGCTTCAGACATCTAGGCAGAAGGAAAAATCACCTACAAGGGGTATAAAAAAAAATCAGGCTGGCATCAGATTTCATTATATACATTGTGGAAGACAACAGTGCAGTTTTGATAGAAGAGAGGATGGCCCCAGGGGTAATTCGAGTGTAAAGGCTCAGGGAAGTAAAATATCCATGAACACTTGTTGGAAAGAACTGCTTGATAACCAAAGCTAGGCAATCTAAAAATCCACAAAATAAAGAACCCAAACATAGTGAAGCCGTGCCAGAAGAACTGTTGATGATCACTGGATCCATTCACATGTAGAACTGATTCTAAACAATCATAGCAATGATGGTTTCAAAACAGAAAGTGAATATTATAAATCTGGACAATGTAAAAATAATACAATACAAAATTGGGAGGTGAGGGAGAAGAGATGGAAGTAACAAGACACGTCTCATGTTCTCATCTTCTGAAATTAGGATATATTATCCAAAATAAAAACATGTGATAATATATATATAAATCAGTAAAAAATAACTTAAATGTTTTTTCATAATCACCTTTATTTAACAATGTAACAGGAGTCCACAAATCACTGCCTGAGGTTAGACTGCCTATTTTTGTAAATAAAATTTCAGTGGAACACAGTTTCACCCCTTTGTTTCCATATTGCTTATGCTACTTTCCAGCTATGAAAATAGACCCTGGACAGCCTAAAATATTTACTCTCTGGCCCTTTAAGAAGAACTTTGCCAACCCATGCAGAGGAATCTTTTTTAACTCACAGGAATCTTGTGGTAAAGAAATATTTATTTGAGGCTTAATAATTGGTTGGGTTTAGTTCAGCCTTTTCCCTTCCTATTACATTCATGTCAAATTAAGTTTAATAATGTAATATAAATCCTATTTTTATAAAACAATAAGTAAATCATCCCAAAGATATCAGGGATAATGAATCACCTAGTGATATTCGATATGGTTTCTTCAATTTTCACCTGTTTTTATTGGAATCTTTTAAATGAGCATATATCATTGTTCCCAGAATAATAAAATAGAACATTTTTCCTATTTGAAATCACTGGAAGCAAATATACCAAGATACTAACAATGATTAATTCTGGCGGACAGGACTACGATTGCTATTTTCTTATTTATTTATTTTTTAAAATTTTCTTTACTTTATTGTGTTGGTTTTGCCATACATTGACATGAATCCGCCATGGGTATACATATGTTCTCCCTCTAAGACTAGATTTTTAAAATGTTCCTTCCACTCGAGTTTATTAGCTATGGCTCCATCTGTCTGTAGCTAGCTAGCTGTATGTTTCCTGTACGAGGGAGGCTGTTGTGTCAGGTGCCCTCTACAGGGCACTAGGACCTAGGTCAGTGGAACATTCTAGCAGTCAATTTTAACGTTTGTGGGATGAGACGAATTCAAACACATTGAAAGGCAACTGTTAACACTTCCAGCTACAATCCAATCCAAATGGGGGGGGGAAACCCCAAAACCTAGCAGTCCCACTGCCCGAGATTTTCCTCGGCCTTGTTCTATTGATGTGTCCGAGAACCGCCATTTTGAGGCATCTAATTTGAATCAAAGTTAATTAAAAGACAAACACACAAAATGACAAGCTTGTAGTTAAAATCGCAACCTGTTGTTGCCATTAAATACCACGCATATCTCTGGCTTATTCTCCTGTAAGTAACAGCCCTTCTTATGACCAAGTGGGTGGCCCTGAAAAGGGCCGTTTTGTAACAAGAAGATTCATAACTATATAGCAACTTAGCCGCCGAAGCCGTAGAGGGTGCGGCCCTGGCGCTTGAGCGCGTAGACCACGTCCATGGCGGTGACAGTCTTGCGCTTGGCGTGCTCGGTGTAGGTGACCGCGTCCCGGATCACGTTCTCCAGGAAAACCTTCAGCACCCCGCGGGTCTCCTCGTAGATGAGACCGGAGATGCGCTTCACGCCACCGCGACGAGCCAGACGGCGGATGGCAGGCTTAGTAATGCCTTGGATGTTGTCCCGCAGAACCTTGCGATGGCGCTTAGCGCCTCCCTTTCCCAGCCCCTTTCCTCCCTTACCTCGACCAGACATGGTGGAAAGTAGTGACTCTTCCAGCACTCGAGAGCCAGCGGCAGCCCTCTATATATCAGTTTTGCGGACCTTTTAGGAAACTGAAAGAGCGAGGGCGGGAACTAGACTTCTGCCCCCGCCTCTTCCCTACCTTACTGGGCGTTTGCTATCGCCAGTAAGGGAAGGGGGCGTGGAAATGCCACTGGGTGTCTGACCCTCCTGTGTCCTGGTTGGGGTCCAGAGTCGCTTGTTTTGTGGTTTCTAGACATGTCCCTGTGGGTTTTCTCGATTAATATTGCACAAGTTTCTTCACCATTTTTGTTATTTAATAAAAGGAGACTATTCTGCCACATTTGTCTATAAAAGGGAGAGAAGATAGAATAAAACTAATTGTAAATGTGAAGATACTTTAAAAAATGTATTTCTTAAAACCCCTAGTAATACTTCTTAAATTTAGCTGATCGTCAAAGTTTCCGTTTGGCAAAGCTTTAGATAGACATCGTTTCAACACTCCTGATAAAGCGGGGACTTCAGGAAGGGGAGATAAGTAGAATTTCCACTCTATGCTAGATTTATAAAGTACTATTTACATTGTGAACATGAAGAATCCCAGGCTTGAAGAACTAATTCTGTTCTAATAAGTAGCATTGTTGGGGTTCGAACTGATGTTTTCTGATTCTGGGGTCTAATATCCTTGCTGCCTACCATGAATCTATGTCGGTGAAGTATTGAAGATACAGCATGATGAATTGTGGTGGTGGATTAGTTACTAAGTCATGTCCAACTCTTTCGATCCCATGGATTGTAGCCCTCCAGGCTCCTCTCCATGGGATTTCCCTGGCAAGAATACTGCAGTGGGTTGCCATTGAATAGAAATTTGCAAATTAACCGCATTTTAAAAATTATTGGCTGAAATGCTGTTCATGTTAAAAGGAAAACTGAAGTTCTACACACAAATGATAGGTATTGAAAAGTTTACTAGGCAAGTGCCAGTATTTACTTACATTCCACAAATTCACAATGAATGCCTTCTATGTAACTACAGAGGTCACTAAGGAAAAACTCCCTTCTTTGCTGGTGTTTACCATATAGACAGTAAGAGGATTATTATTTCCTGAGTCACAAACTTTTGAGATTTATTTCAGGTGTACTTATCTGCGGATTTAGATAATTGGTATGATTTCCCATGCTCTCCTATTTGAGAAAGGCACTAAACAAGAATCATTGATTCATCCATTCAACAATTCAGATTTTGTTATATTCCAAGCACCTGTGTACAAACAGTGCAGTAGTCGCAGGAAACACAGATTCGGTCCTGAGTCGGGAAGATCTGTTGGAGTAGGAAATGGCAATTCACTGCAGTATTCTTGCCCTGGGAAATCCCATGGACAGAGGACCCCAGCGTGCTGCAGTCCATGGAGTTGCAAAGAGTCAGACATGAACAGTTGAGCAGGCACTCTGAGGAGCTTAGACTTACAGAATTTCAGGACCAACCCCAAGTCTACTGAATTGATAGAGTGTTTTAAACAATATCTCCAAGTGGGTAGTTTGCTCAAACCACTTGGCCATTTGAGAGAGTTGTTTAGCCACTAGCCACATGTGCTCATTTAAATTTAAATTAGTGAAAATGAAATCAACTTATATAATTTCTTAAGTCACTAACTACCATTTAGTGGTGCTCAATAACCACAGGTAAGTGTTGTGGTTGTGCAGATACAAACACTTCTATCATTGTAGTAGGCTGTTTTAGCCTGTATTTTGATAGAAAATTTCTTCTGGAGAACTTCTAGCCCAATCTGAGAAATGGAGTGTGGTAGATATATGAGAATAAGACTTGCTGCTGGAACTGAGGATTGGTGTATTTTTGAAGTACAATAGTAATTAGTTAACTTCTAGATGTACCAGATATTACAGATAGAAAAACATTTAAAGAAGGAAATTGGAAATTTGAGTGTAGTAATGTTTTAGGAAATTAAATTAGTAATATATATTTATGCTTGGAGGGGAGTTTGAAGCAGAAGCGTGTCCTCAGGTGAGACCATCTGACAGAAAATTAAAATGGATGTGATTTCTCATTACCTTTCTGAACACGTGATTATAACATAATGCTCTATTTGTTATATAGCCCTTATTTTTAATTTGCCTTTTTGACAATTTAGTGAACATAGTCATTTTTTCCCTTAAATGTTTGAAAGTTAATGAATTTTAGAATGCTTACATACAGCCCCCATGGCTTGCCCTGGTGCATACTACCTATATCTTTCACAGTCACTGGCTGTGGTTGGGTGGGGTGTTGACACCAAAATTGAGAGGACATAAGAGTTTTGAGGCATCCATCACTTGTCTCAGTTTAGTTTTTCTTATTTATTTTTTACATCTATAAGGTAAAGATAGTTGAATTCTTAGTCTAGCAGAAAAATTCACTGTTTTAGGATCTATGTAGATTTAGGATTCAAACGTAATAAACATAAGTTTTTTGTGTGGGCTATAAGTAACAGGAGAAACTTTTCAAATTTACAGTCCCATGGGGATGATCCTGCTTTCAGGAACCTTGTCCACACTACTGTTAGAGTGTAAGTACTTGGGTCTCAAGCAATAACAGTATCTACATGCGGCACAGCTCCATCATTCTATAAACATCTGGGGAAGAACTTTTCAGGTGAAGTCATATCTCAATTATTGTCCTCTAGGAAAAGCAGAGACTACCTATAAACAATGGCCCAAATGGCCCTGAGCCCACCGTCTTCTCACTTATTTGGTACCTAAATAGCCATGGAACCAACAGTGGTTGCATAAGAAATTGTGACATCAGCTGTAGGAAGTACTTTTCACCTATCTTGAACTGAGTACATATAACTTAGGGATCAAGTTCAACAAGTATTCAACAACTGATATTATGACTACAATGATTACCAAAATAGTAAAGTTTTAAACATCTGAATTTTACTTGTATCTTCAGGACTGATAGTATTAGGCTCTGGCCTGTAAAGGAAAAGGGCCTATATCATGTGCTTGAAAAGGAAAGGGGCCTATATAATATCTGTTACTGTTGCTATTTACAGTGATATCATTGAGGATGACAAGTAGCCCTTTTTCCCAGTCACTCATAAAATACCTGTTCTGGGAAAAATGGAATATTTCATAGCCAATATTATAAGCTTCCCTGTTTATACACTGTATTTGTATTTGGTATATAACACGGTCTCAAGTCCCAGAGACTTAGTTTTAGACTACCAGTCCACAATAATTATTGAAAAACAAACCAAGTGATTTCTATGTAATTAGTAAAGTATGGAGAGATGACATCTTTAAAACTGATTATCCTGTCTTGGAGTTATATGAAAAAATTCTCAAGTTACCATTGAACTTAGGCCAGAATAACTAGATTTTAGAAAGTAGGGATATTTAGTAGAAAAAAAAAAAAATCACAACACCAAAATATCTTTCCTGCTTATTTACTTTGACAAACATGAGGCTTAGTTTCAGTATTTGATTATTTGATAAATACTAATTTTGTGCTATTATAATCCAATATTTACACAATTCTATTAGTTCTGCATGTTACAAAGAGATGGACTAGTAAATCAGCCACATTTGCTATGAAATGTTAGTTCAACTCCTCAGGTGAACATATTCAACCAATTAATTTAGGTGTGACTGTCAGCTTTGTATTTTGCTAGGAAAAACTGAAGGAATGTTAGGAAGACTCAGGGAGTGATTTAAAGAATTTTTTCTTCTAACCCCCTGTATGCCTGTTTGCAATGTTGAAACAGTTAAATCAAATATGTATTTTAAGTATCATTTTGGAATACAGGAAATATGTATACAATTGTATGTTAAATATTGGAGAAAAAAGGCTAATGGACAGACTGTTCTTAAGCAAGTTACAATATTAACCCAGGTGTCTCTTTTTTGAGGTTAGAGCTGGTTAATTGTTATAAAACTGCCATTCTAGGGCTTCATGACTCACTTTTCTTCATTGAGGATGGCATGAGGGATTTCTAATTCCCATTTTGAGACTAAAAAATCTATTATACTAGGTTTGAAAGAACAGTTTGGAGCTGTTTATCTAGAAAAAGAAACGGAGCAGCCCCACACCCCATCCTTCCCCAAAAACCGTTTAAATCACGAAACACTGCAATCAAACCCAGTTTATAGTCTCGTCACTCATAAACTTTTTAAAAAAGTCTATTTTTGCTAAAATAGTTATCCATCTTGTACGTAGAATTTTCTACCCCAGTGCCAATTCCCAGTGCTTAGTGCAAACAAGTTGCAGGAGAGCTGTGCTATTGCTCCCGCGAAAAAACCGATTTTCCTTGTATATTTCAGTAAAAATGAGGTTATTCATACAGAGTTGAAAAGAAAACAATGTGTATGACAATGTCCTGGAAGAAAGATTTGCAAAGGAAACAGAGAGAACTAGTAATTTTAAGGAAAATCTGAAAGTTGTCTCAATTTGACCGAAGTTTCCAAGAGAGTTGGGGGAATCAGGTAAGTTTCAGGGAGCCGGTTTTGAAACTAGGTATAGCAAATAAGGCAGGAATGAAGCCTGGAAAGTCTCGGATCAGTTTCCCCCACATGCCTAATTATTTCGTGCCCAGATTTCTTATATTTTTCTTCTTTTTTAAGGGGCAAAAAACACAGCCACTCGGCAGAGCCGAGGAGTCCTCCCTAGCCGCGCGGCGCACAGAGCAGGCAACCAATCATCACTCAGCGACTCTCTATATAAACCCCCAGTCGGCGGCGCCCGGGACACGCCGTTCTGACAGTTTATGCTTACTTTTTTGTCTTTTCTGGCTAAACAGAAGCATGTCGGAGACGGCTCCGGTTGCTCCTGCTGCTCCCGCACCTGCAGAGAAAACACCTGTTAAGAAGAAGGCGAAGAAATCGGGCGCGGCCGCTGGAAAACGCAAAGCCTCCGGGCCCCCGGTGTCCGAGCTCATCACCAAGGCTGTCGCCGCCTCCAAGGAGCGCAGCGGCGTGTCTCTGGCTGCGCTCAAGAAGGCCCTGGCGGCCGCCGGCTACGATGTGGAGAAGAACAACAGCCGCATCAAGCTGGGTCTCAAGAGCCTGGTGAGCAAGGGCACCCTGGTGCAGACCAAGGGCACCGGGGCCTCCGGCTCTTTCAAGCTCAACAAGAAGGCGGCCACCGGGGAGGCCAAGCCCAAAGCCAAGAAGGCGGGCGCGGCCAAGCCCAAGAAGGCTGCTGGGGCGGCCAAGAAGCCCAAGAAAGCCACGGGCGCGGCCACCCCGAAGAAGGCTGCCAAGAAGACCCCTAAGAAAGCCAAGAAGCCGGCGGCAGCTGCTGGGACCAAGAAAGTTGCCAAGAGCCCAAAGAAGGCGAAGGCGGCCAAACCGAAGAAGCCGACTAAGAGTCCGGCCAAGGCCAAAGCCCCCAAGGCCAAAGCAGCCAAGCCTAAAGCTGCCAAACCCAAGGCTACAAAGGCCAAGAAGGCGGTCTCCAAGAAGAAGTAAATCTTGAGCGGAACCTCCTGCTTTGAAAATCTCAAAGGCTCTTTTCAGAGCCACCCACTAATTTCAGGTGAAAGAGCTTAACCGGACATACATCGCTACGTTTCCCAACGAGTTGTGTAATGTAATTCTTTTAAAATTTGCCGCACTGCTGTGATTGGCCAGCTAAGTGTGCGTGCGGGTGCGCGCGCACCACAGGGTCCGCGCCATGATGGTGGTCACAGTCGCCTCCTGCGAGTGCAGTAGTTCTCGGAAAAGAGCACTTGTGGCGGCTTTGGGCCTCAGCAGGGGTGTTGAGCAGGGTGCCATCGTAACGCAACCCCGAAACCGCGGTTCCTCGTTGAGGGTTTTCAGCGCGGGGATGGGGAAGCGGGTAGTGCCCGTCTGGCGCTGGGTCGCGTTCCCCGCCAGCTCCGGTGTGTCTCCCTTGTACTCCAGCACCGCGGTCTGTACACCGCGACCCCGGCCCCGACCGCTCGGAGTAGTCACCCTTGAGCAGACGATGCACGCGGCCTCTGGGAAACGAGCCTGGCCCGCGCGAGCTGGTTTTTGGCCTTTGCGCGCGCTTTGCCGCCCGGTTTTCCTTCTCTATACTTGTTAGGGAAAAGGAGTGCAACCTGAAGAAGGGATTATTACAGTGTGATGTTTTTAAGATTTTCTTTGCCATTGGTTTGTAGGGTATGGAGAAATAGCCAATCAGGATGCACTCCTGGGCTCATTTGCTTGGTCTCCAGGAGAAAATGCTGCGTCAATTGAAGATTGAGATGTAAGGACTTGGGTATACTTGGAAGCAGTGGAAAAGCTTGCATTCCCCCCCGCCTTAGTGTGTCCTATTCGAGGGGACTTTGATACTATTGATCTGCAGATTGATACTATTGATCTGCCTGAATCTGCATAGTTCCTACTATGCTGACAATGTACGGACTGCTCAGTCGTCCGACTCTTTTGCGACCCCATGGACTGTAGCCCGCCAGGCTCCTTTGTCCTTGGGATTTTCCAGGCAAGGATCCTGGAGTGGGTTGCCATTTTGCTCTCCAGGGGATTTTCCCGACTCTGGGATCGAACCTGTATCTCCCGCATTGTAGGCGGATTTTTTGCAGCTGAGCCACCGGGGGCGGCAACCCTAACACTAAGGTATAGTAAAAATTGTTTAAAAAAAAAAAAGTGGAAGAGTCACTCCTGGCCTTTTATAATTTACCCGTTTATCAGATTCTTTCCCGCTAAGATGTTGATAGGGCCCAGGGTGCCATAGTTGGCAGTCTCTTATCATTTGGTGGATAAGTAATAAATAGGGAGATAGAAATAATTAAGCTTTGGGAAACGCAAGGAGAATGCTTAGAGAGTCTTCGAGCCGCAGCAACCACGGCCAAATAAATAGCTCTAGAAAGATGGATGTTTCGTCATTTCCACCTTATCCTGTTTTTAATTTCAGGGGAATGCCACTGTTTTAAAGTGATGAATCTTGACAAAAATATGAGTTTTGTAGATCATTAGCGAGTTGTAAACATGGATGGGGAAAAATTACATCTTATTTTAGCAAATTATGTTCAGTTAAGCATTTCCTTTTAGTATGTCTGTAGGTGCAGGCAGTTACTCATAATGGATTTTGCAGACCTTATTGAGTTTTTCAACAGTGGCTGTCACAGCTGTTTCTATATCACTTTGAAGATACGAAGATATCTTGAAATAAAGTTTCCATCATTCTGAGTCCTTGAAACGGACATTTGTTATTCCACCTGTTGCTCCTTATTATTTGATATGACTAATGAAACACATTATATGTGTTTAAATATATTTTAAAATTATATTTTAATATGCCTTTCTTATCCTGTATGCTTTTGGTATTCTAAAACATGGTATTGAAAAGGTGTTTATACATTTCCCCAGGGTGTCCATAGAGTCCACCATACAAGTCATGAGTCCCTGAGAAGATTGTCAGTGGGCAAATACCTCATGGTTGAAAGGCTTCATCTTATTTATTTGCTTACAGCATACGCCCCCTCCCTCAAACACACACTCAAACACACACAGACACACCTTACTGGTTAATAATATTTTAAATTTTAGTTTCTCAACTTTAAAGAAAAAAAATGTAGCCAGTGATTATCTTTCTAGCTTTTCTAATGGGATTTTGTTTTTCATTCATTGCAGTTGTATTCCAAACTTTCTAGAAAGAGCCAAAAATCCTGTCTCTTAGGAGAGTGGTTTGGTTGAGAAGGATTTTTGAATGAATGGGAAGATGGGAAATGGTTACTCTAGAGTCTTTTTGAATATAATTGCATCAAGGGGAAAAGTTAAGAGGGAAGAGACTTTGATACCTGAATGAGTTTGGCTTTTGATAAAGAATGATGAGGAATAAGAATCATGTGGGAATGTGATATTCAATGAGTGGTTACTATACAGTATCTGTAGTTCTCTACATTTTACAAAGCTCTTCTATGCCTACCTCACTATAAAGCTCTTGCAGTAGGTATAGCTAGACTCCTTGTTTTTTATTATTATTATTAGTGTGTACCAGGTGTCTTTTGGGATCTAAGTTCCCCAATCAGGGTTTGAACCCAGTGTTTGCTGTGAAAGCACCAAGTCCTAACCACTGGACTACAAGGGAATTCCCAAAGCTGTTTGTTTTACATGTATGAAAATTATGCCTTAGAAAGATGAAATGGCCATCATCATCTTATCAATAAATAGTACACCTGATTCTCAGACACAGAGTCAAAGTTTCTTTCTTTCTAGTGTCATTTTCTGTGCACCTCTCCCCATCTATTATGCCTACTGGAAAATGAGTTCTCTATTTCATTTTTATGCCCATCCAGAAAGACATAGCATTTATGTATTTCTGTTTTAGAGCTATCCAATTCACAATCCCTTTGGAGTGTACCAGAAGCAATTAAACATCATTCACTCAATGCTCTTCTAGTTTTACTGTGGTTTCTTCAAATTAATATTCCTATTCCTTTCCCTTGGACAGTTTCTAATTTCCAAGGAAATCAGAACTTGTTTAAATCTTACTTCATCTTCCCAAGTTTTGTTGCACTAAAAGCAGCTTAAAATGAACAGCTTGGGAATGGGTAAAGAAGACAAAGACGACTTGATATTCTGCACCAGGAAGATGAAAGATCAGAAAGCTTATTCCTGTCCCAAAGACTCATCACCAGGAGAGCATTCTGAAACATTCATCCTTGGAGTTCTGATGTTCTTTTGGTGAACAAAGGTTGTCTGTCAGGTACAGTGGTAAAATCCGGGTTTAGGAAAACTCAACAGATTGACATTTAAAGATGACAGATTTCAGCCAGGAGCCTGTATGAGTAGTTGTCTGCAAAATATACTAAAATTAAAAAAAAAAAAAAAAGGTTTCTTATCTTGGAAAGTTTGAAGGGCATGTTCATATCTTCTTAAATGCAGGAGGGTACTTAGGCATATGGCATAAATCTAAGCCAAATGTATTAATAATCTTTCAAGCCAGCCTGAAGTTACTATTTTCTTACTTCTACTTAGTAATTACCTGACTCCTTATAGCTGCAGGAAGTAGACTGAGTTCATGTCCCTGTGTGGAGGCCTTGGTTACTCATGTCACTCAGTCACTAAAGCATGTAGATGTTTATATATTAGTAGTAGTGAAAGTTACGCCATTGTGTCCGACTCTTGCAACCTCATGGGCTGTACTCTACTCCGCCAGGCTTCTGTGTCCCTGGGATTCTTCAGGCAAGAATACTGGAATGATTTGTCATTTCCTTCTCCGGTGGATCTTCCCAACCCAGGAATCTAACCCATGTCTCCTGCATTGCAGGCAGATTCTTTACCACCTGAGCTCTGAGGGAAGCCGATGTTTATATAATCTGACATTTTCTACCCTCTCACATTCTCTCCTTGTCCTCTTACTCCTGGGATGATTCCATTGCTTCTTAACTAGTATTGTAACTAGCTTGTTCGTAACTCGTTCTTCCTAATTCGTTTCTCTAGGCCCTAATTCCTAAATTCTGGTCATCTGTTTTATAAAAATTATTACTTGCTCCCTATTAGCCTTTGGTTCAAGTGGAAACTTTATAGCCTTTTGTTGTTGCTTTTTTTGTTTGACAATTTTATTCATCCAAAATTTTCTACGTGGAATAATCTTTCAGATTTCATCTCAGGTTCCATCTCCATGAATAAGTTCCCCTAATAAAAAAAATCTAGTTTTCCTACTAATGTGCTTTGATGACATAATATTTCAGTACCATTATTATCAAGGGAATATTTATAATGCACCTTTTTTCTCATTAAACCCTAGATCATTAGTTTTGTCTTGTTTTTCCCAATACTCTAGGTGTGTTTTTAACTGACCAATCTTTAAAATCCTATCACATGATGGGATTATCTTCAGATAATCAGATTCAGTGATTTTATTTACTGTTTTTCTGTATGAGGCTAAGGGTAATAAATCTCAGCCCCTTCTACCACTCTCCTCCTAATGGCTTAATTTAGGCAGTGTACTAGCTCCTTTATTGCCATCCAAGGTGTTGGGGCTTCTGAAAAGAAAGACATCCCCAAATGAAAACAAAAGAGCAAATAATCAAAAAACCCCATCAATATAACACCTTTGCAGTAAGTCTTCAAATGTACAATATCAAAATTTACCTGTGTGCATATGTGGTAGGCAGGATATGGCAAAGTATGAAATGGTATTTCTGAATCATCTTGATTTTTTAGCTATCATTTCCATAAAATAAAGCTACTGATTATTCAGAGATTATATACTTGTGTTTAGTTTACATGTAGTTATAGGCAACCAGGTAACCTTGAAATGGTTATACAAGTTATTGTTCCAACAGGTACCTATAAAATGTAGCATGATTTAATTTGTGATATCTTGCAAATAAAATTCATTTAAAAAGGTCTCATATTAAGCACTAGCTTTTCAATGTATTTAAAAATTAAAAAAATTGTATGTGTGTCAGCCATCAGCATCATTGTTTAGACAATGAGCAGAAAGGCTGAAACTGTCCATTTTAATGTTTTCTTTTTATAGCTGTTCATCAGTTCTATTTCTGTGCAGCTGGTTGTAATAATTGTAGTATAATTGAACAGTTTTATGTGACCCTGTACATTTTCAAAATCTACCCATTTCCTTTAACATATACAAAAACATTTCGATAAACATTTCAGTTTTCCTGTGACAGCTCATCCTAGGAATTAAGCCTCAGGGGTAACTACTGAGGATCACACTGCTATTGTTAACTATAGTAATGCTTAAAGGGGAAATGTTTTTGGTTCTACTCCTTTTTACCTAAAACTTTCTGTCTCCTCATTTGTAAAGCACTAACAATAATAATAATAGATATTAGCAGTTAACTATTGAGTTTACCTTCTATTATGGAGCTTTCACAGACTAATAATACACGACTTCTGGCCAACTCAATAATGCAACCGTCAATTTATATTATTTCTATGTGATAAAACTATTTAGTATTAAACTAACATGAACTCTTATTATTTACTCCTGTAAATCAGCAATACATTGAATGGTGGATTTAATATAACTAGATGTTTTTTGTGCCTTCGTGAGCCTCAACTCTTGACATCCATCATCTGGTGAGACACACATTAAAAAACTCACTGTGCTATAATTTCAAAGAAAGTACAGAACATGGGGAAAAGCTCTAATATGGAATACTTTTATCTGGTATTAAAAACTTACTTTACTATTGGAATTATGAATACACTTTCTTTCCTTACAAGGGTCAAGGCTTCCCAGTTCACAGCATCCAAGTATCAATACCTGACAGACTTCCGAGAACAATTTCATGTATAAGCTTCTATTTCTTACAATGGCTAACTTGGCCTGAGAATTTAGACATTTTTCTGTTAAATTTACCACCCGGTTGCTTTTCCTTAGTGATTACCAAAATAAAAATAGTCCCCCCCCCCCACAAAATACATGTACCACGCCTAAATGTGCAGAACCCACATATAATAAGGCAAGATGAAGTCGTGGAGTTAGGTAATTGCTACATTGAAAACTTACCAAGAACGCAGGGCTTCTAAGCAGCTGCATACACATACGTTATCTGAAAGTACCCAACTTGTGTTCTACTAACAGATTACAGCGCCCTTCATAGATTAAGTGATTGGCTCTGAAAAGAGCCTTTGGGTTTAAGTTACTATCAGTCGACAATTAAAGCCAATTTATGCTCTCTCCCCGCGGATGCGGCGAGCAAGCTGGATGTCCTTGGGCATGATGGTGACGCGCTTGGCGTGGATGGCACACAGGTTGGTGTCCTCGAAGAGCCCCACCAGGTAGGCCTCGCACGCCTCCTGCAGCGCCATCACGGCCGAGCTCTGGAAGCGCAGGTCGGTCTTGAAGTCCTGCGCGATCTCGCGCACCAGCCGCTGGAACGGCAGCTTGCGGATCAGCAGCTCCGTGGACTTCTGGTAGCGGCGGATCTCGCGCAGGGCCACCGTGCCGGGCCGGTAGCGGTGCGGCTTCTTCACGCCGCCGGTGGCCGGCGCGCTCTTGCGGGCCGCCTTGGTGGCCAGCTGCTTGCGCGGGGCCTTGCCGCCGGTGGACTTGCGAGCCGTTTGCTTAGTACGCGCCATCGCTAGCCTGCAAGACAATGCGATCTGACTAGAAGGGTTGTTCCTGTATTTATAAAGGACCAGAGTCACTCTGATTGGATTGTGGGCAATTCCTGTTAGTCACGGGCTGTTTAGTTCCGGAAGTGCTTAGACCTATTTAACATTGGTTCATCCTGCCCATGCAAGTTTCGGATTGGTTCATTTCAATCAGCAGCCATCTTCCCCCTTAAAAAAAAAATTTTTTTTCCCCCGGGTTGCTTTATTGATAACACACTGTCAAGTATAGTCCACAAGCACATTAGTCATTTAGTATTGTTGAACTTTTCTCCTGTTTGGATATACAAAATAGAATGTGTCCGTGAAAGCCCTTTAGAAGTCACACGCCTGCCATTTTTTGCATAGCTAACAATTTTTCATCAGGATTCTAATCCCGATAATTGTCCCCTGTTTAAAAATTCACCGTCTAAGCATCTCGAGTCCTATTTCACATCTACAGTTAATGTCTCATTCCCTGTAACACGGTCTTTCAGTACATACTGTTGTGAAGAATTTTTTTTTAGTATTAAGGGGACAGGCAGCAAAATCCCAGTATTCTAGAATTTCTAGATCTTTATTTTCCTGTTTGACTGAAAAGTGGTAATTTGGCTCTGTTCTATGGTTTTAACGCATTTAAAATGGCAATCTGGGGTTAACAGCGACATCCGTCAACAAAAGATTTGCAACGCGGAACCTTAAAAAGATGGCGGCGATCGAGAGACTCTGCAACAGGCTAGAGTCTCGGGACTCAAGGTGTCCCAGACAAACTCACAGTGCTTTTTTGAAGACTTGACTCGGGAAGATAATAGGATTTCTTTAACTACTTTTCATATCCAAACCCGAAGACTTTCCTGTAAGTGAAAATAGTTTTATCTATTTTTAATTGAATGATTTATGTCACCTAACAGTGTTCGCAATCAACCTATAGGAATACATGAAAGTCTGTTTTTGATTCAATAAAGAAAGCAGTTTTTGAACCCTAATTTACATACTATTAATCTATTGGTCAATTTACGTCCAATTAAAGATCAGATTTGCGAGCCTTTGTTTGTATCCATGGTATAAATACTTGTGATGTCTTGCTCTCCTCGGGTTTCTTTCTCCATTTTTCTTGCTTTTATTTCCAAGCCAGAGATAGCTAAATATGCCTCAGCCTCAGCCTCAAATAATATTAGTCGCTCATTGGTGTCTAACCCTTTGCGACCCCCATGGAATGTAGCCCACCGGGCTCCTCTGAACATGGGATTCTCCAGGCAAGGAAACTGGAGTGGGCTGCAGTTTCCTCCTCCAGGGCATCTTCCTGATCCAGGGGTGGAACCCTTATCTCTTGCATTGTAGGCCAATTCTTTTAGTCTTAACTACAAGAGAAGCCCCCAGCCTCAAAAAAGGGGTCCAAAAAGAAGGTGGTGCCTAAGGTCCAGAAGAAAGATGGCAAGTTAACGAAGACTGGGCTTAAGGAGAGCTGTTCTGTACGGGTCTGTCTATAAAATGCTTAAGAAGGTTCACCTGGACACTGGCATCTTGTCCAAGGACTT
The DNA here is from genome assembly GCA_007570785.1 of Antilocapra americana. NCBI lineage: Eukaryota > Metazoa > Chordata > Mammalia > Artiodactyla > Antilocapridae > Antilocapra > Antilocapra americana. Next base: position 2,220,447 of record ML664180.1, read on the forward strand.
GGGCATCAAGAACTCGTTTGTCAACGATAACATCGAGCTTACTGGGGGCGAGATGTTGAGCTTGGCACATAACAAGTGCTTGACCATCACAAAGTGCTGGAGCATCACATTCAGGGTGATCCAAAGGGCCATGTGCCTGCTCTTGTACATGGAAATGGCCAAGGACTCAGTGTCCAAGAGCGTCAAGGCTATCACCAAATTACACCAGCTCCAAGTAAAAAGTTGCTCTACCTCTACTATACCTCAATGTCTCTTTATAGAGCTACTCATTTTTGTGTATTAGGAGCTATAATATCAAGATTTTTCAGCTTTTTATAACACTTTTAAAACATTCTTTAAAAAGCTTCTGCTGCTGCTAAGTTGTTTCAGTCGTGTCCAACTCTGTGCGACCCCTTAGACGGAAGCCTACCAGGTTCTTCCGTCCCTGGGATTCTCCAGGCAAGAAAACTGGAGTGGGTTTCCATTTCATTGTCCAATGCATGAGAATGAAAAGTGAAAGTGAAGTCTCTCCGTTGTGTCCGACTCTTTGCCACCCCATGGACTCTAGCCTACCAGGCTCCTCTCTCTATGGGAGTTTCCAGGCAAGAGTACTGGAGTGGGGTGCCATTGCCTTCTCTGCTTTAAAACGCAGGAAATCATAACACAATATGAGCTTAACTTTTTGTTTTTTTAGTGCAGCAAAGACTTTGAAATAATTGTGTATTGTAATAAGTATTAGGAAATCTACTATTAGGAAATAGTAGAATTCTACTGTTCTGGTTTTCGTGTTTTTGTTCCTTAAAATCTTTTACATTGTTCTTATATCCATTCATTGTTTAAATTAAAAATTTTTCTGGTGAGTAACTGTGGACTTAAAGTTGCTTAATGATGGCACTTGTGTTTGGGTTCCCTGTTTCAAATAATATGTGCTTCACAAATATTAGTCATGAGAACATGTTTGTACAAATAGGCTCAAAATGTCATTTAAGCAGTGTATAGACCTAGGGTATTTAGTGGAATCTCAAGAGTTTAATCTCAACCACTAGGGTAGACTATTTCAAAGGTGTTCAAATTTACATTAAAAATAAAAAAAAATTCACTTTACTTCCCTTGAGTCTATTATTGATACAATTAATCCTACATTGTGCTGAAGCAGGATCTGAAATCCTCATCTAGAGTCACTTTTTAATTTTTATATTCCCTACCTTCAGTCAGCGGTAGGCTCTGTATTCATTTATGCATGTGAGGGGAAAAAAAAAATCAATCAAAAGAAACAGAAATAAGATATAGAAGTGCAGGGAAGAAAGAGGGTATGGAAAGAAATGCATAGTTTTCCTGAAAATTTGAAAGTTTCTGTATCACTGAAAGTAAAATAACATCGATAAATTGTTTTCACTACTATTCATGACTTATAGACTTGCTATTTGCTACATCAGCTAGGAACTACTAATGTACATGCCAAAGTGTATTGTGTGTTTTTGTGGAGTATGGAGGTTCATCTAATTGTGAAATAATGTTCGCATTAAAGTTTTTGTTTTTAAATTTCATTTTCCCCTTAGATGAAAATTGTAGTTTCAGTTAAATATATCTGTTATTTTAGATGAAATGGGTTGATGAAGATTCTAGATGTGCTGGCTGTCTTTACTGATGGATAATAGATTGCCTTGAAGTTACTAGCTTCACACATGTATTATTGCACAGATTCTGTGAGTCTGGGCATGGTTTACCTGGTTCCTCTATAAGGATGCTGTTGATGTGTTATGCAGGATTGTTGTCTCTTAATTATTTGGGGGAAATATATGCTTCGAAACTCACTTAGTGGTTGCTTCTTTGTAGTTTTAGGACTGAGAATCTTATTTTCTTTTTGATTGTTGGCTTGAAGCCCTTTAGGCTATTTTCCCCTCAGTTCCTAAAGAGCTTTCTGAGTTTCTTGTCATTTGGACCTGACAACAGGGATGCTAGGTTTGTGAAAAACAGCATGCAAGACTTCCCCGGTGGGCCAGTGGTTAAAAAATCTGCCTCACAAATTAGGGAATAGGAGTTTGATTCCTAGTCCAGGAAGATTCCACATGTAACAGGGCAACAAATATTGAGCCCTTGAGCCAGAGCTACTGAAGCCTGCGCACCCTAGGGACCGTGCTCTGCAGAAATGAAGACCCATCGCAGCCAAAAAATAAAATTTATATTAAAAATCCGAACCAGCATGCAAGAGATTGGAAGATGTTACAATCTTATTGATAACCTTGTCATAATCATAAATTCTTTTACATCCGATCACCTATGGTCATACGGTTTGATGGGTAAAAAGAGGTCACAGGTCACATCGACAGTCCAGGGGCTTGATCACACAAGGGTGAACATTAAGACCAGAAATCCTTGTGGGCCGCCTTAAGAGACCATCACAGGACCTAGTAGAACCAAAAAGCAGTTAACACTTGTCTCTTCCATTCTTATTCTCCTCACTCGTGCCCCCACAGTACTGGGATTGGTTCAAATGGCCTGCAGGTAGGAAATCTACATAAGGAAAGGGCACCTAATACTTTGAAGTCCTTTTAAAGAGGTCTTTACCAGTGACTCTGTCTTGAAGCCAAGACAGACGAGTTTGTTATTACTTTGGTGACTTCTCTCCCCTCTTTGCAAATACTGACATATGAAAAACTCTGGTGTGACATGGCTAGATGTTCATGTATTTATACCTAACTTTCTGACGTTATACACGAGAAAAGGAATGGGAGGGATCATCAGATGAATTAGTTGTTGCTTTGTTATAGACTACCAGGGAGTAGATTTGACAAGCCAGGAAACAAATCCCAAATTCTCTGTAGACTGAAAAAAAAACCCAAAAACTTGACCTGGTAGTTTATGGCCCTCGTGTCACCTAGGCCTCACGGGCCTTCACTTTCTTTAGTTGTCTTTCCTTGTACCTCGTCTTAAATTTCTTTTCTAGAATAAGGTTTGAGATGTGAGAAGGCTATTAAAGTAGGACTTGCATTTGCTCACCAATGGCACTTACTGCGTATTACCAAGCAATATCTCACTTAAAAAACTTATAAAAGCAATTACTTACACCCCAAAAATCACAAGTTCACTAAGCCCCATTTCTTCGCAATATAAAGTAGAAAAAAAGTTTAATGCCACAAGCTCTTTCAAATGAATAGATAGGTGGCCCTGAAAAGGGCCTGGTAGACTTGATACAGAAACCTTGTTTGCGAGTTCCGGGCTTAGCCGCCAAATCCGTAAAGAGTGCGTCCCTGACGCTTCAGCGCGTAGACAACGTCCATGGCCGTGACTGTCTTTCGCTTGGCGTGTTCAGTGTAAGTGACCGCGTCCCGAATCACGTTTTCTAAGAACACTTTCAGCACTCCGCGAGTTTCCTCGTAAATGAGACCAGAGATGCGTTTGACTCCACCGCGACGAGCCAAACGGCGGATGGCGGGCTTAGTAATACCTTGAATATTGTCCCGCAGAACCTTACGGTGACGTTTGGCGCCTCCTTTCCCAAGGCCTTTTCCACCTTTACCACGTCCAGACATTGTTAAAAGCAGATCAAGACACCTATAAACAAATTAAGGTGCTTTTATAGTCTGATCGCGGACCTATTTGAAAACTACCAAAAAGGCGGGTAGAGGGAGGGGCTCTTTCGTAACCTAATTTGTCCCAGCCCACAAATGCCTGAGACTCTGTAGGGCGGAGTCGAGAAAAGATTTCTTTGCTCATTACCTGAATTTCACCTGAAAGAGTCCTGTTTAAGGGCTTTTAAAAACATTCTTTTGCTTATTAAGGGTCTGCACCTATTAAGGCAACATCTGTTTTCAACTTTGAATATTTAAACTAAGTCATTGACCGAGATTTTATATTGTCTCATTCTTTAAACGCATATCTGAAGTGCAAATGAGTCCCTGGGAAGCATTTTTGTACAATTTAAATGAAGGTGAAATAATTATCGTGGTAAACTGATCTTAGGGAGCAAGGAAATTGCTGATATCCATTGGGAAACAAGGTTTTCTCGCTGATGTGTGCTCCTCGGAGACGACTCTTTTGCCTGAGCCCTCATTACTTGCTACTTTTTCACATTCTGAGGTTTAGGATCAGGTTTGTGACAGGTATTTCCTCATTTTCATAATTTTTTTTTCATTTGCAGGATAAGAATGTTAACTCCGATATCATAAAGGTGCTTGGAAAATCAAAAAGGTTAACCTTTGGTTAAATGTTTGTTTTTGAGTACAACTGTAATTACCTGAGGAAATTCCATTCTTATGCTTCAGAGATTGGCTTTCTCCCCAGTATTATTATTATTATTTTAATTTGTATTTCACTTTTGCTTTAATTTTGTGTCCGCTGCCTCACCGCATGTAGGATCCAGTTCTCCAACAAGGACTGAACCGATTCCTTCTGCAGTGGAACTGTGAAGTCCTAACCATTGGAAATGTGGGGAAGTCCTGCTCCCCAGTATTCATAAGTCTCTCAATCCCGTCTTTTGCAATCTGAGCCTATGTTAAGTGCTTTCATAATTTCCACATCCCTTTGTGTGCAAACTTTTTATTTTTAGAAGTCAGTGCTAAACTCTTGTTGTTTAGTCGCTAAGTTGTGTACAACTCTCTCTGACCGCCATGGATATATACATATATATATATAGTTACCTCAATTGAATTAGCAGTCTCCATTGAGATCTCCATCACTTACTATGGGGTGTCCCTTCCCCATTTCACCTCTGAGTAGCTTTTCTGTGCCTGTGTAGATGGAAGGTCTTGACCTGAAGAATGAGGAATATGTGGTATCTTTATCGTTTGTCTAGCCAGGGCTCAACTCCTCTCTGTTTCTGCTACTCTTTGTCTTGGAGTATATTCCACTGGGAACAAATTCCAACTGCTCAGCCTGAATGCATCCATCTCCTGCCTCTATGTGAGAAAAATTGTCTGAGCCTTGGAAACAAGGCAAAAAGGAGACTCAATGATGACCAATATACAAGGCCACTGAAGGATTCTGTGAAAATGTACTTTGATCATCTATTTACTATTGATTATAAGTACCAAATTAAGTGAATTTACTTAACTCGTAAAGCCCTTATTTGATACAAAGGCAAATCATTTTGGTCAGGTAAAACAGATATAATGCCAAATATTTACAACCTCTTGGATTAATATAACAATTTTAATAATCTTATCCTAACATTTCTTTCTACATTTTCTATAGATTCTCTAATTTCTTAAATGTTTGAACTTAATACAGCATTTTTCCTGTTGGTTCATTTGTTGAAAAGTGAAGCTCTTTGACACAGTTCATTTTTATTTGTTGATCATGATTTTTTGTTTAAAAAAAATAAAATGAGATATTATGTGCTTGTGATTGGAGACTGTGACATTAGAAATAAAGACAGTCTAAGATGTGCTGTTCCTTTCACCTTCATCTTTAGGCCTGGGATATTGCATACTTGTCTTTCAGTGCCATGGTAAATCATCATTGATAAGCAGCACACAGTAAGGTGGAAATTGCAGTCAGGAAAGCAGATTCTTCAAGCATGGGTTTAATGTGGACCAAGGAAATGCTCTGGTCACTACAGAAAAACTTCTGAAATCTGTTAAGATAGCTCTAAATATCAAATTAAGGTAAAAGAATAGACTGAATTTCCTTTCATTGTCATATGAAAACATAGTCTAAATGATCTGCAGATGTGTGTTTTAGTTTTCCTAAAGGAAGGTATTTCTGTTTAACTATGTATTATGCTGAACCTACAATACATTGGCCACATGAGAAGAGGTGATTCATTGGAAAAAACACCGATGCTGGGAAAGTCTGAAGGCAAAAGGAAAAGGAGGTGGGAGATTTTTGTCCATTACAGAGAAATATTTCTCTATCCAGTAGAAAAGATAAAGGTTATAATATAATTCAATAAACCTTTTTGATCTAAATTGCTCTTTTGACTTTAATTCAATCTTCTTCACTTCTTGCCTGATTGTGATGGTGGTGGTGGTAGTAGCGGTAGTGGTGGTTGCAAATATTTCCTCTATACATCTTGATTTTGGATTAGCAAAGGGAAATTAAAAAGGACTATTAAATAAATGTATATTTCATACATACAGAGGAAGAGACCCAGTTCACTTCAGTTCAGTTGTTCAGTTGTGTCCGACACTTTGCAACCCCATGGACTGTAGCATGCCAGGCCTCCCTGGCAATCACCAAGGCCCGGAGTTTACCCAGACCCAGGTCCATTGAGTTGGTGATTCCATCCATCATCTGTCATCCACTTCTCCTCCCACCTTCAATCATTCCCAGCATCAGGGCCTTTTCCAATGAGTCAGTTCTATGCATCTGGTGGCCAAAGTATTCAGTTTCAGCTTCAGCATCAGTCCTTCTAATGAATATTCAGGACTGATTTTCTTAGAATGGACTGGTTGGATCTCCTTGCAGTCCAAGGGACTCTCAAGAGACTTCTCCAATACCACAGTTCAAAAGGATCGGTTCTTAGATGCTGAACTTTCTTTATAACTCTCACATCCATACATGACTATTGGAAAAACCATAGCTTTGACTAGATAGACCTTTGTTGGCAAAGGTCTCTGCTTTTTAATATGCTGTCTAGGTTGGTCACAGCTTTTCTTCCAAGGAGCAAGCGTCTTTTAATTTCATTGCTGGAGTCACCACCTGCAGTGATTTTGGAGCCCCCGCAAAATAAAATTTGTCACTGTTTCCACTATTTCCCCATGTATTTGCCATGAAGTGATGGGAGCGGATGCCATGATCTTAGTTTTCTGAATGTTGAGCTATAAGCCAACTTTTTCACTCTCCTTTCACTTTCATCAAGAGGCTCTTTAGTTCTTGTTCACTTTCTGCCATAAGGGTGGTGTCATCTGCATATCTGAAGTTATTGATATTTTCCCGGCAATCTTGATTCCAGCTTTTGCTTATCCAGTCCAACATTTCTCATGATGTACTCTGCATACAAGTTAAATAAGCAGCATGATAATATACAGTCTTGACATACTCCTTTCCCTATCTGGAAGCAGTTCGTTGTTCCATGTCCAGTTCTAACTGTTGCTTCCTGAAATGTGTACAGATTTCTCAAGAGGCAGGTCAGATGGTCTGGTATTCCCATTTCTTTCAGAATTTTCCACAGTTTGTTGTCATCCATGCAGTCAAAGGCTTTGGCATAGTCAATAAAGCAGAAATAGATGTTTTTTTGGGAACTCTCTTGCTTTTCTGATGATCCATCGGATGTTGATAATTTGATCTCCATTTCGTCTGCCTCTTCTAAATCCAGCTTGAATATCTGAAAGTTCACAGTTCTTGTACTGTTGAAGCCTGGCTTGGAGAATTTTCAGCATTCCTTTGCAAGCGTGTGAGATGAATGCTATTGTGCAGTAGTTTGAGCATTCTTTAGTATTGTCTTTCTTTGGGATCGGAATGAAAACTGACCTTTTCCAGTCCTGTGGCCACTGCTGAGTTTTCCAAATTTGCTGGCATATTGAGTGCAGCACTTTCACAGCATCATATTTTAGGATTTGAAATGGCTCAACTAGAATTCCATCACCTCTACTAGTTTTGTTCATAGTGATGCTTCCTAAGGCCCACTTGACTTCGAATTCCAGGATGTCTGGCTCTAGGTGAGTGGTCACTCCATCGTGATTATCTGGGTCATGAAAATCTTTTTTGTATTGTTCTGCCCATTCTTGCCACCTGTTCTTAATATCTTCTGCTTCTGTTAGGTCCATACCATTTCTGTCCTTTATTGTGCCCATCTTCGCCTGAAAAATTTCCTTGGTATCTAATTTTCTTGAAGAGATCTTTAGTCTTTCCCATTCTGTTTTCCTCTATTTCTTTTCATTGATGGCTGAGGAAGGCTTTCTTATGTCTCCTTGCTATTCTTTGGAAGTCTGCATTGAAATGGGTATATCATTCCTTTTCTCCTTTGCCTTTTGCTTCTCTTCTATTCACAGCTATTTGTAAGGCCTCCTCAGACAATCATTTTGCCTTTTGCATTTCTTTTCCTTGGGGAAGAGACCCAGGAAAAACTAATTTAAAGAGGTGGGTTAGAACTTCGGCTTACATAGCATCGTCATCAAAGAATAGACTTGTAGAGAAATGACAGTGCAAAGAAAACCAGTTTAGGCTTTTAAGGGCAGCAAACTGTGAGAAGGTAAATATATGCGAGGAAACTAACCCAGGTTTGTTAGCAAATTTCTGTAGAGCCTCTCTACTCTGACATGTCTATAGCAGTGTCCAGGACAGAATTTATATCTTGTCTTAAGGCAGAAAAAGAGTAGTAGAGAGGGTTTTTTCCTTGCCATTATTGCTTATTAAGTGCCTAGGGAGGTAAAATAAGGGAAAGCATTACAACAGTAATAATTATCGACAAAGAAGGTGGCTCTGAAAAAAGCCTTTTTCAGCACAGAGAAAGCAGCAGCCTTGGGTTACACCCTCTCTCCGCGGATCCGGCGGGCAAGCTGGATGTCCTTGGGCATGATGGTGACCCGCTTGGCGTGGATGGCACACGGTGCCATCCTCGAAGAGCCCCACCAGGTAGGCCTCGCACGCCTCCTGCAGCGCCATCACGGCCGAGCTCTGGAAGCGCAGGTCGGTCTTGAAGTCCTGCGCGATCTCGCGCACCAGCCGCTGGAACGGCAGCTTGCGGATCAGCAGCTCGGTGGACTTCTGGTAGCGGAGGATCTCGCGCAGGGCCACCGTGCCGGGCCGGTAGCGGTGCGGCTTCTTCACGCCGCCGGTGGCCGGCGCGCTCCTGCGGGCCACCTTGGTGGCCAGCTGTTTGCACGGGGTCTTGCCGCCAGTGGACTTGCTAGCCGCCTGCTTAGTACAAGCCATGAGGCTAACAGAAAACTGGCAGGAGAGTGTTTATGCTGCTAGTGCTGATTGTGACCTTATTTATGGGAGCAGGTCAGTTTGATTCCTAGGTCCCGCGCTGTGATCTAATTGGTTCTCACTTTGCCTTTGGGAGAAATATGATCGGATTTCCTTTAAAGATTAAATGTTTAATCGAACTTTTATTCTGAGTCTTGTATATCCTGAGTCCAGTATAACATGAGTCCATAACAGTAATATAACAGTAAAGTTTCAGTTAGTACTGATTTTAATGTAGTTCATTCATTGCATTTTATGAATAGAGAAATAACTAACGGACTAGAAAAATTCTCTCATCCGCAAAATTTAAAAAGCCCGCCCTGACATGTCATTGGCCAGCTATTCCTCCTTTGTTCTCTTGTCTATTTATACTTTTTGACTGAAAATTCATTTGAGTATGCATATATGTAAAGATATATACATCGTGTACAATATACGGAAAACCTCAGTATGAGGCATTACGATCTTGTTATTTACCTACATATACGTCATTCATAGCCTACAGGGCCAAATTTATGTCTTGATATGGTATCCCCTCAACATGGATTCTTTTGAATTTACAAATTACATCTTTTGTTTCAGTTATAAGCGACAGTACAAATCTACTTTCATGAATTTTTACTAAGGCTTTATCGGGCATAAGTGACCAATGGCTAACAATTTGGCACCTTTGTGGTAAGTAACAAAGTTAACACTGTAATACAAGTAAATGAAATTTAGCTAAGATAATCCACTCAATCATCATTGAAACACGCCTCCCATTCCTACTAAGCGTTCCAGCACTTTTCAGAAAAACTGGGTGGCTCTGAAAAGAGCCTTTGATTTTCAGAACTGGGAATGTAGTACTGCTAAATGTTTCACTTGCCCTTGGCCTTGTGGTGGCTCTCGGTTTTCTTGGGCAGCAGCACCGCCTGGATATTGGGCAGGACACCACCCTGAGCGATGGTCACACGACCCAGCAGCTTGTTGAGCTCCTCGTCGTTGCGAATGGCCAGCTGCAGGTGGCGCGGGATGATGCGGGTCTTCTTGTTGTCGCGGGCCGCGTTGCCCGCCAGCTCCAGGATCTCGGCAGTCAGATACTCCAGCACCGCCGCCAGGTACACCGGGGCCCCGGCGCCGACCCGTTCGGAGTAGTTACCCTTGCGGAGAAGGCGGTGCACTCGGCCCACGGGGAACTGGAGCCCGGCTCGCGAGGAGCGGGTTTTAGCCTTGGCACGAGCTTTCCCTCCTTGTTTCCCGCGTCCAGACATGGTAAGGTTCCAGCAAAAGCAGAGATGCCACTGGAAAAGCAGAAAAAAAGTGATTTCTAAGCAGCAATAAGATGGCAGTTATAGTTCTGGGTGGAATTGCCGCATGCGAGATAGGATTGGTTAAAATCTTCTGTTTTCTGACTAACCAATAAGAAAAGAGATCTGCTGGAGGTAAATTTACATAACTCGTCACGAATGCATTGTCAAATCAGATATGAATATTTCTAAATACCTTATTTGCATAGGCCGCCTATAAAAGATGAGATCCTACTCAATAGCAGGCACTTCAGTATTTTTATGTGTTGTCTGTAGTTGTCTTTGTAGACATGCCTGATCCGGCTAAGTCTGCCCCTGCACCGAAGAAGGGCTCCAAGAAGGCGGTGACCAAGGCGCAGAAGAAGGACGGCAAGAAGCGCAAGCGCAGCCGCAAGGAGAGCTACTCCGTGTACGTGTACAAGGTGCTGAAGCAGGTCCACCCGGACACCGGCATCTCGTCCAAGGCCATGGGCATCATGAACTCCTTCGTCAACGACATCTTCGAGCGCATCGCGGGCGAGGCGTCGCGCCTGGCGCATTACAACAAGCGCTCGACCATCACATCCAGGGAGATCCAGACGGCGGTGCGCCTGCTGCTTCCCGGGGAGCTGGCTAAGCACGCCGTGTCCGAGGGCACCAAGGCTGTCACCAAGTACACCAGCTCCAAGTAAATATGCCTAGCCGCTGTTACACCAAAGGCTCTTTTCAGAGCCACTTACATTTTCATCTAAGGAGTTGTATACTCTTTCATCTCTAACTTGGCAGGGCATTAAAGTGCATTTAATGTTTGGTGTTTGAGATGATGAAGTGAGAAGCTTATGTCTTGATGTTTTCAACTTCCCCCAATCGTTTTCCGGCAGATTCTATGTTTCCACATCAACCTGACTCACAGGGTTAACTGTCAGGCCTCCCCTCCTGCTCTGCACTTTACTGGAGCCTGAGTATGCCAGGACCCTTTGATTACCTTTGTAAAAACATCCCAATAGTTTTCTAGTTCCTTGACGGGACATTGAAGTGTTGCTATCCCTCCCTTGATTTAAACCTTTCCTTCACTTCACTTTAAAACTCTTAAGCACTTAAGCATTTTCCTTAATCTGGATCTCAGGAGATTACATAAAAAATGAAGAAGAAATTCACCAAGAAAAGAGATGTAGCCTTATGCTGGGAGAGGAGGTTTTTCTTGTAAAGGATTTCTTGATGTGTTGAGAGAGCTGTGGATATGAAGTGTTTTTCAGTTCTATCAACATGTTTGAAAGAACATTGCCTCAGAAGGTCATTGGTTTGTGAGGTAAATAATCTTTGGTTCTCACAGCCTCAGTTTCTTACTTTAAAAATGAGAATATTATTGGAGTTCCCTGGGTTGTATAAAGGTTAGGACTTGGCATTTTCACTGCCTTGACCTGTTTAATCCCTGGGAGGGAAACTAGGATCCTGTCAGCCCTGTGGAGCAGGCAAAAAAAATATATATATATATATATTGTAACCAACTCCATTAAAAACACATTTGTGTGAAAAAAATGCAATAATTATAATAAACTCAAACATGTTAGATAGATATACAACTCATGAAGTTATTTATGAACATTATGAGTTAATTTTTTTCCATCATTCCTACAGTTTACATATAATAGGACCCTAGGGGGCCTTCTGTGGAAACTTCAACAGATGGGGATACCAGGCCGGCCACCTTACCTGCCTCCTGAGAAATCCGTATGCAGGTGAAAAAGTAATAGTTAGTCTGGACATGGAACAACAGACTGGTTCCAAATTGGGAAAGGAGTATAAAGCTGTGTATTGTCACACTGCTTATTAACTTATATGCAGAGAACATCATGTGTAATTACTGGAGTCCAGCCTCAGCTGGATCCAGGGGTCTTGAGGGATGAGTGGCGTCCGCGAAGTACTGAGCTGAGTCAATGTGTTGATGGAGCAGTCTCTCACTTTATTGTTGTTGGTTTAAAGTTTTATGCCCAAAGAACATCCCCATTACATCACACATCATTCAAGGTTACGTTTTGCTCTTATCAGGCGCAGTTGTATGGAGGCTTGAGGGAAAGGCTAGGCTTTATCCAGTGATCTCAACCACTATCTCTCATTCTGTTCTGAAAACCTTGTCTATAATTACTGTCTCACACTTGCTATTTTATACCTAAAGAAAAAATAAATGAGGAGTTAACTAAGGCAGATACAGCTGTTTGTGTTATGTCGTACACTCCAGTTTTTACAAGGAAAGGGAACAATGAGACAGTCTAGCAGCACTACTTTAGCAACAAAACCCAACTAACCTTATATAACTACTATAATGAGTTTCTATGTCTACACTATTCTAAAGCAATTAATGTCCCCAACTATGCTGGCTACAGTTATGAGCATTCTTAAGTTCCATCCCTCTTGGTCTCCATCTCCACCGTGGAGTGGTTGGGTGAATGGGAGGTGGAAAGGTGACCCAAGTACGATACTGTCTGGTGGTGGCTTTGCCAAGAACCCCAGGACGGCATGTACAGAACTCCTAAGAAAAATACCAGGAGGGGCTTTGCCCAAGGATACCCCGATAAGGAAAATCTGCTTTGCAGTTTCCTTCTCAGTCTCATGACTTTGTCATTCGAGCGAGGGGTTCATCCTGACGGCTCCGGCATGTAATGCTGCCGGGAGCCGTCAGGATGCCCCCTTGCTTGGATGACAAGATCACGAGACTAAGAAAGAAATTGCAAAGCTGACTCTTTATCGGGGCATCCTGGGCAAGCTCCCCCCCCCCCCCCCGCCCTTGGTATTTTTCTTGGGAGTTCTGTCCATGCTCGGAACATTGGCTCATCTCAGTAGGTCAGTCACAGTTGGAAAGAATTCATCCTGAGATAACCCCCCCAGACCTTATCGACCAGAGGATCTGGGGAGGTGGATCGCCTTCCCTGGGGGGCTAAGGAGGAATGAAAGGGACATTTAAATAGATTACTACTCCTCCTACTAATTACTGGGGAGTTTACCAAGAGTTCTCTGGGGGTCGTGGCAAGGCCACCACCCAGAAAGGCTCTTACTTGGGTCACTTTTCCACCTCCCACACCCCTGACCACTCCACGGAGGAGGCTTTCTTCCTTGAAGAAATCAGGCTCGATTGGGACTAAGGAATGCTCATAATTGTGGCCAGCATAGTTGGAGATATTGATTGCTTTAGGATAATATAGACATAGGAATTCATTATAGTAGTTATAAGGTTAATAGGGTTTTATTGCTAAAGCAGTGCTGCTAGACTGTCTCTTAGTCCTCTTTCCTCTTCCTAAACTGTCTTAGTCCTCTTTCCTCTTTCTAAACTGTCTCTTTGTCCTCTTTCCTCATAAGAACTGAAGTAGGTAACTAGAATAAACAGTCTCAAGCTTTAGCCCTTCCCTTTAGCTTCTACATAGTTGTACCTGATAAGAGAAATGTAACCTTTCTACTTAGGTTGATGTACTTATCATGATTGAATGAAGTATACTGAAGACATTCAAATGGTAAACATACTATTGTTAAATCTAATTACATAGAAATCTGACTTCTGCAAAGGGAATGTTTCATGATAGCTTGGGGAATGAGCTCAATGATAAGGTTGCTATGGAAGGTAGAAAACAAAAAATTGTATAGAATGATAGGTGATGTAATCATGTAATGGGGATGTCTTTTGCCTATAAAACTGTAAGCCAACAACAATATACGAGAGACTTCTCCATCTCCTTTTGCAGAGACTTCTCCATCACCCCACAAAACTAACAGCAATAAATGAGAGACTGCTCCATCACCACACATCGACTCAGCTCATTTCTTTGCCGACACCACTCATCCCTCAAGACCCCCGGACCCAGTCAGGGCTGGACCCCTGCATAATGCCACGCTGGATGAAGCACAAGCTGGAATCAAGATTGCCAGGAGAAATATCAGTAACCTCAGATTTGCAGATGACAGCACCCTTATGGCAGAAAGTGAAGAGGAACTGAAGAGCCTCTTGATGAAACTAAAAGAGAGTGAAAAAGCTGGCTTAAAACTCAGCATTCAAAAAAAAAAAAAAAGATCATGGCATCTGGTCCCATCACATCATGGCAAATAGATGGTGAAACAATGAAAACAGTGACAGACTTTCTTTTCTTGGGCTCCAAAATCACTGCAGATGATGACTGCAGCCGTGAAATTAAAAGACGCTTGCTCCTTGGAAGAAAAGCTGTGACCAACCTAGATAGCACATTATAAAGCAGAGACGTTACTTTGCCAACAAAGGTACATCTAGTCAAAGCTATGTTTTTCCAGTAGTCATGTATGGAAGTGAGAATTGTCATATAAAGAAAGCTGAGCGCTGAAGAATTGTTGCTTTTGAACTGTGGTGTTGGAGGATACTCTTGAGTGTCCCTTGGACTGCAAGATCAAACCAGTCAATCCTAACGAAAATCAGTCCTGAATATTCACTGGAAGGACTGATGCCGAAGCTGAAACTCCAATACTTTGGCCACATGATGCATGGAACTGACTCCATTGGAAAAGACCCTGATGCTGAAAGATTGCAGGAAGAAGTAGAAGGGGATGATAGAGAATGACATGGTTTGCTGAAATCATGGACTTGATGGACATGAGTTTAAGCAAACTCTGGAATTTGGTGATGGACAGGGAAGGCTGGTGTGCTGCAGTCCATGGTGTCACAAAGAGTTGAACACAACTGAATGGGCCTTCCCCCATAACCTTTGTTTTAGATCCTCCCTGAGGTATCTTCCCCAAGAGTTCAGTTGGTAAAGAATCTCCCTGCAATGCAGGAGACCCTAGTTTGATTCCTGGGTTGGGAAGATCTGCTGGAGTGAGATAGGCTACACACTCCAGTATTTTGGCCTGGAGAGTTCCATGGACTGTATGGTTCCTTGACGTGTATTCTATAGGATCACAAAGAGTCGGAAACGACCGAGCGACTTTTACTGAGGTATCAGCATTTGATGCAAGCTTCCTGACTTCTTTTGCAGAAGTGAAAACCCTTCCACTGAATGGAAGATGTTAACAACTTGATGACCATGAGCACACAGCTCCATGCCTCCTAGAGCCTAAAGTGACGTGAAGACACTCAGTCACGTCTGACTCTGCGACCCTGTGGTCTGTAGCCTACCAGGCTCCTCTGTTCATGGGATTCTTCAGACAAGAAACTGGAGTGGGTTGCTGTTTCCTTCTCCAGGGGATCTTCCTGAACCAGGGATCAAACCCCGGGTCTCCTGCACTGCAGGCAGACACTTTACCCTCTGAGCCACCAGGGGAGCCTGGAACCTAAGATCTGATCAATTTAACACTTTTAACACCACCCTGTTATTCTTTATAAGTCAGTGAGAGAATTTTGTATAATCTGATCAAGTACCCTGGGAGACCACATCCCTCAGCTAGCTTTTAAAAACCCTTCCAGGAGCTTGAGGCTTTTTAGGGCCTGAACCACCTCTCATTGCAAGGCTTTGGGATAAGCCTTTCTTTCTCTACTCCCAACAACATTTCCGTTGGGCATAGGAGACCAAATTAACATTTTTGCTGTTAAAACCTAGACACCTTAGCTACAAAAGGAAATGTAAACTGTTTCTGTTAAAACAGGGTTAAAATTACGTGAGTCTGCAGCATTTAGGCAGCATTTACTAGTATCTATAGTCATTTTCATATTTACCCTTTTAAATTTCAGATATGTAGTTATAATCTTAAAGAACATCATTGAATAAATACATTAATCAATAATTCTTAAACATGTGTAGGTAGATTAATTTTTGTTTGGTGGTCTGGCAAATTATCACAAGTATAGTAGCTTAAAACAATACATTTATAATTTTATGGTTCTTTAGCTCAACATTCACAAATGAATCTCATTGAGATAATGCTGGGGTCCAGCCCCTGCGGGTCCAGGGGTATTGAGGGATGAGTGGCATCGGCGAAGTACTGAGCTAATTCTATATGTGGATGGAGCAGTCTCTCACTTTATTGTGGTTGGTTTACAGTTTTATACCCAAGAAACATCCCCATTACATCACATATTATTCTATACAATCTTTTGTTTTCTACCTTCCATCAACAACTTTAACATTGAGCTCATTCCCCAATGTATCATGGAAATCCCTTTGCAGAAGTTGGATTTCTGCCTAAAGAAATTTAACAATAGTATGTATATTATTTTATTGTCTTCAGCATACTTCATTCAGTCATGATAAGTACATCAATCTAAGCAGAAAGGTTACATTTCTCTTACCAGGTACAACTGTGTAGAGGCTTGAGGGAAAGGCTAAGCTTGAAACTGTTTTTATTCTAGTAACCTCAGTCACTACCCGTCTCATTCTGTTCTGACACTCCGGTTCTTACAAGGAAAGAGGACAAAGAGACAGTCTAGCAGCATTGCTTTAGCAATAAAACCCTACTAACCTTACATAACTACTATAATGAATTCCTATGTCTACACTATGCTAAAGTAATCAATGTCTCTAACTATGCTGGCTACAGTATGAGCATTCCTAAGTCCCATCCGCCCTGGTCTCTACAAGGAAGGGAGCTTCCACCGTGGAGTGGTCGGGGGAGTGGGAGGTGGAAAGGTGACCAAAGTATGAGCCCTTCTGGTGGTGGCCTTGCCATGACCCCCAGAGAACTCTTGGTAAACTTCCCAGTAAGGAGTAGGAGGTGTAGTAATCTATTTAAATGTCCCTTTTATTCCTCTGTCCTTGGGGAAGGGAATCCACCTTCCCTGATCCTCTGAGGGAAATGAAATAAGGTCTGAGGGAATTATCTCAGGATAAGAATTCTTTCTAACTGGGACTGACCTACTGAGATGAGCTAATGTTCTGAGCATAAACAGAATTTCCCAAGAAAAATACCAGGAGGGGCCTTGCCCTGGAATGCCCCGAAGGAAAATCTGCTTTGCTGCTTCCTTCTTAGTCTCCTGACCTTGTCATCTGAGTAAGGGGGCATCCTGATGGCTCCCGGCAAGATAAAATCAAGCCGTCAGAAGGCTGTGTCCTTTATGAGTGAACCCGTTTCCATGGGTTTTGCAACACCTAGAGTGTTGTCTTTGTTCCTTTGCTCATGGCACCCTTCCTAGATTTCAAAGTAAGCAGTATCTGGCCAAATCATTTTCATGCTGCCTTCTCTCTGGATATGCACTCTGATTCCCTCTTCCATTGATAAGGGCCCTTGTATTATATTAGGTTCACTTGGGTTTTCTAGGATAACCTTCTATGTATTTATTTGGTTTCATCACCCAGCAGGTGGGATCTTAGTTTACCAACTAGGCATCAAACCCCTGCCCCCTGCAGTGGAAGCATGGAGGCCTAACCACGGATCACCAGGGCACTTCCGAGGATAGCCCTATTTAAAGTCAAATGATTAGTGACCTAAATGGCATCTGCAACCTTAATTCCCATTTGTTATGTGTCCCAACATATTCATAGACTACAGAGATTAAAAGATAGACAAAGTTGCGGAGGCATCATTGTATCTAGCACAGTAAGTGACAGTATTTTTAAAATTTGACAGAATGCTATATATTTTGCATTTGCCATGAGGAGAAACATACGAACACACTATTGTATGTTATTTCTGGGAGTTCATATACTCCACTAAAGCTCATGTAGTAGACCTGGTTTAGGTATTTACCTCTGGGACTACAGAAAGCAAAAACTTTTTATTTACAATAATATGAAGTCTCAAGTACAGCTACATGGTTTAGTTTTCATTCTTTCAGTATATATATGTATGTATATATGTTGTTGCTTTTGTTCTTTATGTATATTGTGTTATTTGAATGTTTGCATACGTTTTTGTGTACATTGTGTTGTAAACTTAAGTGTTGTGCTTTGAGTGGGAAGCCTGAGATTCATGAAAGTAATTTACACAATGTTGTAGGCTATTATGACTTTTTTCCTAGGGTTGAAATCCTTAAGTATTTTAAAATACACTCAGAATTTGTTCAATATGGGATGTCATTTATAGCAGTTTATAACCTTAAGCAGGTTTATAAATGGAGCTTCTCTGGTGGTTCAGCAGTAAAGAATCCTCCTGCAAGGCAGGAGACATGGGAGAGGGTTGGGTCTCTGGTCTGGGAAGAACCCCTGGAGTAGGGAACGGTAACCCACTCCAGTACTCTTGCCTGGAGAATCCCATGCACAGAAGAGCCTGGTGGGTTACAGTCCAGAAGGTTCCAGAGTTAGACATGACTGAAGTGACTGAGCACACACACTCCCAGGTTTGTAATTATGAGAAAGGGTAAGTTTTAACTACTATTGTGTATGTGTTCACATGACAGGAGAGTGATAGTAACTGGAGTGACATATGAATTGTTTTTTCATCAATTTTTTTTTGCTGACTGAGATGAAAATCATATGAAATCCACCTTGGGAGAAAGTAACATAGTTTAAGGGAGAGGATGTACCAAAATACCTTCTGGGCATTTCTTTCCTGAACTGCCAGTGTTATGAATCCCAATATGGTAATTCGGTAATGGTCTAACTTTTCATTGGAGAAACCTTGGACAAATTCTCTTTACAACTAAATGGCCCTATTCCGGAAACGGTGATACTCACTTTTCAACCACTATGCTCATTAATTGCCCTGTTCCCATTAGTATTTCTAAAAGTTACATTGCTTTAAGCAAATAAATTGAACACATGTACATTTTCTTCTTACCACGACACTAGTAAAAGAAGCATTGCACTACATCCCCCATATGCAGCACATGCCACATGGTCAGCCTGCTTCTGGACCACAGGTGTCACAGCCAGGACCACACCCCCAACACAGGGCGCCTCCTGCGGAAGACGCTGGTGGGTGGGTTCTGCATCCAAGCCTCCAGCTCCTGGGCAGGCCAGGCCTTCCCCCACCACTCTCTGCTTACTTGACTGCAAAGGGCCCAGAACTGCTTCCCTGGTGCTGTACTGGCTGGAAATTTAGGTTTTGAGGTGGGGCTGCTGGGTGAGGTGAGTGGGAGGTTTAGCTCTCTACTGCTCAGCAAGACCTTTCAGCGCCTGGACACTCTGGGACTGGGAAGCCTGCCGGTTCTTGGGATGTGAGCAGGTGCCGCTCCCCACAAAATCGCATCTCCTAACCTGAAAAATGAACGCGTACACTAGCCTCCGAGATTGCTGCAGACAGAGGTGCCTCCCCGCTTACCCTGGTCAGCCTGTCACAAGCTCTGCCCACAGCAGGCATCTCTCCCACACTGCATGCAGCTTGGTCTGATGTTTGGAACCGCTCTGCCCTGCGTCTAGTACTCTCCGATCACCTTGTCAACCACGGATCTGGCAAGCCCACCTTGCACTGATGAAAAGCCATTGTAAAACTAAAGTTGCTCTTTTCATGAATTCGGTTTGTAAGGAACACCATCACACCAGTTCAGGTGATACTTCCACATCCACACTTGGGTAGCCTTGAAGCCATAGTGAGAGGTGAAAGCAAAAACAAAACAAAAACCACACTATGATTAAACTTAAGTAAAAGGACATTACTGTGCTTTCAACGGAATAGTTTGTGGATTGGGAGTGTTAGCACCACGGAGGAAAGTAATGCAAAGAAAAACCTGGCATTCGGAAATTATTACAACCCTTCAACTGAAAAAGTGAGTGGCTCTTAAAAGAGCCTTTGGAATCAAACATGAAAAACGCCTGTTTCTAGGGATCACTTGGAGCTGGTGTACTTAGTGACGGCCTTGGTGCCCTCGGACACGGCATGCTTGGCCAGCTCCCCAGGCAGCAGCAGGCGCACGGCCGTCTGGATCTCCCTGGATGTGATGGTCGAGCGCTTGTTGTAATGCGCCAGGCGCGACGCCTCGCCCGCGATGCGCTCGAAGATGTCGTTGACGAAGGAGTTCATGATGCCCATGGCCTTGGACGAGATGCCGGTGTCCGGGTGGACCTGCTTCAGCACCTTGTACACGTACACGGAGTAGCTCTCCTTGCGGCTGCGCTTGCGCTTCTTGCCGTCCTTCTTCTGCGCCTTGGTCACCGCCTTCTTGGAGCCTTTCTTCGGGGCCGGAGCGGACTTGGCTGGCTCAGGCATAGCTAACAAAGGATGGAAGCTGGAGTCAAAGGAAAAAGTGTGGTAATGTTATATCGGTCCTGTTATTTGTAGAAGTATTATGCAAATATGGTATGTAAAATCATGCAGTTTGATTGGATAACGTTTTTAGGTAGTATGGCGGTATGCAAATTACGTGCAATCAGTTCTCATTTTTAATTGGTTGCTACGTTAAAGACACTTTAGCCAATCAAACGGTGAAATTTACAATTCGGCTTACAAGTATAATTGCCTCTGATTTGCTAGGAAAATTTGTGTTCCTTTTTCTTTTTCTTCGGTCGTGTTGTTGGTTAGCCTGTTAGAATGTCTGGACGCGGAAAACAAGGTGGTAAGGCTCGCGCTAAGGCCAAGACTCGCTCCTCGCGGGCTGGACTTCAATTTCCCGTGGGCCGAGTGCACCGTCTGCTTCGGAAAGGGAACTATGCCGAGCGGGTCGGGGCGGGCGCGCCGGTGTACCTGGCGGCGGTGCTGGAGTATCTGACGGCCGAGATCCTGGAGCTTGCGGGCAATGCGGCCCGGGACAACAAGAAGACACGTATCATACCGCGTCACCTGCAGCTGGCCATTCGCAACGACGAGGAGCTCAACAAGCTGCTGGGCAAGGTCACCATCGCTCAGGGCGGCGTCCTGCCCAACATTCAGGCCGTGCTGCTACCTAAGAAGACCGAGAGCCACCATAAGGCCAAGGGCAAGTAAACTGAAATATTTAAGTTCTTGTTCCTTGACCATTCAAGCTTAGCCAAAGGCTCTTTTCAGAGCCACCAACGTATTCATTAAAAGGGCTTACATTTTCTTTAAGCCGAATGCTTTTCAGTACAATTTGTTCATCTTGGAGATGCTGAAGTATTTAGGTCAGTATTTACGGTTTGAAACGCCTAACCAATCACCCATTTTAAAGTTAGAAAATTTTTCTGCTAACTACAAAAGCCTTGTGTAACAAGTAACAAATTGATCAATTCAGCAAGTCCTCAGGATTGTAAATCCTGAAGAAAAGGGTTGCAATAAGAAAATGAAAAACAAATACTTAAAGTTAACATGGAGATATAGTTAGTGACCTACAGGTTGTTAAAGCCTCTTCACCATTACCACTGGTTTGAAGGAATTGTTTTGCATTCTAATGGAAGAAATTGATCTCCAGTTCACACTTTGGCTTTTAATAGCCAGTTTGCTAAGCTGGGCCCTAGTTCATTATGAATAAGCATACAGTACTGCATAGCCTGGAGCTAAAATTAGTTTAGGTAGGGCTTAATACAGGGTCACCTTGAGTTCAACGAGCAAACAGTTACACTTGGATTAATACAATAGGAAGTGTGAAATTATTTCAGGGTTAATGGTTTTAGTGCATTCTCGAAAATAATGTACAAAGAAATATTAAGAATCTCTAATAAGAACTGAAGCTTGCACAGGCCCCAGTCTGTCTGGTTTGGGGTTGCTATATATGTTTCATAAAGCAGCTTGTCTCCTGTGAAGACAAAGTCCTCTTCTTTGATAGAAACTCTAACATAATTGGGTTTCACATCTAGGAAGAGGAGTTCAGAGACTGAGACCTGGGCTTTCATTTGAGGGAGAGGTAACCAGACCATCCAGACTGGGATGTAGTTACCCACAGAACTTTTCACTGTTAACCCAGTCTGGATTCATGGCAGTTATAGTAGTTGACTTAGTAATAGTTTCTAAAAGGTGTTATGTCTTTCCAGAAGGTGTTGTTTTTCTTCCCCTTTCTCCCGGTATTAGAGATACAATCAGATCACAACCTATATGGGTATAAATCTGAAACTTTAAATATCATTAGTATACATTGTACTGTAATTCTACGGATTCCTTTCTCCTATGGCCACAGCTCTCATTCCAAGCCAAAAAATGACACTGGTACATGATGGCTTGGAATGCACTGCAAGAGCCCATCCAGTAACTGTCAAGGGAAAGCCATTTAGGTCTTATGGGGAAGTTAGAGGAAGGTGTGTTCAGGGGGCCTGGTTTGGGGGTTACAATAAGTTTTCAGGCTTCTTTCCAACTTCTGCTTTCATATGATCTCTGAACCCCTAAAGTGATAATTCTCAATCCTATCACATCCAACACTCTTTCTATAACAAATACTGTAACTACTCCTTTTCCTATACTGAAGTGGAGTTTATAGATAATATAATCTACCAGTACATAACTGTAATATAAAAAAGAAAATAAAACGAAATTATTTTGTTAAAAAGAGTTCAAAAAGAGAAATGTAGAAATTGATGCAAAATTAGACTTACTAAACTTGAACGAGGATATAAAAATAACTTGACCAATCACATGCAACATACGCCTTTTAGAAATTGATCAAAAGAAAGACAGTCTCGGGTGCCAAATTTAAAATTTTTTATTCCACGAACAGCATTAAGTGTTGTGATAATTTGTGTTAAATTCTGCAGAGAAAAGTCACAGAACATTGTAAAGAAATGGCAGAAGGAGACTGAGACGAGAAAGGGTTGAAAACAGCCATTCAAAAGAAGACTCACGTCATCGGGAGTGAACTTTCCTACCAATACCTTCACTTCGAGCCATAAGGAACAATTGACTTGTCCAATCAGAACGGGACTCTCTTTATATATACTGGTAAAAAAGGGGGCGGGCTTTGTTTTTCCATCAGTTAGCTGCTTTGGGGGAATCTGTCATGGCTCGCACTAAGCAGACGGCTCGCAAGTCCACCGGCGGCAAGGCGCCGCGCAAGCAGCTGGCCACCAAGGCGGCCCGCAAGAGCGCGCCGGCCACCGGCGGCGTGAAGAAGCCGCACCGCTACCGGCCCGGCACGGTGGCCCTGCGCGAGATCCGCCGCTACCAGAAGTCCACGGAGCTGCTGATCCGCAAGCTGCCGTTCCAGCGGCTGGTGCGCGAGATCGCGCAGGACTTCAAGACAGACCTGCGCTTTCAGAGCTCGGCCGTGATGGCGCTGCAGGAGGCGTGCGAGGCCTACCTGGTGGGGCTCTTCGAGGACACCAACCTGTGTGCCATCCACGCCAAGCGGGTCACCATCATGCCCAAGGACATCCAGCTTGCCCGCCGCATCCGCGGGGAGAGGGCCTAGATGATCTGTTTTCCCCCCTCCGATAAGTACTAACTTTCAACCCAAAGGCTCTTCTCAGAGCCACCACTTTTTCTCTGAAAGAGTTGTATTACAAGCTCTTTAATAAGATGAGTTGGGTGGCTCTGAAAAGAGCCTTTAAGAAACTAGTCCTTTTAATTCTCTTACTTTTGGGGGATCGTCTTTTTTGGCTTGACTGCTTTAGGCTTGGCTACCTTGGGCTTATGAACTTTGGCCTTGACTGGACTCTTGGCCGCCTTTGGCTTGCCTATCTTCACCTTTTTCGGGCTTTTGGCCACTTTCTTCGCCCCAGTAGCAGGCTTCGCTTTCTTCAAGGTCTTTTTAGCGGTTTTCTTCGGGGTGGCCACACCCGTGGCTTTCTTGGGCTTCTTGGCCGCCCCGGCAGCCGCCTTGGGCTTGGCGTCCCCGGTGGCCGCCTTCTTGTTGAGCTTGAAAGAGCCGGAGGCCCCGGTGCCCTTGGTCTGCACCAGGGTGCCCTTGCTCACCAGGCTCTTGAGACCCAGCTTGATGCGGCTGTTGTTCTTCTCCACATCGTAGCCGGCGGCCGCCAGGGCCTTCTTGAGCGCAGCCAGAGACACGCCGCTGCGCTCCTTGGAGGCGGCGACAGCCTTGGTGATGAGCTCGGACACCGGGGGCCCGGAGGCCTTGCGCTTCGTGGCACCGGTGGACTTGTGGGCCTTTTTCTTCACAGGTGTCTTCTCCGCAGGAGAAGGAACAGGAGGCGCAGCAGGTACGGTTTCAGACATGATTGTCGGTTTGGCTGCCAAACAGTAAAAAATAAAGTCTCAGAGTTGGGCAGCCAGGTCGCTGAGCGTCTCTTTATTTATACACACAGCGCCACTGCGCTCTGATTGGTTCCCAGCTGTCTTCAGCTTGACAGCAACCTAGTCTCAGCTTGGTCCCGGAATTGTGTTTGTTACAGTTCAAGAAAGCAAAAAATAAAAGATTTCCTGTGGAGCCATCACACCAAGTATATTCTACCATGAACCAGGACACCTCAAGGTTTGAATCTTTTGTGGTTACTTATTCCAGTTTTTATCACATTGTTCTAAGCGTTTTTCAAAACCCCTGACATTCGTGTAGATTCAGAGGTCAGAGGGACAACCTTTTGATTTTCGTTTAAAATACAAATCTTCTCTTTTTGTCTTCAATAACAGGCTCTCAAGTGGCATTCTATAGATTCTTGGCTTTTCATGCCTTCAACAAAGACTTGATTTTTATTGAGATTTGCCCAGAAAATCTGTTTCATATGAGGAGAAATAACACAGACTCTTTCACGACTTCTCTACAAAAGCTGTAGCAAATGTGCCTTGAAACAGTAGCAATATCCGATAAGAAAAGTCATTATTCAGTTTGAAAATGTTTTATCATCGCTTCTTTTGGGTATTTAGAGAGTTGGTTAATTTGGGGACTTAAGGCATTCAAAATTTGTCTAGGAAAATGGCAAAAGCAATAACCAATGGTCATCTTGTCATGACAGTTGTGCTTGTGCTACACTAGCTGATGGCAGAGAAGATCCATGTAAAGACTGCTTTATGGTTTTCAAAAATTATTTCATTTACCTTGGTTTTTACTAAGAAGGATCACTTATTAAATTGTTTACAAGCTCTTGAGTTCTGGATTCTCTCATGCTTCTGGTAGATAACTTTGGGAAAGTATCTAAGTAACAGAATTAAGGAATACATACATGCACAACACTCACAGGTACATAATTCCCTTAAGAGAGGGAAATTTAAAAGCATTTATATTCACTACTATGTTTCTTTTTTAATCAAGGATATAAGTTTATAGGAAACACATTATAACTTATACTTTCTGTTCACTAGGAAGTAGATTGATGGTAAAAACTAAAAAGAGCTTTGATTTTCTTCTGCACTCTTCAAACTATGTCTTTAACATATTATTTTTACTTTGAAGCAGCTATCAAGTTCTTTGCATTTTTGGTAAAGCTTATGAACCCCTTTCCAGAATAGTGCTTTTCAGTGCTTAAGTTAATATACATAGGATTGCAAAGGAAAACAGTTGTATTAAAATATCATTATCAACTTTATTAAAAAATCCAGATTGGTGAGGTATGCATGTGTTCTTCTTTATTAATTCATTACATAACAAGATTACCCATATGACCAAGTTTAGAAGGTGTAATATATTTAAAGCATATGAGAGATGGTGATTAATATCTGCAACTGTGACTTGATGTGAATATAGCTCAGGTCCTGTCACCCCCACACTGTTTGTTGCCCGCATTCAGAATAGGAGGAAATGCTAAGGTTTGGTTGTAGAATAATAAAAATAAAGTTGGAGTTTTTGTTCTATGTAATGATATGAATCCATCTATATGTCCCAGGTTAAGAACGATACTCTGTAATTTGTTTCTGTGCACTGTGAACTCATGGAGCATCGTT
This sequence comes from Antilocapra americana, assembly GCA_007570785.1. Taxonomy (NCBI): domain Eukaryota; kingdom Metazoa; phylum Chordata; class Mammalia; order Artiodactyla; family Antilocapridae; genus Antilocapra; species Antilocapra americana. The sequence goes on from ML664180.1 coordinate 2,246,081, forward strand.
GATAATCTTGGTTGTCCTTACAGACCATAGAGCTTTGATAAACTTGGTCCTTCCTCCTCACAGATCATGGAGAAAAAGCAAAAAAAAAAAAAAATCTAAGTCATCTGGAACTCAAAGGAATTAACCATTCATTAAATCTTTATGTGGGCTTCCTTGGTGGCTCAGTCAAGGAACCGCCTGCAATGTAGGAGACTGGTGCTTGATCCATGGGTGGGGGAGATCAGGAGGAGGGAATGGCTGCCCACTCTGGTATTCGCGCCTGGAGAAGTCCATGGACAGAGGAGCCTGGCGGGCTATAGTACATGGGGTAGCAGAGTAAGACATGGCAGAGCAACTAACACATTAACAACAACAACAAACACTTTTAAAAATTTTTATGTGTTATTTTGTGGAAGGTTTTAGTAAATTAATTACTTAGACTTTCACTTTATAGGCATGAATTTTGAGTGGAGGTGTTGAGAGAAGACAGGATACTGTGATATGATATGTCATAATAAATAATGCTGAGTAATTGCTTATTTGCAGTTGTTTTTAAAAACTTGTATTATCTCTTTCAAATTTTATTACTCTATCATTTACACTTTCTTATAAATTTAAAAGGAAAAAATGTGTAGACTGCTTAAGGTCACAAGCCAGTATGTGGAGAGGCTGTCTCCAGAGCTTGACTGGAGTAATGTCATCGGCTTGCAGAATAGAATGTGGTTACAGATAAAATGCCAGATACAACCTGTCTGTAAATTACTTTATAATCATACCACAAATCTTAGGCTTACAGCCCAATAAATCTCCAGTGTAGCACTCAATGTATTTGTTTAAATCCATAGTTAAAGCACTTAATAAAGGACAATAGCGTGTGGGGAAAGTGTATGAACTGTTGGGCCTCACTTAACAAAACACAGGTATCCATAAATAGGAAAAACATTTTATATTCTATCTCCATGATCTAGTCCGGAGAAGGCAATGGCACCCCACTCCAGTACTCTTGCCTGGAAAATCCCATGGACGGAGGAGCCTGGTAGGCTGCAGTCCATGGGGTCGTGAAGAGTCGGACACGACTAAGTGATTTTACTTTTCACTTTCCTGCATTGGAGAAGGAAATGGCAACTCACGCCAGTGTTCTTGCCTGGGGGGGAAATCCCAGGGACAGCGGAGCCTGGTGAGCTGCCGTCTATGGGGTCGCACAGAGTCGACTGAAGCGACTTAGCAGCAGCAGCAGACACGAATGATCCAGTCCCTGCAGGAGCCGTGCCTAGTTGCTATAGCTGTGAGCAAGCGACAAATAAACAAAGGGCGGGAACTGAATTTGGTTACCGCCCCTGCTCTTGCAGTTTTCAAACAGGTCCGGCCAGTTACTATAAAAGCTCTAAAATGCCCATCTTGTTCGCTGTCGTTCAATCTGCGGTTTGACAATGTCTGGACGCGGTAAAGGCGGAAAGGGCCTCGGAAAAGGTGGTGCTAAGCGCCATCGTAAGGTTCTGCGAGATAATATCCAGGGCATCACTAAGCCAGCCATTCGTCGCCTGGCCCGCCGTGGTGGTGTTAAGCGGATCTCTGGGCTCATATATGAGGAGACCCGCGGGGTGCTGAAGGTTTTCCTGGAGAACGTGATCCGCGACGCGGTCACCTATACCGAGCACGCCAAGCGCAAGACTGTCACCGCCATGGACGTGGTCTACGCGCTCAAGCGCCAGGGCCGCACCCTCTACGGCTTCGGCGGTTAAGTTCCAGACAGCAATTTGGCATAGCCTAATAAAAGCAAAGGCCCTTTTCAGGGCCACCTATCCATTCACTTAAAAGAGTTTTGCGCTTTATGATGTAATACGGAGGCGTTTAGTGGGAGGTGTTTAGGGTCCTTCGACTTACAGTGACTTAATTTCTTATTTTCCTCTGCTTGCAGACCCCCAGAACTGACCCATAACCTCAGGTTGAACTTATATTTAATGCAGTTGAACTGTATTATATTTGGTGAATAGCAGAAAGGAGGCCAGCTCAGTGCGGTAGACACTTTGCATAGCCGTTGGTGAAAAGCTGAAAGACATCTTATTTCAATCACTCAGTCGTGTCCGACTCTGCGACCCCATGAGCCGCAGCACCCCAGGCCTCCTTGTCCATCACCAACTCCCAGGGTCCACTCAAACCCATGTCCATTGTGTCGGTCATGCCATCTAGCCATCTCATCCTCCGTTGTCCTCTTCTGCCCTCAATCTTTCCCAACATCAGGGTCTTTTCAAATGAGTCAGCTCTTCACATCAGGTGGCCAATATACTGGAGTTTCAGTTTCAATGTCAGTCCTTCCAATGAACACCCAGGACTGATCTTTAGGATGTACTGGTTGGATCTCCCCGCAGTCCCAGGGACTCTCAAGTCTTCTCCAACACCACAGTTCAAAAGCATCAATTCTGTGCTCAGCTTCCTTTATAGTACAACTCACATCCATACATGACCACTGGAAAAACCATAGCCTCGACTAGAGACCTTTGTTGGCAAAGTAATGTCTCTGCTTTTTAATATGCTGTCTAGGTTGGTCATAATTTTCTTTCCAAGGAGTAAGCATCTGTTAATTTCATGGCCGCAATCATCGTCTGCTGTGATTTTGGAGCCCAGAAAAATAGCCACTGTTTCCACTGTTTTCCCATCTACTTGCCATGAAGTGATGGGCCCGGATGCCATGATTTTAGAAACAAAAGGTAAAGTCTGATGCTAGGAAAATGGAAAAATCTAGAGAGGCATTTTTGAACTGAAGATATTAAAACAGTATGCCTTCTCAGACATAACAATAAAGGGTAGTGTGTGACTGATCATAAAATATTTTGAAGGCTGTTAAATCCTACTAAAGAAAACTACTTGGATATTAACAAGATTGAAAATAGAGTATGTATTTTATATATATATATATATATACATACATATATATACATATATATATATATATATATATAGAGAGAGAGTATTTGGGCTTCTTGAGTTTTAAAGTGGAATGGAGACAGACTGACTTGTCTCTGCTCCTCTGAACTGTCTTCCCATCCCCAAAGCTACTGATTTTTCCTACTTGAACATTTCATTAAAGTTGATATAACTGCTTCATATAAAAATATAGGTTTATGTTCCCACTCCAGTATTCTTGCCTGGAGAATCCCCATGGATCGAGGGGCCTTTTGAGCTACAGGCCATGGGGTTGGAAAGAGTTGGACACCACTGAGCAACTAAGCACACACTGCACATAACAACTTTACAAACTTGTTATGTTGGCTGAAAATATTTAGAGTCTAAATATTTAATAATATATGTCATTGAATAGTTTATTAGGTTTTCAAGAAACAATCTCAACATCCTTCTTTAGAGATAAGAAGGAGAAGGAAACCTTGTGCACAGGGATGCTATTCTTTATCTATCTCATTGGATAAGTCATTTAAACCTCTGTATGTCTGTTTCCTCATCTGTAAAATGGAGAGAACATTAATTCCTATTTTATAGTTTCAGGGGTGAATGACATTAAATAGTACTTCATATTTTGGCCAGTGCCTGTCACATGGTAAATGGTTTATGTTTTGGCTGTTATTTGCATTATTGGTATTCTTATTTCTCATGACATCAAAGAGACAGAGAAAAAGAAAGTGTGAATCATGATGACATACACTTGAAGTCTTGAATAATCATTTTCTACATTTGTGGTCTTTAGCAAATTGCTAACTACTGTTCCCTCATCTGTAATGTAGGAGTAACTTCATATTTTTGTGAGGATTGAGTGAAACAACCTAGGAATATGTTTATGTGTATGTTCAACAAATATAGTTTATATATGTTCTTAAGAAATTGAAAGTGTACAAATGGAAGTTCTTTTGGGTGTAAACATAAAAAAACCATAAAATTGCAAATAATTTTAAAAAAACCTTCTAGAAAGTTAAATTTGCTGACTAAGGAATTACTGAACACTTAGGCCTTTTTCTTCAGTCCCTTTTTTTCAATTTGAGGAAAACAAATCTGATTAATCCAGGTGGGCAGATGCCTACATCAATCAAATATGATGGCCCAAAATAGAAGGTAACAACATAGTGGCAACACATGGGGCTCAGTTCTAAATAGAGTTGTTCCCAGCCCATAAACTCATTTATCACCCAGAAACTCCTGTGTTACCTTGTTCTTCACCATATATCAGATGTTCTCAAAACCTACCACTTAAGGAACACCTTTGTTTGCTGGGCACTTTTTTTGTAAGCCAAGTTCTCACATCTCCCCAGGGCTAATGAAATAGAAACTTTAGGAATGGGGCCTGTAATCTATCCTTTAACAAGCCCTCTGGGTGATTCTGATGCATACTCAAGTTTTTTACAGATTCAGTACATAATTCAGCTCTTGAGACTTGAATGTGCAATGAACTTGGTGGATGTACCTTCTGTCTAGAAGGTTCTTATCTCAGGCAGTGCACATGCCATCTCAAAGGTCATTTGCCCTCTTTCCTTACTAATACAACCTCAGGTTTTTAAAGGTCTCCTTTTTCTCCCTGCCTTGTGCTCCAGGGAATGCAGAGTCCCTCTCTTAGGCTCAGGAATGGGGCTCTGATTCCACCCAAATCCCTCAGTATTGATTAATTTGAGGGTGTGGTGACAGTGGGTATACAGCCAGTTGTTTGTGACTCTGAGAGTCTTAAACTGTGGAGTCCAGCTTCCCCAAGAATGTAGTCATTAGGCTGAAATTGGACTTGCAGGTCAACAAACTGTGTATATGCTGGGGATGGATGTGGAATCAGAAACATTTCAGGCAAAGAATAATTGCAGAGGCTGGAGGCTGGAGACAGAGGCCCACAGTTTAAAGGATGTAGGGGAAGGAGGGTGGTGGGAAGAAAACCAAAAAGCAATGAAGAAACACAAAACAAAATAGAGAGAAAAAAAATCCTTTGAGTTTGTGTTGAAGAGAGATGAGGGCCATACTTTGCAGGGCTTGTGGCCATAGAATAGATTTTTTGATTTCTGTGAGATGGAGGATTATCCAAAGGCTGTGAGCAGGTTAAAAAAAAAAAAGTCGAAACATAAATCCTCCCAACGGTGACTCTGGAATAGAAATCAAATTCACTATGGACAGAAGAGTTTCAGTATCACCTCAAACTCAGAGCAAGGTGATCAGAATCAGTCCAAAAGCAATTGTAATTTGGCAACCTGAAAATAAACTTGTTTGTATCCTTATGCTTATTATTTTTTTTTACATTTTTGAGACAATAAAAGGGAGCTCGGATAGACTGGCCAGGGAGGCCACCTAGGATTGTTTCTGAAGGACAATAATAGCAGTTCTTGGGCGGATTTGGCCTTTCCATGTGTGGGTGAGGTGCCCTCAACAGAACCTTTCATTCTGAACTTCCAAAAGGACGCCTCTACCTTGCTTTTTTCGGAGAAATGAGGAAGAGCCCTGCTTTTTATTTTTCGGGATTTATTCTCTTGAGCTTAAACCATAGACTTTCAAACCTCGGTGTTCGGCTCACAACGTAAAAAACATCTTTACATCCACAGTTCTCCTTGATTGCCTTCTGAGCCGGCCCTGAGGATCCCTCTTCTTTGTCACCAGGATCGCTGCCTTTTCTGAACTGAGCGCGGGGAGGGCTGGAGGCAGGATAGGGGGATGGGCTCGGAAGATCGCCGTGACTGGATGGATTGGAGACAGGTTTCATCGTATGTGGCCGCACCAGTAAGAAGAAATGAGTCGGATGAACACAGAATTCTGTGAACTTTGCAAGTCTAGTTTGTAAAACGAGTCGGGAGACTGGGATAAGATTGTATTCTTAAAAAAAAAATCGAAATGACGAGAGCCTCTTTAAAATCCAGGAGGAAGATAGAAAAAATAACTATTGTTCCCTTACTGGAGAGATGCAGCTGGAGAGATAAAATGCTTAGCCAGAACTCGAAAGCCCTAGGCAAAGAGCTAGGGGTAGGCGAGAGAGAATTAGTATTAGTAGCAGTCAAAGTCACTCAGACGTATCCGACTCTTGCGACCCCAAGGACTGTAGCCCTCCAGGTTCCTCTGTCCATGGGATTCTCCAAGTAAGAATACTGGAGTGGGTTGCCATTTCCTTCTCCAGGGGATCTTCCCGACCCAGGAATCGAGCCTTCGTTTCCTACTTTGCAGGCAGATTGTTTACTGACTGAGCTAGGAGGGAAGCTCCGGAGCCACAAAAGAACCTGGGGCGGCTCATACTTACGAAGTTCCGGTTTTTAGAGAGCGGGATTTTCAAAGCTAACTGTTGCCTCTCGAACTCCGCAGGCTGACGGTTTACATGTAACCAAGATCAGAGATTCATAAAGTGCCCATAGTAGCCAACGGAACATCCTGTACAAATTTTACGAAGATAACTTTGAGCTCCAAGAATTGGAGTTAGATTATTTCAGCCAACGTTCAGTTAGGCTGCTGGGGACCTTTGTAAGCGGAACCGTTGGCAGAAAGAGTAGACAGCAAGTCGGCTACCTAAGTGCTTTGATAAATACGTGTGATCCTAAATACTGACTGAACGGCTAACATTCACACCAGTGCGCAGCTCTGATGGTGAAAACGTGAGGTGGCTCTGAATAGAGCCTTTGGGTTTGATAGTTATTACAAATTTATCTACTTGGAGCTGGTGTACTTGGTAACAGCTTTGGTGCCCTCGGACACGGCGTGCTTGGCCAGCTCCCCGGGAAGCAGCAGGCGCACCGCCGTCTGGATCTCCCTGGATGTGATGGTCGAGCGCTTGTTGTAATGCGCCAGGCGCGACGCCTCGCCCGCGATGCGCTCGAAGATGTCGTTGACGAAGGAGTTCATGATGCCCATGGCCTTGGACGAGATGCCGGTGTCCGGGTGGACCTGCTTCAGCACCTTGTACACGTACACGGAGTAGCTCTCCTTGCGGCTGCGCTTGCGCTTCTTGCCATCCTTCTTCTGCGCCTTGGTCACCGCCTTCTTGGAGCCCTTCTTCGGGGCCGGAGCGGACTTGGCTGGTTCCGGCATTACAACCGCAGTTTCTTCTGAGAAGAAATGAAATGGCGGCTGCGCCACCTTATTTGTAGGCAACGTTATGCAAATGAAGGCCTACTTTCGCAATTGCTGATTGGTTCATCTGCATGCAAATAAATGATTCCAGATCTGCTTTCTCATATCCTGTGACAGTTTTCCAGCAATGAGGCCAATTTTTAAATCTAGTTATCCTTTTAATAATAAATTGTTTCGTTTATAACAATTCAGACTAATTTGTTAATTTTAAAAACTAGGAGTCACTCTCACCAGTGTTTTGAAATTACCAAAAATGCAAAGCTCGAGGCCCAGTTCTGTCTCTTTGCCAGGCCCGTTTATACCTCCTTGAAAGCAGTATCGTTACATCTGAATCTAGATTTTTAGACCAGGGAGAGAGAAAGGAATAACTGAGAAGAAATAAACAAACTGTGGTCATCCAGACAGTTACGAGTACAGTGTTTCCTATTGTACACAAGATGCAGAAATAGAGCGTGAAAATAAAGGGTAGGGGGGAAAAGTATATCACTTGAAGGGAGATAAGAAATTTCATAGCTCATATGGCTACAATCCTTCGAATTGGATAGTTTCAAATTACATCTAGTTTAGCCACAAAGGAAGGTCAGAAATAGTTCTTCAGTCTACCCAGTGAAAAGATTAAACAGGCAAACACACACACAAACTAAAATGGAAGAACCCTTTGTTTAATGCCTGTATTTTAAAGTTTTTATTACCATCATCATCATCTTCGACTGAAACCAGTTCTTAGCTAATTCTTCCAATACCATCTATCTTTTCTGCAGAGAGGTGTGCTCCTTGAATTTGCCTTTTTTTCCCTAACATTCCCAGGCTCCTTAACCTTCCACAGACAACCCCCAACCCCTAAAGTTTCAAATTTGTGACCTAGGTGCGTAGCGCCACCTAGTGCCTCATGAAGGCAAACACAAACTCCTTCAGGTGGGAAGCCCCTTCACCACCCAGTTTCTTAGATATAATGTGAACAGGTTGATTGTGATTTATTTATTCAGCAATTATTTATTTAGCAGCATCTATCATGTTACGAACATTCTATCAGGAACTTCGGATGTCCAAACATAAGATTATAACAAATAGTATGAAGTCGAAGAGGAATAGAGACACTATGGAGGTCGGTCTTTCAAAGAAACAACTTTAGATTCCCTCTTTCCCTCAGACAATGATTTCCAGATACTGAAATTATCAGACTATAAAACAACAATTTACTGAAAGCTTAAAGAAATAAAAATCTGATAATGCAATTAAGGAACAATGGACAATCAAAACCAGCCTAATTTAAAAATTAAAAAATAGAACTTCTAGAAATCAAAATGAGCTATATTCCATAAAGATAAAATTAAAATCTACTGATAAATGAAACATTTAGGACCTCATATGCCCATGATTACACAACCACTAACTATATAAGATAACAGTTGACAGTATTAGCAGGAGAAGTTCAAGTTTAGAGCTGTTTGTCAAGCTTTCATTATATGGAGCTTACAAATTCTCATAGAAAACAAAAAAAATGTGTATGTTAATAGAAAATTTGGATAGCAGAAGTCAACAAACTTGATCTACCTGTGTGTGATTCCTGTACTTCACACATAGAGAATGTCCAATTTTTAAAGCACACATTTAATAATCTCAAAAATTCAACACTGGCTTTAGAAAATGTCACAATGGATACAAAAGAATATTTCACATATATGACACTCTTTTATCATAGTCTAACTAAAGAGCAATACAAAAGCTTTTTTCAGTATAATAAAAATAAAGCAGTCTTGATATATGCTTGGAAACTAAAAGCAAACTTCTAAATACAATGAATTAGAATATTATAAGGGAAACTATGCAATATTATGAGATAAATACAAATGGGAATAATACACATAAAAATTGTTGAATGTAGCTAAAGATGTACTAAAAGGGACATACACAATATTAAAAGCATACTTTAAAGAACAAGAATCACTAAAGATATACAAAGGTGTTCAAAACAACAAAAAGCTAGAAAAAGAACAAGAAAGTAAATAAAAATTAAGTTGAAAGAATTGGTCTTAGAATTCTTAGAATGTGTTGTAGTATTGTGAATGATGCTCTGTTTCAATTCCAGATAGGCCATTGCTAGTGTATAGAAAGGTCATGTATATTTTTGTGGTGCACATATTTACCAACCCTACTGAGTTCTTATCTGATTTCATTGTATGTTTATAGGTTCTCATGGATTTTCATGTAGAAATATTGTTTTAAGTATGTCAACCTTAAAATTAAAAAAATTTTTTTAAATGGAGATAATCCAGAAATAACAACCTTGTTCTTTGAAAGGACTTATAACAATAGACAAACACCTAGAAAAATCAATGAGGAAAAAAAGATTGTGTGTGTGAAAAAATTATACAAACGGAAAAAGGACAGTTGCTACCAAAAAAGAGATATACAGCTTAACAGAAAACAATAATTTTCAAGAAAAACTTAAGTAATGGGCTGAATAAACAAGTTATGATTATGGAAATAGGACAGGCAGTTAAGAAAAAATTTTCTTGTACTCTTCAGTCTAAACGATACAGGGTTTTACAAGTTTTGGTGAAATTTAAGTAACTGATAATCCCTATTTTACAGAAGATGTTTCGATAGAAAAATAGCTATCTTGTTTTCTTTTTTTTTTGTTTGCAAATTATTTACCCTTACCTAAATTGGGTAAGAATAACACAGAATGAAAGAAAGAGATGAGAAAAAATTATAGTCTTATTTTACTTATGGAATTCTTTTTCTTTCTTTCTTTTTTTTGGGGGGGGACCACAAAAAAAATCTATATTTTTATATTGGGGGGAGGGAGTAGAAAAGAATGTAGCCCCTATACTGGGCCCTGTTCAGTGGCAACTTCTTGTTCCATAGGGTTAAGGAAGATTTTGAGGAAATAAAAGTTGTTTGGAAAAATCCAGGTGTAGTTGCTTTGTATGTTGTGATGGGTAGAAGGGATGAAGTGAAGTGTGAAGGCCCCTCACACCCTCCATCTTGCCTCAGACTATGTCCTGGAACCCTGGGGCAGAGAAAGCGCCACTCTCATTTCTGCTTCTTGGGATTGTTGACGGCCACGTAGTGATAGAGAACGACAAGCAGGAAGAGCGACACGCCCAGCATGTTGGCGAAGATGGTGATCATTCTGATCAGCTGGGCTCGGCTCCGACGCGGTCTGGGGAATAGCTGGAGGTAGGAAACCTGGACCGGAAGTTTGCAGCCCCAATTCCTCTTTCTTTTTTTTAAAAGCTCTATTTAGAATGCAAGCAAATGGAACCCAAGAGATAGCATTATTTTAAAAACAATAGTATATTATGTCGGGTTTATTATAAGAATGGAAGAAAATTTTAACATTCAAAATCTGCCACTGTAAGAAATTAATAGCGAAAAACTGTTATCATTTGCACAGATACTAGGAAAGTATTTGTTAGAATGACATGCCTTCATTATCAACATTTTCAACAAACTAGAAGGATAAGGAGAAGCGACTCACTTCATAAGGAGTAGCTACAGTGAGCACAACATTTAATAGTGTAATTTTAGAAGGATTCCGTAAGTGTAAAAAGACAAAAGCTTTCTGGTACTACTCTTATGCAACATAATACCGAGGGCTTGGCCAATATACATGAGATAAGTACAAGAAATAAGAAGAATAAGTATTCAAAAAAAAAAGACATTATCCTTATTGTTTGAAAATAATATGTCATTGTAAAAATTAACAAGAATCTATAAACTATTAGATCTTCCTGAGCATAAGAGGGCTACTGAATATATGAGTACCACATAAAAATTCATGGCCTTTCTGGATTTGAAATAGAAAATTCAGACATTACTGACAACAGTATAATACATTCTAAGGATTCTAAATCCAAGAAAAAATATTTCAGATCTGTATAAATAAAACTATGAAATCTTGAAATAAAAACAAGATTCACTCAAACTAAGAGACAGATATACATTAGACCTCCTTCCTCAGTGATCAATGCAAAGAAATAGAGGGAAACAATAGAATGGGAAAGACTAGAGATCTCTTCAAGAAAATTAGAGATACCAAGGGGACATTTCATGTAGAGATGGGCTCAATAAAGGACAGAAATGATATGGACCTAACAGAAGCAGAAGATATTAAGACTAGGTGGAAAGAATACACAGAAGAACTATACAAAAGAGGTCTTCATGACCCAGATAGCCACGAAAGTGTCGTCACTCACCTAGAGCCAGACATCCTAGAATCTGAAGTCAAGTGGGCCTTAGAAAGCATCACTATGTACAAAGCTAGTTGAGGTGATGGAATTCCACTTGAGCTATTTCAAATCCTAAAAGGTAATGTGAAAGTGCTACACTCAATATGCCAGCAAATTTGGAAAATTCAGCAGTGCCACAGGACTGGAAAAGGTCAGTTATTCTAATCCCAAAGAAAGGCAATGCCAAAGAATGCTCAAACTACTGCACAATTGCACTCATCTCACATACTGCTAAAGTAATGCTCAAAATTCTCCATGCCAGGCTTCAAAAATATGTGAACCGTGAACTTCCAGATGTTCAAGCTGGATTTAGAAAAGGCAGGGGAACCAGGGATCAAATTGCTAACATCCATGGCATCATCAAAAAACCAAGAGAGTTCCAGAAAAACATCTACCTATGCTTTATTGACTATACCAAAGCCTTTGACTTTGGTATAGTGGATCATACCAAACTGTGGAAAATTTTTAAAGAAATGGGAATACCAGACCACCTTACCTGCCTCCCAAGAAATCTGTATGCAAGTCAAGGAGCAACAATTAGGACTGTACATGGAAGAACAGACTGGTTCCAAATTGGGAAAGGAGTATGTCAAGGCTGTATATTGTCACGCTGCTTATTTAACTTATATGCAGAGTACATCATGAGAAATGCTGGACTGGATGAAGCACAAGCTGGAATCAATATTGCTGGGAGACATATCAATAACCTCAGATATGCAGAGAACACCACCCTTATGGCAGAAAGTGAAGAGGACCACCCTCATGGCATCTGGTCCTATCACTTCCTGGCAAATAGAGGGGGAAACAATGGAAACAGTGACAGACATTAATTTTGGGGACACCAAAATAGCTGCAGATGGTGACTGCAGCCATGAACTTAAAACATGCTTGCTCCTTGGAAGGAAAACTATGACCAACTACATTAAGCATTGGTTTAAGTCTTTGTAGGCCAAGTCAAGAAGAACACTCAGAGTAGCCCGGTTTACTGCTAAGTCAATTCAGACATGTATCTCTTCGACCCTATGGACTGTAGCCTGCCAGGCTTCTCTCTCTATGGGATTTTCCAGGCAAGAATACTGGAATGTGTTGCCATTTCCTTCTCCAGGTAGCCTGGTTAGTTCCTTCTAAAGTGACAGTAGCTCATGCAATCATTTAGAGCCTGGTGATACAGAGGCTATGATTCCCGGCTTCCACTGCAGGCGGTGCCAGTTTGATCACTGGCGGGGATGGGTTGCCATTTCCTTCCCCAGGTAGACTGGTTAGTTTGTTCTAAAGAGAGAGTGTCTCTAATGCAATGATTTAGAGCAAGGACTCTGGCTCTAAGCTTCTTAGGTCAGAATGCCATTTGCCATTTATCACTTAGATGATATTGGATACATTAAGCTCTGAGTGACTCAGTTCAGTTCAGTTCAGTTGCTCAGTTGTGTCCAACTCTTTGAGATCCCATGGACTACAGCATGCCAGGCCTCCCTGTCCATCACCAACCTCTGGAGCTTACTTAAACTCACTATCGAGTTGGTGATGCCATCCAACCATCTCATCCTCTGTCATCCCCTTCTCCTCCTGCCTTCAGTCATTCCCAGCATCAGGGTCTTTGACAGTGAGTCAGTTCTTTGCATCAGGTGGCCAAAGTATTGGAATTTCAGCTTCAGTATCAGTCCTTCCAATGAATATTCAGGATGGATCTCCTTCAGGATGGACTGGTTGGCTCTCCTTGCAGTCCAAGGGTCTCTCAAGAGTCTTCTCCAACACCAGAGTTCAAAAGCATCAATTCTTAGGCGCTCAGCTTTCTTTATAGTCCATCTCTCACATCTATACAGGACTACTGGAAAAACCAAAGCATTGCCTAGATGTACCTTTGCGGGCAAAGTAATGTCTCTGCATTTTAATATGCTGTCTAGGTTGGTCATAACTTTTCTTCCAAGGAGCAAGCGTGTTTTAATTTCATGGCTGCAGTCACCATCTGCAGTGATTCTGGAGCCCCTCCAAAATGAAATCTGTCACCGTTTCCAGATTTCCCCATCTGTTTGCCCTGAAGCAGTGGGGCCAGATGCCATGTTCTTGGTTTTCTGAATGTTGGCTTTAAGCCTACTTTTTCACTCTCCTCTTTCACTTTCATCAGGAGGCTCTTTAGTTCTTCACTTTCTGCCATAAGTGTGGTGTCATTTGCATTTCTGAGGTTATCAATATTTCTGCCGGCAATCAATACATACAGCTAAAATAGCGATAGTAATGTTTCATAGTTGTGTTAGGAAGATTAAGGTAGTTAACATCTGGAAAGCACTAGGAAATGTGTACACCAAAAAAAAAAAAAAGCATTTTTTTTTTAAGTAAATAGAAGTAATTGGAGATGGTTGTGTGCTACCTGCACCCAAGATTGCACCGTGTTTTGCGGGCCTCACTCTCTTTTACCTTCCTGGGTCCTCTCCTCAATAAAACTAACAAAAACAGTACCATTATTTAAACAACGTAAAGGATTAGAACCTTTGGTAGAACGGTTTCATCGTTCTAGTTATATGGTATATTAGAACGTTTTCATCAATCTAAAAGTTCATTTTTAATTCTGATTTTAGAAGAAATTAAAATATATTCGTTAGCCTCTAAAAATACTATGGGCTGTATGCTCCGTGTCTACTCTAGCCTAATGAATGTAGGTCTTTCATGCATCTGAAGATGAAACTTAAAGCACACAGTTATTCAAGTAGGAAACAATAATGACGTACACATACATAACATACACCCACTTAACCCTCAAAGTGCCCTAGACATATGAGAAAAAATACGCAGGGGTGGCGCAAGCAAAGTGTCTCGGGGACTAGTTATGAGGGAATGTGCCTTTCCAGAATAGGTTTTGAGAGGAGGAAAAATTTAAGAGTGGTGATGTCTTGTTTCTTGGTCTTCAAACAGCTTGGTTCTCCGTTTCAGGAAGTGAATGCCCCCTTAGACTGCTGGGGTCTCGCAGAGGCTGGGGATCGGCTGCGTCTGCGCACCAGTACGGGGTGGTCACGAGAAACCCGGGGGGCCGAGAGTGGTGGGCGGAAGCCTATAGCGTAGTGGCGACTTCGTCGGGGAGCCGAGGGTGATGTACACGCAAGGTGGGGCTCCAGGAAAAACAGCGGAGCATGAGGTGGGTTGAGAAGACCCTGTGAGGGAGGCGATGTGGAGGGGCGTGGCCCAGGGGGGCAGACAGAGCTGGGCCGGGAAGGCCCACACTCCGCTTTCCACTCTCAATGGCCACACCAGAAGGAGGTGCTAATTTTCAGGACGTGCCACTTAGTTGAAACTCAAGGTGATTTTCCAGTTTTGTGTGACTGGTAGTATCATCCCGGGTGGCCCAGTGGTAAAGAATTCACCTGCCATGCAGATAGATCCGGGTTTGATCCCTGGGTTGGGATCCCGGGAGGGAGGGGATGGCTGCCTTGGGGTTGCAGAGTCCGACACAACTGAAGGAGTTTCATTTTTTTTTTCTCCAAGTGTGACCCCGGGACCAGAGAAATTAGCATCACTTTGATAGTTTAGAAACGCAAATTATTGGTCCCCACCCCAGATCTAGTGAATCTAGCAAAACTGAGGTGGGGCCTAGCAATCTGTTCTTAAAAGTCCTTCAAGAAGCACACACTTTTGAGAGTGCTTCAAAGTAATGTCTTCCCGGTAATTCAGGTGTTGAAGGTGACTTACCATTTGTCAGCTTAGATAAACCAAGTTGTTTACTTTCGAGTTTGTTACCAAAACCAAAACAGTTCTTAGGCTTTACCCACTCAAAACTTAATGGCAGAAAATAAACTGAAAAATGAATAAATTGTTTGTATAGAAAAGGATTCTCTAAGGAGAAGGATTTGAATTAATAAAAGGTGAATTCCAGTTACCCACAGGTTTTATTAAATGTGGAATCTCATTTACAGATGTTTTGCCATTCTCTCATTTAGACTTCCCCTACCCAAGTGAGTAGGTGGTAAATAATAAATTTCTAGTAATTAGGCCTGTGACAGAAATAAATTCTATCTTCCTGATTTAAATAAAAATAAAATGAGAAAGCTAAAACACCTTGTTTAGGCTCTTCCACTCAGGTAATGAGCTCCTTCTCCTTTGCAGATAAATCAACGTGCAATAAATCAAGATGGGTAGGATTTTATTGGGATATACACACTAATCAATTATTTCAGGCAGATCAGACGTCATACTTCATAACTTCTATGGCCAGATTTTCATTTTCAGTTACTGTTTGCATTCATTTCTTCTCTGTACTCTTATCTCACCCCTGATTGAATAAACAAAAATGGTTTATATGTTAGGTGCCATTTTACCATCAGTATTAATATTTGCTATACAAAGAAGAGGGTTCTGTTTACATATACTTCTATAATGTGCTATGTGGAATCTCTGCTCCAATGTTACCTACACTTTATTAGCATTAATAGATAATAGTCATTATTAGCATTAATTGATAATGACTCAAACCATAGGGCTTCCCAGGTGGCTCTGCGGTAAAGAATCTGCCAGGAGATAAGGGTTGATCCCTGGAGAAGATCCTCTGGTTGGGAAGATCCTCTGGAGGAAGAAATGGCAACCCACTACATTATTCTTGCTGGAAGTGTTTGGAGAGCAGTTAGTATAAGTCAAGGAGAAGACTGCTGAAGTTGCTCATCTGAATAAAGTACAAAAAATAGTCTTCCATAGACATAATTTCTGGATTCATAGTTGATTTAAACATGCAAAAGTATGTGATAGCACAGAAATAAGAAGCAAATACTTCTAGAACTCAAGTTATAGTCAATGATAAATGAAGTGAAAGTCACTCAGTGTCCAACTCTTTGAGACCCCATGGACTGTATAGTCCATGGAATTCTTTAGGCCAGAATACTGTAGTTGGTAGCCTTTCCCTTCTCCAGGGGATCTTCCTGACCCAGGAATCGAACTGGGGTCTCCTACATTGCAGGCGGCCTTTACCAAACTGAGTTATTGATTCAAAATTGTAAAAATGTAGTTTTTCTTGTGACTGTGTGCAGAATTAGCCTTATTTGAAGAGATATGGCCTTTTCCCTTTGCTGGAATGTGATCTGTAGGCTCTTGGAATGTATTGCTGGATAAAAGATAAGAATATCTGTGTGTGCCATGAGGCCTTGAGCTACACTGGGTAGTCTAATAGAGTCATTTTTGTTGGGTTCTTTGGGTCATGCCATATCTAAACTAGATCCAGAGGAAATGGGTACTAAAGATCCAGTCTGGACACCAAGGCTTGATTGAGATTCCCTAGTTAGCAACACATATTGTGTTTCACACATCATTGCAGGAAGGTATTGTTAACAGTTGGTGACTCTGCTGGAAAAGTACTACTGGACGCTCCGAGTTTGGAACGCCCTTAGAGTCTCATCCATGTCTCTTCCCTTTGCTGATTTTGCTTTGTGTCGTTTTGCTATAATGAACCCTAATCTTGAGTATAATAACTTTCAGTGAGTTCTGTGAGTCCTTCTGCTGTTGCTGCTGCTAAATTGATTCAGTCGTGTCCGACTCTGCGCGAATCCATAGACGGCAGCCCACCAGGCTCCCCCGTCCCTGGGATTCTCCAGGCAAGAACACTGGAGTGGGTTGCCATTTCCTTCTCCAATGCATGAAAGTGAAAAGTAAAGATGCTCTGTCGTGTCCGACTCTTAGTGACCCCATGGACTGCAGCCTACCAGGCTCCTCCGTCCATGGGATTTTCCAGGCAAGAGTACTGGAGTGGGGTGCCACTGCCTTCTCTGTGAGTCCTTCTAATAAATTATATCATCTGCGGGTAGTTTTGGTGAGAACCATGAACCCTGAAGTTGGTGTCAGATACGAGTACAGTCCTGTGGACCATCCTTTAGCTTTGCCATTATATTACAGTGGTATTAATATTACTATATTGCTTTTCTCACTAAAAAATTGGGATAGTTTTTTTTTGCCTTAATTTAATGAATCTGGTAGCTCTCGCGTGAATCTAAGTCTATTCACCTGCAAATTTCCAAAGAGTGATAAACACTTAATCAGGCTTTGGTGAAAGATAGAGGGATATGAAAGCAGTTAATTGTAAGCATTCTTGACAGTCTTATGAAACTGAGAACTCCTTGAAGTCAAGGACAACCTTATTTCTCCTTTCATCTCAAGTACCCATGTCAGTGACTAGCCTAGAGACATTCAGTGACTATCTCTTTAATAAATTGATTTATAAATAAATAACTTGCCGTGGTACTATTTACTAGGGTATTTTGACATACATCAAAATCTCCTTATAAACCTTCATAGCTTAATTCTTTGGTTTCTTCTTTTACCAAGCTTCTGCTAACCCTTAATCTGCTACCTTACATTTTTTAAACATTGTTTTTGCTTTCACTCAGTCATCAATCTTCACTCCTGTATTTTAAAAAAAATTTTACCTTCTTAAACTTCTTATCAATTTATAATTTCTTTAATTTTTTTCTATCGTGCTATTTTCTTCTCTTTTCAAATGCTAAAGTATTTCCTGGGATTATAATTTTTTATTATATTTATTTTCTTTAATTTGTTTTGTTTCAAAAAGATCAAACCTATCATGCATTCCAAAACAACCATGCATCAGAGATTTGCTTTACTGTTGGTAGTTTAGGATTTCTCAGCTGAATTAATTCAGTTCATTCAATATTTTTTTTTAAGAATGTACTACTATCTGAGATAATGTTTTATTTAACATATAAGGCTACTATTTTGTCCTTTACCACCTCAGAAAAAGGAACTATCAGGACATCATGTGGGAAAGTTTTATTGACTTTGCCTCTGTAGAAACTGGTCTATTATAGTCTATGTTGCTGGAATTCCTAAAAATCTACTAAGTGCGAAGGTATTAAGTTTGGGTGATTTTATAGCTTATTTCTATCTAATCTTTAAAGCACAAATACTTTTTACATTTAAGACTTAAAGCATAAAAAGAATCATGTGGTGGTTTTAAAATATGTACACAAATTCTTTTAATAGCCTTACCTCAAAAGATGGATCCTAATTCCCCTTCTGAATTAATGCCAGATTTAAGTGACTTGCTTCTAATGAATAGAAAGCAGCAGAAGTGTCAGTGTGTCAAAATTAGGTCACAAAGGCATTCCTGCCATTCTCTGTCTCTGATTTCTTTTTCTATGGGATAATAGCTACTGTGCTTTGAAGCAGTCTCTTCCATCCTCTGGAGGAACTGAGCTCATGCCAACAGACACTTGTCTGGGGAATCCTCCAGCTACGGTCAAGCTTTCAGTTGGCTGCAGTGTTTGCTTACTTCTTGACTTCAAACTCCCCAGAGACCCTGAGTCATAACTACCCAACTAAGTTATTTAAATGAAGGACAGGAAAGCCTGGTGTGCTGCAGTCCATGGGGTCGAAAAAACTTGGACACAACTGAGTGATTGAACAACAAAGTCATTTCTGGATTCCTGATCTCAGAAATTGAATGATATAATAAATATTCATTGACTTAAGCTGCTCAGTTTGGAGATAATTTGTTAGACAGCAGTAAGTAATAAAAGAGAACCCCCACAATGAAGTTTATGAAGCTACCATAAGTTTAAGGACAAAATCTGATGAAGGCAAACCCAAAAGAGAAAAATCATAGAATGATTTTATGTATGAATAGTAGAGGATTTTAAATATCCATGTAAAATTTTAAAATTTATCCAGGCACTATTTAAGATAAAGATACAACATGACCAAATAAGGGACTTCCCTGGTGGTCCAGTGGTTAAGAGTCTGCTTGCCAATGTGGGCGAGGCGGGTTGCATCCCTGGTCCAGGAAGGTCCCACATGCGGAGATGCAACTAAGCTCATGTACCACAACTACTGAAGCCCGTGAGCCTAGACCCTATACTCTACAACAACAGAAGCCACTGCAATGAGAAGCCAATCTGCTGCAATGAAGAACAGCCTCTGCTTGCTGCAACTAGAGAAAGCCTTTGAGCAGCAAGAAAGACCCAGCACAGCCAAAACAAAAAAAGAAAAGAAATGACCAAATAAGATTTGGCCTACAACCAGAAATATGGATTAACATTAGAATATCTATGTGTACTTTGTTGCAACAGGTTTAAGGAGAAAAAGCACATTATTTCATCAGATGTCAAAAATTCATAAATCACTCCTAATAACTCATAATAGAATTAAAAGGAAATTACATTAATACAATAAAGACTACTCACACATATATGGATATGTATTATTATAAAGCACAAACTACCAAAGCTAGTTCCATGAAAAGGAGGGGAAAATGGTGACATCTGCTAGCATGTCTAACATGGGATAGTTTGTGATTTTAGCTAACACAATAGTTTGATAAAAAATAAAGAGAAATTGTTATTGGAAAGGATATCAAACATTTTTTTCTGTGCTAATGATAGTATTGTATGAAATGAAAGTCAGGATAAGCCATTAGATATTGATTAACATTAAAAGAAGTTAGTAATTAGCAAGATACCAAATGCTTGTAAATAATCCATCACTCACCTCCACCTCATGCTAGAATTTCAAATAGTGCGTTTGATCTGATGCCATATGTCCACCCAGAAGATCAGCATTAAATTTGTAAGCATGTATACGGTTTAGTTCAGTGTCACACAGTAACCCTTTTTTGTTGTATCATTTCACTACATTTTATGAGTAATCCATCAATTCTAAAAAATTATGGGTCCTGATCATTTAAATCTCAATTCTGCATCATTTTGTTTGTCCTGCCACTATCTTTAGATGCATGCATGCCAGACAGTTTTATTACCAATTTCAGATCTCTTAAACTCATTTTTACATTCCTCCCTCTGCATTTTGGATAATTTCTTGAGATCTGGTTTACTATTCATGAAAATTCTTCAATTGGGTCCAGTTTACTATTAAGCTCATCCAGAAAGCTTTTAATTCTGTTCTCTCTATATAGAAAACAAATAGAAGTTCTAGAAATATTTTTTTTTTCAAAACTAAGTGATTATTTTTTGTATTCTCTTAATCCTTCACATATTTTAGTTTTTCTTCTGGAAATATATTAGTCACTTGAAGTCTGTATCTGTTAATGCATGCTTTGGTTTCCATTGCCTGTTGTATCTTGGTCATGGTGTCTTCGACTGATTTTGGTTGTGAAGCTGCTCATTCATTTTCTTGGATATATATCTGTGGGATTTATTTAGGCCTAAAATGAAGCTTACTCTTTCAGAGAGGATTTGTGTTTGCTTTTACCTGGTGCTCAGGGGGCACCAAAACAGTTGGGGATATTTCTAAATTAAATTCTCAGCCTGGGTGTTTTGAATCCCTGTTTTATTCTATTCAGGCTGAAACAAAAAAGTGTGAACCCTGGCTTGAATTCCAAATTCTCAGCAGTGAGTTTACTTGCTCAGCACCAAGTTTCAGGACAGATTCTTTGCCCTCCATTATCCACTGTGAATGAATGTGTGTATTTATTTCTAGTTCTTTTTGGTCTGGTGTCTCAGCTTCACTGGGAAAGTTCTTATCATGCTCCCCACCATGGCCAGGTTTCACCTAACACCCTAAAAAACAAAGCCCAGGTTTGGGTAAAAATCAGCAGAGGTGCTTGGGGTTTCACATGGGCCAAGCCCCTGACTGAGTGTTCCTTCTGGCTCTTCATTGCTTCATCCTCAGCCCACGCTCATCTACCTGGCAATTTTCTTGGTTACCTCTATTGATTCTTTTCCTCCCCGCCACTCCCTCCTAGCCCTCCGGCCCCAGCCTCTTCAGATTTATCTTCTTGACAAAATGCTATTTCCCAGAAGGGAAAGCGCTTATTTCTGTCCTACCTAGTACACATTCTACCAGGAAGGGCTTTCCTTTCCTTTCAACTTCCTCTCCGCCCCTGATGCTTGGGAACACCCGGGAAAGCAGAAAGAGTGGTCAAAAGGGGGCCTGAGCCGATTAGACAGACGCCTTTACCGATGGAGAGAATGATAACCAGACATCTGAGACCCAGCATACTTTAAAGCTGAATGCTGCCCTCAAAGGACTACAAATTAAATGGGACTTTCTGGGAAAGAAATTATAGTAGCTGACAGGATTTGAAAGCTTCCTTTCTCTTTTCCTCGGTGTCTTTAGGATACAGCGTAGGCTCCTCACCGCAGAAACCGCACCAGTTACAAAGCAAGGAAACCAGAAAAAACCATTGTAACATTTCTGTGAAAATTCATTGTCTTCAGCATTCTTCCCCTCCCCGAAATACATGTATCTGTGGTTTAAAAATGAAAAAAAGGAAAAGAAAAATGGAAAAGCTCTGAACTAAATTAAGTTGATAAAGAGCATGCTCTTTCGTGTTCTGGGTAAGGGTTCACTGCCAAATTCCAGATCAACGTCAGGGTCAACTTGGAGACCTACGTAAGGAAAAGAGGGCTGTACCTTAAACGGCATTTTCAGGGCAAATTGATAAATGGTTTCGTGGTATCATGGTTCTATGTAACTACTTGCCTGTAGTGGGCATGCAGTGCATGGCATGTATTGTCTAGCTTGCCCATAGTAATTCTTAAGCAGATGCAACAGAACCTTAAAGAATGCTAGTGAAGGTTGAAGTTTGGTAGAAATCAGAATATAGCCTTTGTAATGAAAGGATTACAACTCATTTGTTGAAAACATGCGTGGCTCTTAAAAGAGCCTTTGGGGTTAGGTGTAAAGACGCTTACTTGGCAGGTTTACTTGGAGCTGGTGTACTTGGTGACAGCCTTGGTGCCCTCGGACACGGCGTGCTTGGCCAGCTCCCCGGGAAGCAGCAGGCGCACGGCCGTCTGGATCTCCCTGGATGTGATGGTCGAGCGCTTGTTGTAATGCGCCAGGCGCGACGCCTCGCCCGCGATGCGCTCGAAGATGTCGTTGACGAAGGAGTTCATGATGCCCATGGCCTTGGACGAGATGCCGGTGTCCGGGTGGACCTGCTTCAGCACCTTGTACACGTACACGGAGTAGCTCTCCTTGCGGCTGCGCTTGCGCTTCTTGCCATCCTTCTTCTGCGCCTTGGTCACCGCCTTCTTCGAGCCTTTCTTTGGGGCTGGAGCGGACTTCGTGGGTTCAGGCATCTTAGCGATAAAAAACTGAACAGTTCCGCTAACAGCTAGAAAAATAGTTGCCTAGAGTGAGGTCACATTTATTTATAGACGCGGTATTCAAATGAGGTTCCTAAGATCTCGCTCAGGATTGGATTAATTTTATTGTGGCGTCATAAACACGAATGTAAATGAGTCTAACAGGTCTACTTTTTCATTGGCTGTTTTCCTACTTTTCTTTGACCCAATCACAGGGCCTAGATTAGGCTACCCATAGCTAGTATAAATGGTCTGTTCAGGAAACTGCGTTGTGCATGTCACAGCTAGCAGATGCAAGTAATTGAGAACGTGCCAGTTTTAGGTTTGTAACTAAAGGCAACAATTGTTTACTTGTGTAGCGCAGAGAATTGGCTCGAGCCCCGCACTTAGTGGCTGTCTTAATATCCTCATGGGGCTGGTGGGCAAGCTCGATATGAGCATTATCCTGCTCCCTGGGGTAGGTAACCAATGGACAGCTAACCTATCATAGCCACCACTTCACCATGTGGGCTGGGTCGCTTGTAAAACTCACCATCCCGTCTCTTCCTCCTCTACCAGAAGCCCTGATGAATTTTTATTACAATAAAGATACTGAGGCGTAATTCTCCTGCAGATGTCCAATATGTCCTTTTTAAAGAAAATGTGCAGGTAACCCACTCAATGACTAACCACCTCTTGTACAATAGTAAACACTTAAATTTCGCACTTGGGGTTTACAAAAACGCAACGCAGAGCCCGGGAAACCTCTATAGTTACTTACCCCAAACTTGTGCCCGACTTGATCTTGCCACTTGACGCAGTGCTGAGAGTGTACGTCAAACCAGCCCACTGTCCCGTGAGCCCTGTGCCGGTTCAAATAGCTAGGCACAAACCGGTTACCCGTCCACTCCCCCGGTTCGCTAGCACTATCCTCGAGTTGTAAGTAAACTGCTGTTAAGACCCACCTCCCACTCGAGCGCGGCCCGCCCCCTACTTGCTGCCTTTTCCGCCCCGCCACGCCCCCTTTAGCGTGCAACAGCTCTTTTCGTGAGATCTTTGGGTGGCTCTGAAAAGAGCCTTTGGGTTGTGTCGAGCTTCGAAGCCGTAGGCCAAAGGAACTTCCTATTTCTTCTTGGCCGCCGCCTTCTTTGGCTTGGCTGCCTTGGGTTTGGCGGTCTTTGGTTTAGCCGCCTTGGGTTTCACCGCTTTGGCCTTCGCTGGACTCTTGGGCGCCTTCTTCGGTTTGGCTGCTTTTGCTTTTTTCGGACTCTTTGCTTTTTTGGCTCCTGCAGCCGCAGCAGGCTTCTTCGCCTTCTTTGGGGTCTTCTTGGCGCTCTTTTTGGGGGTTGCCGCCCCGGTGGCCTTTTTCGGCTTCTTAGCTGCTCCTGCGGGCTTCTTGGGCTTGGCCGCACCCGCCTTCTTGGCTTTGGGCTTGGCCTCCCCGGTGGCCGCCTTCTTGTTGAGCTTGAAAGAGCCGGAGGCCCCGGTGCCCTTGGTCTGCACCAGGGTGCCTTTGCTCACCAGGCTTTTGAGACCCAGCTTGATGCGGCTGTTGTTCTTCTCCACATCGTAGCCGGCGGCCGCCAGTGCCTTCTTGAGCGCAGCCAGAGACACGCCGCTGCGCTCCTTGGAGGCGGCGACAGCCTTGGTGATGAGCTCGGACACCGGGGGCCCGGACGCCTTGCGCTTTGCAGCACCTGCAGCCTTGCGGGCCTTCTTTTTCACTGGCGTTTTCTCGGCGGGGGCCGGAGCAGCGGGCGCAGCGGGCGCAGTCTCGGACATGTTGAAGGCGGGCGTGAGTAGAGCAATTCGAGCCGGAAGCAGAGGTACTGGCCGGGACTCGGGCCGCGCCGCTGCGCCCGCCCGTTTATATAGGGCGGAGCTGCGCCGTGATTGGTGCGCTGTCCAGCCCGCCTCGCTGGCAGCCGCAGAGTGTCCTCTCGGATCCCGAGTTGTGTTTGTTACACCTCAAAAAATGCCAAAAATATCAAAATTCTCTGCATCGAATTGCCCGATTTTTCTCAGAAAGTGATCCCCGAAGTCTCAGGCTTTACGCAGGTCTCAAATTATGAGAAAAGCACAAAACCTTATGCCAAAAACCTGCAATATTTCCCGCCGTGCTCGTCAAATTTCGACTCAGAGAAACAAAACTTTCTATTTTCTTCGTAAATTATACACCGATCTTAAACTGTGGAGTTTTCTGACCTCTCAAATATGATTCTCCAAGTGCTTAGGTTCTTATGTGTCCAAAAACCATGTCACTGACATTAAGATTTTTATTATAAATCTGCGCTTAAGTGAGGGAAGTAACACAGGCTCCTCGGAGAGTCCTGCCTATTGAGCCGAGGGCATTTGAGTTCATCAAACTGGTTTAGTTTAATGCTAAACAAATTATTGCACATGTGACGTTAAATTTTGGACCCCTGGGACATCAACCTATGCAGCCATGGTTTTATTTGTGTCTGCAGCGTCTGGATTTTTAAATAATTCCTTAGGATAATTCTCTTCCTTTCTGCTCCCAAGGGTTGGGGGCGGGGCTGTTGCTTCTCTTCCTCTGGACAACTGATCCAGGACTTTAGATACCTTGAATTCAGGATATTTGTGAAGGAAAGGGAATCCAAAACATAGGGTACACAGATGGAAAAGGGTTAATTTTCAAATAACACACAGATGTTGCCCATAAAGTCACTCGAAGTGGCAGTGCACTTAAATGATATGTCTGCAGTCCTACTGGATTCTTTTGGCATATGCTTTAGAATCAAATAGTAATATATTCTTAGGATTGAAATTCAGGCATTGATCCTAAGGGGAACTAAATGGAAAGTATAGATTGTAACATATCTATTCCCATTACTAGAGAAACTCAGACCCTGATATCACTGTATAGCTGTTGAGTGACTAGTCCACACAGCAAATATGGCTTCAGTCATGAAGATTAAGGCCCTTTTGCTTCCCAGCACTCCAAAAAAAGAAAATAAGTTACATGTGGTTATGAATGGTCTTGCAGGAGGGCATGCAACCCATTGTAGTATCCTTGCCTGGAGAATCCCATGGACAAGAAGCCTGGCAGGCTATAGTCCATAGGGTTGCGCAGAGTCGGACATGACTGAAGCGACTTACCATGCAAGCAAAATTGAAAGACAAATTCAGATTTCCAGCTCAGACACAGAGCTTTGAGGAATCATCCAAGTTAAATCTTTATTCTCTGAAGACATTCTTTGCAAGGTCTTCAAAAACGTGGTTTCATTTAGGTAGTACATGTTGGCAATCCCTAAAGCAGTACATGTTGGCAATGAAAAACTCAACTAAAGGAATTCTTCCTGGAAAATGGTCTGTATGGAATTGCCTTCAAAATTTGCAGGTCATGTGCTTGAAAGACATGAAATTTTGCCCAGTGCTGTAAGGTGATATGATTCAATTCTGTGGGTGTGGCTGGTTGTAACAGCATCAGACATCAAATTAATGTTTAGTTCCATTGCCCCCAGTTTCCTCCACACACAACAGATTCTACCTCAGAAATAAGAGGATACAGATATTTGATACAATAATGACATATCTCACAACAGTCTAGTCTAATTTTTAATGCTGAATATGATATAAAAGACATATAAATTATCGATATTTTGAATGACTTACCATATAGACATTTTCAATGTAATTTGTGCATGCTAGTGAAAAATAAATTTATGATTTCATATATATTAAAATAAAAGGAAATGAATAAGGTTCTAAAACAAATCAATTGATGGTTACTACAGAAACTGATATTATGGATATTTTATCTCAGAATAGTGGGGTTATACTCATTTTCAATGACAAAACCACTCCCCTAAATAGTTGAAATCAGCAGAACACACTAAAATTCTCTGAAATTCCTCACTTTATTCTATGTATCCCTAACTAAATCAAATTTTGAGGCACTTAGATCCTTCATATTCTGTGATCTTTTAAGTCATCTATGCTCATGTACTATGGTGCAATATGTTTTCTTTACATAAAACTATTTGACAGAATTAAGGAAGACATCAAGGATCTGCCACTATCACATCAAACGTTTATTTGAAATAAAAGTAACACCAAAATGTTCCATTTTCCAATTGATCTATCAGTTAAATCAGAATTACATAGGGTGTTGGTATGAGTGTGTGTGTGTGTTGTAAATGTGCTTTAAATATAGATAGATTCCACAGTCTTGCCCCAGATAATTCTGAATTCTCCTGAGAAGACTCCTGTTAAGAAGTGCATCCAGGATTCCAGCGTCCAGCTATCTGACTTCAAAGCATTTGCTCTCAACACACGTGTTTTTCAGGCTACAGGTCTGAACAATCATTAAAGGTTGTGAAATCAAGTTACCAAGTTTGTAGCACAAGGTCAAAATGTTTCCTTTTTAATGAACTAGAATAGAATACAAAATATCAGAGCCCAGTACATGTAGTTTCAGTTGTCTACACAGCTTTTTTTTTTTTTTTTTCTGCAGTTCAGGGCATGCAGGATTTTATCTTTCTGACCCAGGATCAAACCATCACCCCTGCAGGGGAAGCACACAGTCTTAACCACTGGATCACCAAGGAAGTGCCACCTACACAGCTTTTTTGACTGTGTGCTGGGTGCCCCCATGTAAAATGTATTTCCTACAGTACAAGTTCTCATGGTTGGATTTGGAGAAGTCTTCCTGAAGCAATTTCTTGAAACTTTATAGCCATTAAATATTCTCAAGTGTATTAATCTCTGATGAACTAAAAATAGTGACTTCCTATTATTGGCTTTTTAAAGTCTCTAAGAAACTCTGAGTCATAAAAAAATAGGACCACTCTACACATAGTTCTATTTTGAACAAGATTGTAACTGTGCTAAGAGGAACTTTGTGATGTGTAGAAAAGCTGAAAGGAAAGGGAGGCTTATACTTGGTTCCTTTACTCCAAAATTCTGGGCTCTAATCAAGCACTTGATTCTGGACTTTTCTACTTTCGTAGGTTACCATGATTGCATTATTGAAGACAGGGTTTGGGGAAGAGATACTTTTTTTTGATAAACAAATTTTCCCTTCTCCAGCTTCCTCATAGGAGTGTTGTATGAGCACAGCCAAGATAACGCTGTGAAGACCACCTGTAAATCACTGTCTGTTGGAAAAGACTCCCCTTTGTGGACTCTTTAATAGTCACACTATCTTGGCTTTTGGCACAGAGCTTTTCTGGAAAACTTTTCTTAAAATAGGCTATATATTATTTTATAAATTGTTATTCTTTTTATTTAATTCAACAAATAAAACAAAGGGAGAGGGCATATCCATGTTTGCAGCATTGTTTGGAACTGTAAAATATTGGATGAATGTTAATATTCACATAAAAAAGTGAATAAATTAGGACACATGTGCACAATTGGGTAATATGCACCTACAAAAATGAATCAGGACAATCTCCATGAGCTATTAAGGAATGAATTCCAGGAAAAATGGTTAAGTGAAAAGTCAAATGCAAAAGAGGATCCATAGTATGATTCCCTCTGTAGAGGAATGATGAAGACATAACAAAATACATTTTTTTGTTCATTTGTGCAAAAGATATACAGGAAGGATAAACCAAAAATGAAAGAGAATTGTTATCTCTGAGAGTGGGGATTATAAGGCAATGGGGGGAAAGGAGGAATGGGAACAGAGTCATGGTGATGAAGAGGCAATGACAATTTTCTGAGTATGTCTTTTTGTATAACTCTGACTCTTACAACTATAGTAATATTTCATATACCAGCAAAACAATCACATTATTAAAAGTAATAGGAATGGGGGAACTCAGAATGGAATGCAAGCCCTAACAAATGAACCAAAATGTATTAAATTAATAACACTAAAGGGATTGGGAAGGATTAAAATTAAATAACTAGAAAACAGAATCTTGATTGGATACTACAAGGTTAAGCAGTTATAGCCTAGTAGGAATTAGCACACTTGGCATACAATCTTTAGTTTTTAAGCATCATTCTTCAATTAAAGAACCCAGGGGCCCCTGGAGAAGGGATTGGCTTCAAGACTGGAGTATGAAAAATATAGGGTGGACTAGGAATATTTTGTGGTGCCAGAAAGTAACAAGTTGCTTAAAATAAAAATGAAAATGTGTTGAAAAACGTTGCAAGCCAGTCTAAAGCTGGTACGGATTGAGCAATAAAATACAAATGGATAATATTGGATTTTAACTCACAGATAAAATATATATCCATAGATAACATACATACATAAGGAAAGCAGACAACTCTTCCTTGTTGCAGTTAAGTTAAAATTAAGAGGTGGAAGCTAAAGTTGAGTGAAATTTGAAGGAGAAATCAGGATTTGTATAGTCTCAAAGTATCCTCTTCAATATGTCTCTAGTACAAGAGAAAGGAAATAAGTTTATAGTGGAGAAACCTAGATGCCACCTTAATTGAGTAAGGTAAACCTCACAAGTAGCAGACACATCAACATCATGAACTCCGTGCATTGAGAAGGATACTTCATCGTTTTTGTGATATTTCCTGGCAAAATGCAGGATGAGAAAAGCAAATTCAAACCAATGAATATTTTAAGAAATCAGGGCTTACTTGGTGGTCAAGAGGCTGAGTCTACCTGCCAATGCAGGGGATATGGGTTCAATCCCTGGTTCTGGAAGAACCCACAGGCCACTGGGCAACTAAGCTCATGCACCACAACTACTGAGCCCATGCATCTAGAGCCCGTGCTCAACAAGAGAAGCCACCACAATGAGAAGCCCACCTGCATCAATGAACACCCAATTCAGACAATAAACAAAACAGAACAAAACCCAGAAAAACCAAATAATGATCATCAATACTCCAAAAATGTGAAGTGCATAGAAAGAAAGGACAGACTAAGGGATTATAGACTGGAAGAGACTAAGGACAAACATTAAGTAAATTCAGTGTGAGATCCTGAATAAGACTCTAGAACAGAACAAGGACTTGGTGGAGAAATCTGTGAAATTTGAATATAGACTAAAGTTTAGTTAGGAATACTGCACCAATGCCCATTTCCTATTCTCCAAGACTGTATAATGGTTATGTAAGAGGTTAACATTAGGGGAAGCCAGTTTGAGGGATATAAGGAAACTTTCAAAAACACTATCCTTGCAACTTTCTTGTAAATCTAAAATTAGTTCAAAATAAAAGTTTCCTAAAAAAATATTTCTGTATCTCACCATGTTATAACTCTTTTCATAGAAGGGAGAAATATACCTAAACATGGCACAGATTTGCAGAAGGGGTGGAAACATAGATGGCTTTTATTCTTGTGTCCAAACTTTTAACAGTTTTTCAAAGTTTCTATCAGGCTTTACTGTTAGCAAACAGAATGCTTATTTAAAAACAAAATAATGGGTGCTGAGTTTCCAGACATCTAGGTCTTATCTCTCCTCTTTTTGTTCTTTATCTGGACTTTCACTGAAATTGTATACTTGCTTTTTTATTTATAGATTTATCACTTATATATGTATTCATAAACAATATGGTTTAGCTTGTCCTGATTTTAAAATGTATATATGCAAAGTCATATCTGGAGTAGTTTGCTTTTATCCCTGAGTAAGTTCGTCCCCAGAAAATGTAATGGCACCCCACTCTACTACTCTTGCTTGGAAAATCCCATGGACAGAGGAGCCTGGTAGGCTGCAGTCCATGGGGTCACAAAGAGTCGGACACGACTGAAGCGACCTAGCAGCAGCAGCAGCAGCAGCAGCAAAATCATCCCTCTGTGTTATACTGATGCAGAGAGTTCTAGTTTGCTGATATGCACTGCCTTTTAATATTCCATTTTTACCTGTGCACCAATGTATTTATCTAGTCTACCACTCATGGACATTCTTGTGGTTATATAACATAGCAGGTTTAATTTCTCAAAAACGGTCACGACAGTTTCTCCTGACCCACATTCACTCCTCTATCAAATTTAATTCTGGTCCCACCTTGAATCTGAATGACCTTGTGACAGCTTATTCCAACAGAGTGTGGAGGAGGGGAAGCTGTGGGACTTTCATGGCCAGGTCTCAAAAAGCAGCACGTCACCTGCTTTATTTGCTGGAACCCTCAGGCTTTGATCTCTGAATTTCAGTGATTCTGAGGCCCCCATGTAGTGAGAAAGCCAATCTATGTATGGAGATAACATCTGGACACTCCAGTTTGTCTCTGTAATCTTTGAACCATCCTAGTTTAAGGAGCAGCAATGTGAGAGAAGGAATCTCCAGCTGTTTCCAGCTTCCAGTGGTCAAGTCTTCTCAGCTGAAGTCCCAAATATCATGGTATAGAGAGAAACCAACTTCACTCTACTGAATATGAAATCTTGATTTGAAGAATCTATGGGTATAATAACAGGGATGTTGTTTTAGGTCACTAAGTTTTCAGAGCTTTGTAATCTAAACAATAATAGTTTCAGTTTACTTTCAAAAGCTATTAGCTGGCCAGTTACTTAATTTTTTAAGAACTCTTTTTGACTGTAACCTATATTAAAAAAAACACATTTTTCATTATACAGTCACACTCACGTGTACTCACGCTTGCCCTAACCGAGTTTTTGAAGAAGTAATAGATATTCCTTTTAAATGA
Organism: Antilocapra americana; assembly: GCA_007570785.1. NCBI lineage: Eukaryota > Metazoa > Chordata > Mammalia > Artiodactyla > Antilocapridae > Antilocapra > Antilocapra americana. The sequence goes on from ML664180.1 coordinate 2,276,922, forward strand.
AATTTGCTCTGCTGTTTATTCTTCTCATCTATTCCCTCTTCTCTCTTCTCTATTTAAGTTCAGAAAAGATGATCACAGCCAAAGAAGTTGACTTCATAAATAATAGGTCTCAGCAGATTGAAGGTGTAGTTTAAAAGGTGATCTTAATCACTTTATTTATTTTTTTTTTAATTTTTTTTATTGGTTTTGCCATACAATGACATGAAACCGCCATGGGTTTACATATGCTCCCCCTCCAGAACCCCCCTCCCTCCTCCCTCCCGATTCCCTCCCCCTGGGAAATCTCAGTGCACCAGCCCTGAGCATCAATCCTGGGCTGGCGATTGATTTCACATATGATAATTAACATGTTTCAATGCCATTCTCCCATATCATCCCACCCTTGCCCTCATCCACAGAGTCCACGAGTCTGTTCTATACATCTGCATTCCTTTTGCTGTCTCTCATGAGGCAGGGTTCTCACTGCCATCTTTCTAAATTCCATATATATGCATCAGTATACTGTATTGATGTTTTTCCTTCTGGCTTATTTCACTCTGGATAATAGGCTCCAGTTCCGTCCACCTGAGTAGAACTGATTCAAATGAATTTTTTTTTTAATGCTGAGTAATATTCCATTGTGTATATGTACCACAGCTTTCTTATCCATTCGTCAGTTGATGGGCATCTAGGTTGCTTCCATGTCCTGGCTATTGTAAACAATGCGGTGATGAACATTGGGGTACACATGTCTCTTTCAATTCTGGTTTCCTCGGTGTGTATGCCCAGCAGTGGGATTGCTGGGTCATATGGCAGGTCTATTTGCAGTTTTTTAAGGAATCTCCACACTGTTTTCCATAGTTGCTGTACTAGTTTGCATTCCCTCCAACAGTGTAAGAGAGTTCCCTTTTCTCCACATCCTCTCCAGCATTTATTGCTTCTAGATTTTTGGATTGCAGCCATTCTGACTGGTGTAAAGTGGTACCTCATTGTGGTTTTGATTTGTATTTCTCTGATAATGAGTGATGTTGAACATCTTTTCATGTGTTTGTTAGCCATTTTTATGTCTTCTTTGGAGAAATGTCTGTTAAGTTCTTTGGCCCACTTTTTGATTGGGTTGTTTATTTTTCTAGAATGGAGCTGCAGGAGTTACTTGTATATTTTTGAGATTAGTTGTTTGTCCATTGCTTCATTGGCTATTATTTTCTCCCATTCTGAAGGCTGATCTTAATCACTTTATACCTTGTAGAATATGTATACATTTCAATATCTTATATATATTTTACTTTATACACAAGCCCACACACATTTTACACTCTAAACTCAGAGTTAAATTGTTCTACACTGGCCTAAGGCTGAGTAAATCAATAAAACCAAAACAAAAAATATGGAAAGAGTCAATCTAATAAATGCTTCTAAACTTTATTTGAATGTTGAAGCATATGGAAACTCCAGGAACCATTGTTTCCAAATGAAAGCCTGAGAGAGGTTAGTGACTCACCCCTGGACTGCCAGAAAGGGAATTCTATTGTACCTGGAGGGAAAATGTCGTGGCAGAAGGTACAGGTGGAGAGTAGTTTGGATTTGGGGAAGGGATGGAGGATTTGTATCCTTTCTTGGCCCAGAAGAGCTTAGGAATAAAAAACGTAAGTGTCTACATATATACTCTTGAATCAAAACACAGATCTCTTAATCCTGGCAAGCTCTTCTGTCAAGAAACTGGACCCTATGAGAAAGAATGACTTCAGTGGTATTAACTACCTTTCTATTAACCTTAATATTGGACTCCAAATCACTTTCCTAGTGAATCCCTTCACTATCTATTCATTCAAAGATGCTGCTGATGTTTTCAAAAGAGATGGTTCAATGAACAAGAACAGATTGCATTTAGGCTGGGGTATGTTTTCTCTCTTCTTTTTCTATCTTTATCTATACTACTTCCTATTATTTCCTCACCATCCTTTTACATTTCCCTCCTCATTCTCCCTAACTTCATGTACTTGCTGGCTTGTAAATGTAAGGTTTATCCACTTACAGAGGATTGTTAACTCATAACTAGCTGTGGTTTGGCATGACAATTAGACACACTCTTGTATAGTTATCTATTGATGCATGATATGCTATCTCAGAATTTAATAGTTTAAAATAATAACAAGCATGTATTATCTCACACAATTTCCATGGGTCAGGAATTTGGGGGTGAATTAACTGGTAGGTTTTGACGTGAGATCTCTGATAAGACTGGAGTCATATTTACTTTGAAACAGTCACCTGAAAACGTGACTGAGAATAGGAGAGCCAATTCTCCCATGGCTCACATGGCTAGCAGGTCAGGGTTGGCTGTTGGCAAAAGGCTTCAGTTCCTGGGCACATGTACCCATTACTGAGCTGCTTGAGGGCTCAATCCATCACAGCTGGCTTCCGTAAGAATGAGTGATCCAAGAAAGGGCAAAATTGAAGTCACAGTATCTTTTATGACAGAACTTCAGAAATCACAATATTCTCTTAGTTCCATAGGTCAGTCCTATTTAGTTTAGTTGTATGCACAAGTGGCTGCATATCAGATGAGAATTTCCAGGGCCATGTTGGACTCTCTGGCTATGACTGTCCTGGAGACAAACAGCTTCATTTCAGACCCCAATTCTAGCACTTACTCAGTTTGCAACTTTAAGATATTTACTAAATTCTATTTCTCATGTTTAAAATCTGGATGAGGATAGTACAGTTGATTTCACTTTTACTCCCAGTATTTTGCTGCCCTTTTGGGGAGGATTATACATCCTTGCCCATTGGTATGGATTTATAATATGCCTCCCCCTGTGAGGAATACATCGCCTCAATATCAGTCATCACCATGGGAATTGCTTTGGTTGATAAAATGTGAATAGAAGTGAGGTGGATCCACATACCAGCAGAATCTTTACAAGCAGTGAGATCTCTTTATGTCATCTTCCTTAAGTCTGGGTCCCTCCATGAAGAAAATGTGGAGCAGAGCCACAGCTGGTCTATAAAAAAAATACAATGTGAACCTGAAATAACCCTTGCTCTTGTTAGTCACCATGTTTTGGTGGTTGTTTGCTATCTAATCTAGCAAAATCTAACTGACATAATAATTATCTACTCAGTAGGAGTACCTTAAGATTTGATAAAGTGTTTTTGAAGTGTTTATAACATTAAGACATACTAAACAACCCTATGTGTTACCTTTTATCTATTAACCTATTACTGTATTTATACAAACCTAAGTTCCCATGAACTGAGTTTGTAAACCATGACATTAATTAGTTTATCAGAGCTGTATTTACTTTCTGGTCTGTGCTGTGTGCTGTCCTTAGTCATTCAGTCGTGTCCGATTTTTTGTGACCCCAGGGACTGTAGCCCACCAGGCTCCTCTATCCATGGGGATTCTTCAGGCAAGAATACTGAGTGGGTTGCCATGCCCTCCTTCAGGGGATCTTCCTAACCCTGGGCTTGAACCTAGGTCTCCTGCATTGCAGGCAGATTCTTTACCATCTGAGCCACCACTTTATGGTCAGGAAACCAAAATACCGATCAGAGGATGCCTTTTGAGTATAGAGTTAGAGTAAGGGATATTTTCATCCAGCAGTAGTCTCCCAATCAGTCAGTTCTACCACCCTGAGGACACTTGTGTACCATGTTTTGTTTTGTGGAAAAGAAACACTGAACAAGTTACCATTCTACAAACTCTTCTTTTTCTAGGGAATCACCAATCTTCTTTTTCTCACACTTGCTTTTATGTGAATTTTCCAGACTCATAGTAATCATGATATTCCAGTGTACTTTATGACAATTACAATATCAGTATAGTCAGTTACAGTTTAGAATATTGCAACATACTTCTAAAGTTTACCGAAGAGTAAATACAATGTGGTAGGCACTGTTCTAAGCACTTTACAAATGCTTAGTCACTTAATTCTTATGATAACCTTACGTGCTATGATTATCACCATTTTTCAAAAGACAAAATTGCATCCAAAGACATTAAGCAACTTGCCCAAGAACTTAAACTAAGAGATGTTACCTGTGCTGTCTCTCCTTTTGGTAAGATAATTCCATTGATGACTTCTACCATCCTTTATAAATTGTTTTTATACCACATACAGTGAAATTTTATTCTCATATTTTAAAGCTTTATTTCTAAGCACTATTCTTTAGTGTGTTAGGTTTGGGGTGGGGTAGTAAGAAACATGAGAAGTAGAATTTAGTAAATTTCTTAAAGTTGCAAACCAAGTATTCTTTAGGTTTGGGATGGGGTAGAAAGAGTAGGAAACAGGGAGCCATTTGTAGGACAACCTACTTAGTTTATGAAGTCATAGCATAATCCACAGTAGCTTTGAGAGAGTCAATTCCTAGGCAGGTTGATAAGAAGTCTGGGGTCTGTGAGGAGGAGCAAGGGGTCTGGGGCTCTCAAGGAGGAGAAAAAGGCAAACTTTTTTTCTTTAATCCGGGAGCTGATGATTACCCAACAAAACAACTCAGTTTAAACTCTGAACTAAGGGTTATATAACAACAATGTATCCTGCTTGAGGACATGTTTCTCCTTGAGAACCTTCTGACTAATCCTGTTAAAATGTGTATTATGGGAGTGGGTCTGGTGAAAGTGAAAGTGAAGTCGCTCAGTTGTGTCTGACTCTTTGTGACACTATGGGCTGTAGCCTACCAGCCTCCTCCGTTCATGGAATTTTCCAGGCAAGAGTACTGGAGCAGTACTGCTATTTTCTTCTCCAGGGGATTTTCTCGACCCAGGGATCAAACCCGGGTCTCTGGCATTACAGGCAGACACTTTACCATCAAGCCACCTGGGAAACCCAATCTTTGTATTAGTTCTAATCCTTTCATCTTAAAATGTAAATTGTGGGAGTGTGTCTAGAAAGATCTTTACAACCTTGAGACTTTTTTTGGTTTATTGTAGTAACCAATTAAAAAGTATGTAACTCCCTTGCTAAGACTAGTGGGGGGGCACTCTCTGTCCCCTTTTTGATGCCTATGTCAGAAGCTTTCTCTGTCCCTTTTAATACTTTAATAAAACTCTGCTATACAAAAGCTCTTGAGTGATCAAGCCTGGTCCCTGGTCCCAAAGCTAAATCTTCTTCAGAGATCATGAATCCAACATCATTCACCATAAGCCATCAGCTTCCCCTTTAGTTTCCATCAATGACCCATCTCTTCTGTGATGTGGACAATTCAGGCTTTTAGATTTTTTTTTCTTTTCTTCTCCTTTCAACCAATACTGGTCTCACATAAAGTATCTCCATACACTTACCAACCAAAATGTGGTTCCTAAACTTTCCCTATGGGGAAATTCTGGAGCCCTTAAGATTCAGGGGTTTAAGAGAACACAGATGTCAAAAAGCTTCTCCCTTTGTAAAACATGAATCTTGAGCCTACAGTGGTGAAGCTGCATCCTGAAAAAAAACACCCTCCATAGAGCCAGCAGCGTGAGTGCTAGGGCAGATATTTTTATTGTTGTTTGGTTACTCAGTCGTGTTCAACTCTTTGCAACCCCATGGACTACAGCACACCAGGCTTCCTTTGTACTGTCTCCTGGAGTTTGCTCAAACTCATGTCCATTGTGTCAGTGATGTCATGCAATCATCTCGTCCTCTGTCATCCCCTTCTCCTCCTGCCTTCTATTTTTCCCATATGGATATCCCAGGACAGATAGTGGGAACCACAAACATTTTAGAAAATGCTGCAAACACAGCTCTGTGTACGAGATGCTCAGGGAAGACCAATGTGTATCAGTTGGGTTCAGCCCCACTGTCTGTCACTCTGTTAGTACAGTCCAGTTAGAAAATTGTTCTAGGGGTTCACATAGGAGGAATCTAATAGCAGTAATTAGATAAACAGATCATGAAAGAGTTAAGGAACCAAAAGAAAGATGAGGAGTAGCCAAAAATAAGCAGCTGCAAGAAGTTGCCACTTCTCCAAGGGCTAGAGGGACAAAGAGAAAAAGAAGTGCCACCATCATCCAGGGGTTGGGATGGACTCCCAGTGAAGCTAAAATGACATAGGCTGATGAGATGGGAGGTGAGACCACCAACAGATCAGCTCTCTAGTGGGTCTGCAGCCATACAGGATCAGTAGGCTGGATTCCCAGGAAGGAGAAATTCCAGGGTTTTCCCAGGAAGCAAAGCAAGAAGGAGAGAAATATCTTGGTCTCATCAACATGTTCTATAAGTGCCTCCCATTGGCCAAGTTTACTGGAAACCAGTGAGCAAGAAAGAAAGTGAAGTCACTTGCTCATGTCCAAGTCTTTGTGACCCCATGGACTGTAACCTACCAGGCTCCTCAGTCCATGGGACTTTCCGGCACAGGTGCCAGCGTGGGTTGCCATTTCCTTCTCCAAGGATCTTCCCTACCCAGGTATTGAACCAGGATCTTCTGCATTGCAGGCAGACACTTTACTGTCTGAGCCACCAGGGAAACCAATAATGTCAGATCTTCACATATGGCCTTCATTGTGCTTGTGTTTGTTAGTTGCTCAGTTGTGTCCAACTCTTTGTGACCGCATGGACTGTGGGGAGTCTCCAGGCAAGGATAGTGGAGTGGAAATGCCATTCCTTTCACCAGAGGAACTTTCTAACCGAGGGATCAAACCCTGGTCTTCTGCATCGCAGGCAGGCTCTTTACTGTTTGAAATACAGGAAGTCCTAAAAGGATTGGCAGTGGTAGGATTCAAACCCACACTCCCAGAAAGACTGGAGCCTTAATCCAGCACCTTAGACCGCTTAGCCAGGCTACCACTCTGAAGGAGAATGGGAGCCTGGGCAATGTAGTTTTCAGTGACAGATAGCCAACTTGGAGGAAAAACAGGCAAATGATGGGAAACAATCAGAAATTCAAACCAATATTTCTGCAAATCTGGTGTCTGAGCAAGAGACACTGCATCTGCACTCAACCACAGGTACACTTCCATTTTTAAACACATTGGATCAAGAAGACAGTTTCAGCCTCTTTTAATCAGATGTGATACCCAGAACCTCTGACAGAAGAACCCCAATGATCCCTGCTTTAGAGGGTTCATACTCCTGGGTTATCCCCTGTTCTTGAGTATGTGCTGATCTGGTGACTTGCTTCTGACAAATAGAATATGTCAAAAGCTATGATGTGTCATTTTTGAGATTAGTTTCCAAAGGGTTGTGGCTTCTATCTTGAGCTCCCACTTGCACTCTCTCATTTGCACATTTCCTCAGAAGACAGTCAGTTGCGAAGTAATGAGCTCCCCACATGACAAGAAGCAATCAACAAAGGACTTGAGGACTTCTAAGAGCCCTTGAGAAACTGAGTCCAGCCAATACCAAAGTGCATGGGTTTGCAAGTGGATCAATGCCACACTGAGCTTTGAGATGTCTGTAGGCCTGGCCACATCATAAATGAGAGACGTGAGAGATCCAGAGAACCCAGCTTACCTGAGCTCACATCCTGAAATTGCCAAGTCTGGATGCAGCAATAGGTAACAGATAATCCAGATGAAACTGATGGGTGTCTTTTCAGGGGCTCCAAAGAGCTCCAGTGCCATAGTCCTTTCTGTATTAGTGCAGAAAAGAATTCAACAACAGGCAAAGTGATAGACAAGAATTGATTTACTTGTGGGGCTGGTGGCCCAAGTGGGTGGGCAAGGGAGTGCTGTGCCCCAAAGACTTTCTGGGCTACAGTTTTATCATCAAAGGAAACGTGGTTCAGGTGGGAGGGAGAAGAACTTCTTTGTCTTTCTTGAGTAGATGTCATGTTTCCATCAGCTCCTGCTCCAGGTTGAGCAGGGGAGTTTTTTTCTTCTTTGTCCCTACACGGTCAAACTTTGTCTAATAATTTATTAATATATTTTAATGTGTTCAGAGGGTATGTCCTAGGGATCATTGACTTACTGACCTCACTGGACAGGATGTGGGTCTCATGCCACCATTGTTTTATTGTGTGGGACATATTCCATGCTTCTGTTGTCTGGTTTTGCTCCTAAGCAAGCCTGCTTGGTTTTGTGGCTAAGCAAACCTGCTTTGCTGAGTAATCATTAACTTACAAGGGTCTCCTATATTTCCTCTATTTATAGTCCAATAGTGGGATCAACTATTTAACCACCTACTTTGTCCATTTACTCTGCCCCTATCTCAGGGATAAACCAAAGACATAAAAGGGGAAATAAAGGGAAGAAAAGGCATCATTTTCAGTGTCTGTTATGTACCAGGAAGATCCCCTGGATAGGAAATAGAAATTCGCTCCAGTATGCTTGCCTAGAAAATTCCGGACAAAGAAGCCTGGCAGGTTATAGTCCATGGGGTCACAAAGAGTCAGGCACGACTGAGTGACTGAGCATGCATAGCACCAACATACGTACCAAGCCCATTGTTCCCACTTAATCTTTACTTCTGTCCTCTGACTTGAGTGATCATCATTGGTTCTGTTTTCCAGACAAGGAAGCTGAAGATGAAAAGGGACAATAATTTGCTCAAGGTTGCACAGTGTTGAAAAGCAAAGACTTGATGGATAGCCAAATTGCTGTTTTTATTATCACTATTTCACACTGTTCCTGAACTCAAAACAACCAGTTTTCAAAGTTGCAGTCATTTCATTTGTGTTGAGTACAAATAAAGAGAAAATTGTTTAAAATAAAATGCCTTGTTGCTTTCTTAAAATTGTATCCCCCACTTCTTTCTTTCCCAGAATATCATAACTCACCTAAACTTTTTAAAAGGAAATTTTAAAATAAAATTTTAAAATTTTATTTAAATTTTAAATAAAAATTTTTATATGGCTGCTCCTTTCTGCACTTAAAGATGGAAGTGTGCCTATGGCTGAGTGCAGATACGAAGTCTCGTGTACAGACATCAGATTTGCAGAAATATTTGTTTGAATTTCTTGTCTCTGCCATTCACCTGTTTAACCTCTGAAGCTGCTGTGTGTGACTAGGAACTACATTTCCCAGGTTCCATTGCTCTTTGGGCTTCCCGTAAACGTGACCAATGGGAGACATTAAATGTTGGTGAGACACGGGCGTTTTTTAGCTAAAGACCAAAGAACAATATAAAGTTGAAGTAATAAGTAACCAAATGAAATCAGAGCCTTCAAAAAGACAGTTTTGAGCTCTTTGAGCTACTAGAGTACTGGTTTCATTGCTTAATTAGATAATTATTGTTATGACAATAGCAACAAACAACAACTACCTCTTTTTGAGAGTTGCCTTTTGTTGGGCACTCTTCTGAGATCTTTACCTATATTCTCTCATTTGCCTTCCCAGTAACACCATGAAGCTGATTCAGCTCTGTGTGTCTTATTCTCATTGGCACACCTCCCCGATCTGTCCATTTTATCAGATACATGTACTGAGCAAGTTAGGTAATCTGTGATTAAATAAAGTTAGTGTCTTATTTTATTTATAGAATGAGTATTATAATCTAATGAAATGAGGTAGAAACCACATTCCATCCAATCCAAATCTAGTTTAGATAGCTAGCAGTAAATTTGGATAATAATGAATATTTATTGATTCTGAGGCATAGCTTCTGTGTCACAGGTGCAATCTAAGCAGCATAGTTCCTACTGATGGAGCCAGAGGACTGCTCTGTGACAACAAAACACAGATGCCACCACTGGAAACCCCAGCTGAGCTTGTATTTCCTTCGTGGGTCCCACTGGGGCATTCGTGGAGAGCGGTGGTGGGAGAGTCTCTATGTATTTCAGCACAGACCACCTAGTTTGAAAACAAGGTACTTTAAAAAAGTGCTCCTTCAAAAGTAGTTAATGCTAGATAGAGAGGAAAGAGACAGGGAAAAGATCAGACAAAAGGAAGGATGGGGGTATACAAAGGGTTAAATCAAAAATTTCAGAAAGAGCGGATGGTTTGTAGCTCTCATGGAGAGCGTTTGGGAAGATGAGACTCAAGTGGTTAGAATAGTGATTAAAAAGTGCAACTCAGCCATTAACGTAAGCTGTGCAGATACACTCCTTTCCACTGACCCCCACCCCTAGAGGTCATTAACTCCTCCTAACAGGTCTTCCTACTTCTGGTCAGCAGGCACAGTGTGGCTTGTGTCTCCTGGAACTCATGGGCAGAAGTCAGCGGATGCATGGTGCCTGCTTCCCTGCAGCTCTGAGTCACATGCCAGGGAAAGGAACAGCCTGATGCACAGAGGGGCAGTGCTCCAGAAGGGGCCCCAGTGTCTGTGCTGTTCCTGTTCATAGAGGGAGCATGAGAACAGACTTGCATGAGGAGAAGAAACATTTTCTGTGTGGGTGTCAGCTGGGAACGCCAGCCTCCCAGCACCTGGGAACATTGGCTGATTCTCCCACGGGGAGAGAAGCAGCCATTGTTCCCAATTCATTGCCAGGCAACCAGAGGCAGCCCCTGGGGTCATTGGTTAAACAGCTCTGCTTATGTTCTGGTAGTGCCTTTGCTCATGGTATTCCTAGCCAGGCTGCACCGATAGTCCACCCTCCCAGCATCGCCATCTGCAAGAAGATGGTTGCCCTCCCAGCAGGCATCTCTCCCATCTGGGAGTAGGAGGAAATTTAAGGAGGGTCTCACTGAGAAGGTGACATTTGAGCAAAAGCCTGAAGGAAGTGAGGGGTGAGGTGAGTGAAATTGGATGAAAAGAGTTTTCCAGGCTTTCTCATAAAACTTGGAAAGTCGATATATGAAGTCAACAGATGGGAAACAATACAGGAATATCCATAGTAGGTGTGGATCATATGACTGCGGGAATTAAATCAGCCTGGGGACATGGGGCTCATTTGGGAGGTGACACAGAACTCTGTGGGCTTCCCAGGTGGTAAAGAATTCACCTGCTAATGCAGGAGATGTGGGTTTGATCCCTGGGCTGGGAAAATCACCTGGAGGAGGCAATGACAACTCACTCCAGTGTTCTTGCCTGGAAAACCCCATAGACAGAGGAGCCTGGCGGGTTGGACATGACTTAGTGATTGAACAACAGCAACAACAAACAGAACCCTTTTAGGCAGGAAAACAGAACAACAGTGTGAGCCAATGTGTGTGGATGAGATAGAGGCATAGATAAAGAGAGGGATGAGAAGTATGAAAGTACACTTACGGGGTAGAAATGAAGGGTGTTTAAGGCAGTGATGTGCTGGTAAATGTTTAACAACTGGTGCTCCAGGAAAACTCCCCACATCTTTATTTGTAGTATTTGCTAATGATTGTCATATAAGTACTCCCACTATGGCCAATTCCAGGTTACTGAGGTTGCACTGAACACAGAATAGAAAGCAAGAAAAGTTCAAAATGACATGTAGATTTTCCACTGGAGGCCTGAGAGTTGAAGATGTTGAGGGTAGTATGTGGATGTCTACAAACCACTGACATATTTTGTGGCTGCATACAGACCCAGGGCCCCAATCTCTAAATTCACAGCCTGAAGGACTGAACTAAGGGAAAATCAAAGTTTCCTTTTGTGCTCTCCCCTTCATTTATTCTTTCCTTTCACAGAGCCAGTGTGTCTAGGGCCCTTTTCCTTAATGGATTTCCACATGTTCTTTTCTCTGCCAAAGTTACCCATATGGTATTCAGGTACCCATAATGGTTGATTCTCCATATCCAAGGAGTCAAGTTGAGCCAAAAAATGGAGCTGGCAGTTTGAAGCATCCCTGTCTTAGGAGTCTCTACTCTTGCAAAGGTGGCTCAGCTGAGTTTGAAATGCCCACCCAATCCACTGGGGCTGCTTCTGCACCTGAAATAGACCTGGTGGGACCTGAGGCGGTGCATGTACTACCATTTTGAAACCATGTCTGCCAGGACCACTCCTCTGGAAGCTTCCTCCAACCATGGGACCATGACGGACTGGCTACCAGAAGCAAGTAGCACTCTGGTTTATCACAACCACAGTCACTTTAATCTCTGCAGATGGAAGCCAGCATATGCAGACTTGGAAATCCCGACATCCTCTCTGACTTCCCACCCTGTGAATAGATCAACAGGTGAAGGTGGTAGATTATTTTGATACATACTTCTATCTTTACATAAGTTTTCACATGTTTATATGAGATTTTACAAGGAACAAAGTGATTTCTCACGTGTTGTCTGTTTGATTGGCTTTTCAAAACCCTGGGAAGTGCTATTATCCCATTTTACAGATGAAAAGCATGATTTTTCAGGGATGGCAGATGACACACCCCCCTTGTCAGACACTTGAGAAACGATGGAGCTGGAATACAGACTTAGATTATTTTTCTTCCAGACTCCCATTTCTTTTCAGAATATCTCACTGCAGGTCTGTGTTATGTGTACATACTTGTAGTTATGTATGTATGCACAGATATACCACTTTGTACAGGCTTATTATATAGGGACTTTTAAAAGATGAAGCTGGGTTGCTTTCTATTAATCTAGCCTTATGAATTCATCAGCTATTTCTTGAGTGACTAGAACATGCTAGGCAATGTCAGACTGCAGCTAGCAATACAGCATGGACCACCCAGGCCTCTAGCCCTGCATGCACAGACTTTAGAGTAGCAGGTATGGTTAAAAACCAGACCTTGACTGCAGAGGAAAGAGCAGAAGGGGCAAAGGAGAAGGCAGATTGGGAAGGTGTGCCTTCTAACTCCTGTGTAAGGAAATGGCCATTGAACCAGGCAGTTAATGAAACTCTTCTTCCCTCTTGGTATATTTCATTTCTTCATGCCAGGCTGGAATTTGAGGAGCCTGTTCCTATTCCAATAGTTTATATACTACTCTCACAAAATAAGTGGTGTTGAAAAATTAAATAATTTTATTTGTGCTGTTCTTTAGAGTTCCAAACAATTTTTTCATTCTCATAGTTACTTAAGGTACATATTACCTCCATTTTACAGATGAAGAAACTGGGGTTCAAAATGAACTTGACTAAGGCCACAGTTTTTAAAGATAAGAACTTTAAGTCCAACCCAAGAATGACTTGAATTTCTCTTCACTTTCCACCATCCCAGCAGAATATTAGAGCAATTTCCATTTTGCTGGGAAGCAAGGTATGTTATTCCAGTATTGTTTTGTGTGCCTACCAACAGAGGACAGGTTACATAAATGGTGAGGCATCCCCACAGTACAAAAACATTAGACAATGCACAGTACGCTCTGTGTTCACATCTGGAAAGTTTTCCCAGATATATTGTTAGAGAAAAGAGCAACTGTAAACAGTCAGCTATGTTTTAAGAACGAAAGTTGGAGATAGGGGGAAATAAAAAATACATTCATGCTTGACTCACACCAGCATGAATTAACAACAGGCAAATATATAAGGAAAATAACGTTACTTAGGGGGCAGTGGGGCAATCCAGTAAAGGAGTGCATTCTCAACATATGCCTGGTTATTTCGATTCCTTTGAACCCTCTCAATGTATCCCTGGTAATCCGTTGGCTAAGACTGTGGGCTCACCTTGCAGGGGGCCTGGGTTTAATCCCTGGTCAGGGAACTAGATCCCTCATGAAAGAAAGAAAGTGAAGTTGCTAAGTTGTATCCCACTCTTTGCTACCCCATGGATGGTAGCCTGTCAGGTTCCTCCATCCATGGGGTTTTCCAGGCAAGAATACTGGAGTGCGTTGCCATTTCCTTCTCCAGAGGATCTTCCTGACCCAGGGATCAAACCCTGGTCTCCTGCATTGCAGGCAGATTCTTTATCATCTGAGTCCCTTTAAAGAGCCCAGATCCCACATGCTGCAACTGAAGATCCTGTGTTCTGCAACTAAGAGCTGGCAAAATCAAATAAATAGATAATTTTGAAAATGTATTACTTATTCAAGAAATTAGATACATTTTGTACCAAAGATATCTTCTCCACAATAATAGTTCCCATCCCTCCCCTTTCACTCTCCTTATCCCCAAGACACACAGTACACACAATGATAGAAACCCAGAGTAAGTTTTTAACAGAAAAAAGTTTTGCAGGTATAGGATCAATCAGTGATGTCAGAACACTGACACCAATCCATTTATTTCTGAGCATTTATGAGTTTGACAGATACTCTGGATCCAGGCATCACTTTGTAATGAGAAGCTTTTGAAACCTAAGAGAAGAGAAGAAACCAAAGTAAATGTATTTGGGAACTTCTTTCTTAACCTTCCTCAACATATGCAGAAAGATGTACCAACCTGTTTCCTCATAACCAGTTTGCTTCTTTCTGAGTATTGTGTGTGCTAAGTCGCTTCTGTCTTATCCAACTCTTTGTGACCCTATGGACTGTAGCCCTCCAGTCTCCTCTGTCCATGGGATTCTCCAGGCAAGGATACTGGAGTTGGTTGTCAAGCCTTCTACCAGCGGATCTTCCCAAACTAGGGATAGAACCCACGTCTCTTATGTCTCATGCATCAGCAGGCAGGTTCTTTACAACTAGTGCCACCTCATTTCCTCACACACACACTTCCTGTAGTAAGAGGTCACAGCATCCCTGGGAAGATGCTCTAATTTTGCTCTTCAGATAGAGTTGCCAGATTTGGCTAATAAGTTCAGTTCAGTTCAATTCAGTCGGTCAGTCATGTCTGACTCTGGAGACCCCATGGACTGCAGCACGCCAGGCCTGCCTGTTCATCACCAACTCCCAGAGCCTACCCAAACTCATGTCCATTGAGTCGCTAATGCCATCCAACCATCTCATCCTCTGTCAACCCCTTTTCCTCCTGCCTCCATTCTTTCCCAGCATCAGGGTCTTTTCAAATGAGTCAGCTCTTTGCATCAGGTGGCCAAAGTTTTGGAGTTTCAGCTTCAACATCAGTCCTTCCAGTGAACACCCAGGACTGATCTCCTGTAGGATGGACTGGTTGGATCTCCTGGCAGTCCAAGGGACTCTCAAGAGTCTTTTCCAACACCACAGTTCAAAAGCATCAATTCTTCAGTGTTCAGCTTTCTTTATAGTCCAACTCTCACATCCATACATGACTACTGGAAAAACCATAGCTTTGACTAGACAGAACTTCCCTGTGGCTTAGACAGTAAAGTGTCTGCCCTCAGTTCAGGAGACCCAGGTTCGATCCCTGGGTTGGGAAGGTCCCCTGGAGAAGGAAATGGCAATGCAGTCCAGTATTCTTGCCTGGAAAATTCCATGGACGGAGGAGCCTGGTAGGCAACAGTCCATGGACTCGTGAAGAGTTGGACATGACTGAGCAACTTCACTTTCAGTTGACTAGACAGACTTTGTTGGCAAAGTAATGTCTCCACTTTTTAATATGGTATCGAGATTGGTCATAACTTTTAATTTCATGGCTGCAGTCACCATCTGCAGTGATTTGGGAGCCTAAAAAAATAGTTTGCCACTCTTTCTATTGTTTCCTCATCTATTTGCCATAAAGTGATGGGACCAGATGCCATGATCTTAGTTTTCTGAATGTTGAGTTTTAAGCCAACTTTTTCACTCTCCTCTTTCATTTTCATCAAGAAGCTCTTTAGTTCTTCACTTTCTGCCATAAGGGTGGTGTCATCCTTATGTAACAATGGTTACTGGGCAGATATTTTTATAAAGAAATAGAAATAACCACATCCTTTCTGGGCTCTGAGTGGGCTTTCTGGGCTGCAGCATCCATTCCCTGGTTCACTTATCAGAGAGTTGAGTCCCAGGCCCTCTGTGAGAAGCTGGTATGTCTACATACCATGCCCCCTTCATGGGACAGTCTAATGGGGAAAGGCAAACAACATGGGATCTGATAAATACAATCTTAGACTGTATTTTAAAGGCTCTCAACAGGATGATTCAAAGAAAGTAACTTGGAGTGAGAAATAAGCAGAGAGTGATTACTTTGTTTATTTTATTTTTTATATTTGAGTTTACACATGCTTCTTTTAACACTTGACACACAGATGTTTATAGAAGGTAACAATCTCTCCTCATATAACCTCACATAATGGGGCTTTTATTTCTAGATGCTAGACACCCTCTCTTCCCTAGTTTTTATTTTTTTTTCTTATTTACTTATCTATCTAATACTGCTTTTGTTTGCAAAGGGTTGAGTGTCTCTTAATAAATTTTAATATATATTGCCAGGAAATTTTCTCAAGAGATTATACAAGTGTGGCAATCCTTTCTCATCCTTATCATCCTAAGTCTTAATAGTTTTAGGGGTTGTCTATCCATAGGTGAAGGGCTTCCCTCATGCTTCAGCAGTGAAGAATCCACCTGCAAATGTAGGAGACTCATGCTCAATCCCTGAGTTGAAAAGATCCTCTGGAGAAGGAAATGGCAACCTGGTCCAGTATTCTTCCCTGGGAAATCCCATGGATCGAGGAGCTTGGGAGGCTAGAGTCAACAGAGTCACAAAGAGTCAGACACAGCTTAACAACTAAAGAATAACAACATCCATAGGTGAGAAATGCTATTCCTTTGTTGCTGTGATATGCATAACCTAACTTCTAGGAAAGTGAACACTTGTATGTATTTTGGTTTGTTTTTTCTCATATGCATTCTCTATTTGAATTTGATAGAATGTATATAATATCCTGTTTAATATTTTTTCTATTATTGTTTGCCCTTTTCTTAGCAGTTTGCAGCTGTTCCTTGTAAAGTAAAGTCATTAACCTTTTGTGTATAGTGTTTTGCAAATCCTTTATTCTGATGTACTTGTTTTCTACTCTCTTTATGGTATATTGCGTCTTTATTTTTATCCTGTGTGGTCTGTGTCCCTTCCTATATGGCATTTGTGTTTCCTGGCTGGCTTAATAATGACCCCTCCCTCTCAAAACACACACATACCAACTGAGGTTATACAAAATCTTCCCTAAAATTTCCTTTAGCATTTCTATTTTACATTAGATCCTTAATCCAATTGGCTAGATCAATTTCAGATAGGCTTATCTGGATAAAAGCTGCAAACAAGCTGACCAAAAAAATCAGAGGATGGGCATTGCAGAGAATGAAATCAACAGTGCCAATGTCTTGAAGTACCAAGGAGCCTGGCGGGGGAAGAGAGACCAATGTAGCTGGACAGAGATGGAATGAAGTCAGGCAGGTAGACTGAGGCTGAAGGTGGTCATGGATGACTCTTCAGAACATGGAAAGGAATATGGTAAATAAATTAAGGTATGTATTAAGGGTATGGGTAATATGACTTACCAATTTCTTTTGGTGCTATACTGATAATGCTTTTTGAGTTTTTTCATAGATTTGTCTACTTACTTATGATATAGTTTTCTAGGTGTAAATACAGACTAAATCTGCCTTTTGGTAGCTCTCCTGCTGATGCTAATATTAGTTTGTTACAAGATCAAGGTGCTGAAATAAAATAGAGAGGGAAGAATTCTGGAGCTACATATATGAACCCTGATTCTTAATTTTAGTATGTATGGGAAACCCTTAAGTCAATTTCTAATGTCTTCTAATAATCCACATGCATTATGCTCAACATGAATATTTATAATTGGGTCAACAAATGATAAACCCTTAGAAGATAACCGGATTCTAATTTTAAAATACATACAATTATTTTTTACAACTGATTATAAGAAGTACCACACTTGTAAAAAAAGAGCTCACATGATACATTTAAAAAATAGGAAGTGAGTGAATGGCTTACAGATGGAGTAAAAGGAGAATATTGCTATACAGATTATTTGGAAATTTTAAATGAGATTTTGTAATTGATTGTGTTGTATTAAACTGATCTGTATTGTTCAGAATGTCCTATATAACTGAATGATGATTCTGTCTCAGTCTCACGTCTCAATAAGTCTCTGAGATAAACTTTTGTCCCTAGTGCCTAGATGTCTTCAGTAATTGGAAGGTCTAGGTTTACCATTCTCATCAACTTGCCTCAATTTAAATGGTCCTCTCCAGGACCCTTGAGGCATGGTAGATGGAAACCTACTCAAGGGCTGGAAACCAGAGAAAGCTACTGAGAGTTTATTGCCCACTAGAGAATTTTCCCAACTGGTAACTAGGGCTTTTGGATATAAACAGTAACATTTCAAAGTAGGAGTCAAAGAAAAACTATGTTGGAGACGAGAAGCTAGGCCTGAGCAGTGAGGCATGTTCTGTGGTTGGGGAATGGCCTCTTAGTAGTGTCTCTTAGGTAAGAGCTTGTCAAATGACACATTCTGTGTTTCTTTGAAGCTCTCAAAATAAGTTGCCAATGCAAACTGAATTTTTCAGGATGGATTTTCTACTGGTAAGAGAAGATATCATTACCAGCCTGTTAGTCTGTGTGTAATTAATGTCAGCTCTGATAATAAAGTGACCCTCTAGTATTCTATCACTTTATTACATGCTTCCTAATTGTTCAGCCACTGATTCAGCTCAACATTTTCTCAGCCTCATTACCAAGTGTTTATTGTATGCTGGGGTCAAACTACCACACAATTGAACTCATCTCACACAATAGCAAAGTAATGCTCAAAATTCTCCAAGCCAGGCTTCAACAATATGTGAACCGTGAACTTCCAGATATTCAAGCTGGATTTAGCAAAGGCAGAGGAACTAGAGATCAAATTGCCAACATCCATTGGATCATCAAAAAATCAAGAGAGTTCCAGAAAAACATCTATTTCTGCTTTATTGACTATGCCAAAGCCTTTGACTGTGTGAATCACAATA
Organism: Antilocapra americana; assembly: GCA_007570785.1. NCBI lineage: Eukaryota > Metazoa > Chordata > Mammalia > Artiodactyla > Antilocapridae > Antilocapra > Antilocapra americana. The sequence goes on from ML664180.1 coordinate 2,295,421, forward strand.
AACTGTGGAAAATTCTTCAATAGATGGGAATACCAAACCATCTGACCTGTCTCCTGAGAAACCTGTATGAAGGTCAGGAAGCAACAGTTAGAACTGGACATGGAACAAGAGACTGGTTCCAAATAGGAAAAGGAGTATGTAAAGACTGTATATTGTCAGCCTGCTTGTTTAACTTGTATGCAGAGTACATCATGAGAAATACTGGGCTGGATGAAGCACTAGCTGGAATCACGATTGCCGGGAGAAATATCAATAACCTCAGATATGCAGAGAACACCACCCTTATGGCAAAAAGTGAAGAGGAACTAAAAAGCCTCTTGATGAGAGTGAAAGAGGAGAGTGGAAAAGTTGGCTTAAATCTCAACATTCAGAAAACTAAGATCATGGCATCTAGCCCCATCACTTCATGGGAAATAGATGGAGAAACAGTGGAAATAGTGTCAGACTTTATTTTGGGGGGCTCCAAAATCACTGCAGATGGTGATTGCAGCCATGAAATTAAAAGATGCTTGCTCCTTGGAAGGAAAGTTATGACCAACCTAGATAGAATATTTAAAAGCAGAGACATTACTTTACCAACAAAGGTCTGTCTAGTCAAGGCTATGGTTTTTCCAGTAGTCATGTATGGATGTGAGAGTTGGACAGTGAAGAAAGCTGAGCACTGAAGAATTGATGCTTTTGAACTGTGGTATTGGAGAAGACTCTTGAGAGTCCCTTGGACTGCAAGGAGATACAACCAGTCCATCCTAAAGGAGATCAGTCTTGAGTGTTCATTGGAAGGAATGATGTTGAAGCCGAAACTCCAATACTTTGGCCACCTGATGTAAAGAGCTGACTCATAGGAAACGACCCTAATGCTGGGAAGGATTGGGGGCAGGAGAAGGAGATGACAGAGGATGAGGTGGCTGAATGGCATCATTGACTTGATGGATATGGGTTTGGGTAGACTCTGGGAGCTGGTGATGGACAGGGAGGCCTGGCATGCTGCAATTCATTGGGTCGCAAAGAGTCGGACATGACCGAGCGACTGAACTGAACTGAACATTCACTCTTAAATAGTCGTATACAATATTTTGTTATTGTAACCCAGAGGGGAGAATTGAAATTCAAGTCTTCTCTAATTTCTTTCTTCATTTACCACAATAAATTACCTTATCAAGTCCTATGATTCTTTACCAAATCATCTTTCTGCTTGTCCCGTTGTTTCACTTGTCACTTACTAAATATATATCGGCTAACACAAAAATGTGTGGCTTTGTAAAGCAATCATCCTCCAATGAAAAATAAATTTGAAAAAATAAAGTGTGTGAAAAATAACATGTGTGGCTCACATATTCTGAAGATTAACCTCCATTCCTGAATGTAGATTCCAGGGCAATCACCTCTCCTCTTTTGGGATGAAATTAGTAACACTTGGTATGTTGGCAAAGTTAAATCCTTTATTTATTATTGAGTTTTCCTTTTTTTATAATTCTGATAATCTCCTAGAGAGTCATTGTTTATAAAATAGTCAGTGATTAGAATTACTGGCTTTCTGACCATGCGGTTCAGACAAGTTGTTTATGCCCTCTTCTGGTTTATTTTTAAAATTGGGATAGGAATAGTACTTATCTCTAGTATTGTTGGGTTAAATTAATATGCTGGACCCACGTTGACACACATAACTGCTTGGTAAGTGTTGGCTATTACTCTTGAGCCCACTGTGTTCTAATTTCAGAACCCATACTGCGGAGCCCATCTTTTCATCACAAGAAAAGGCATACAAGAAAAAAAGGACACAGGAAAAAATGGACACGGAAAGTTGAGGTCACACACCTAGTTAAGTGTTGGAGCTTTCAAGTCAATGAAAAGTATCCCACGGCTTATATAAAGCAATTCCAACCTAAGAATCCAAGTTCTCCAAAATAAAGGTACTGCTGGGCAGAAAGAACATGGTCCTCTTTGGGTACCCCTACCTGAAATGCTTTGAGGTTGGACTTTCCCCAAATGGATTTTCAGTCTGGCTATCATTAAAAACCTGGATGTTCTAATGTGTGGCCATCAAGATGCTCATTTCTTTTTCTGCCACTTTGCTTTCACCAAACATCCATACACTACCCAGGTTCTTTGGCTAGTGGTTTCAAGGTCAGACTGGGAGTAGGGGTGGGAGGGCGGGGGGTAACCCAGAGGAAGGCAAGAGAGGGATAGAGACTCCAACAAGACTGCAGGATGTCTGTGTCAAAGTTGAGAGGAAGGTGTGTCCAGGGGAACCAGCTACTGTTTAGGTGATCTCTCCTGGCACATCTGGATTTGAATGCTCCAAACTAACTGATTTCCATGCAAAATGCTTCAGTGAAGCCCCAGCAGTGTTTGAGGGTGGGTGTGTCTCCATGGGTCCCCTAGGTCCCACACTTTGGCTTACTCAGCCTCCTTGTCTACTCCTTCAAGCACAAATTGAGTCATCCGAAATACTTGATGAGAGTCAATCTTGGAAAACAGCACCCTAGGGGTTTTTGTCCTTTTTGGGGTTGAAGCAGCTGATTTACTAGATCTCTAGTAGTAAACTACTTCCGGGAGGACTACAGTCCTGCTCTAACTCTTTTAGGGCTGCGTGGGGAACCTAGAAACTTGAACCTTTCCATTCAGGCACACTAATCTAGGGTTACTGGAAAAGGCAATGGCAACCCACTCCAGGATTCTTGCCTGGAGAATCCCTTGGACAGAGGAGCCTGACATACTACAGTCCATGGGGTCGCAGACTTGGACATGACTAAAGCTACTTAACAGCACACAATCTAGGGTTAGGGGCGTCAAACAGTTTGTCAAACTCAATTAAAATACCATCATTCTATCCCCACCTTACATACAAAACTATCAGGTTAGAAATTGGCCCCAAATATTAATTTGTAAATGGGGGAGAAGACACAATTCAAGCCTAGATTGTCTGTTCTGAGCTACCACGTTAACTCCAGGCAGTTTTTCAGAAGCCCCTTTCAAAACACGTGCTATTGTTTCAAATGGCACTTTGAAAGTTAACGAAAGGAGACACTAATTTTCTTAGGTAAGAAAATGAGGATTGATTGCAGAGGAAGGCATCTAAGAAGATACGGCCAACTTGCTTCACACGTTTGCTCTCATCATCCAAGTAATACGTCAAACAAGTTTACTAAGACCACCATTAAACTGTTAAGACTCAGTGACCAAAGCCAGATCACCTCACTACCCGAAATGCATCTTAATCGGCTTTTGAACCTTTTATAAAAAACAAAGAATTTTCTTGTAATGCTTTAGCTTTCGCAAAAATGCAACGTACCTTTTTTTTTTTTTTTAGTGATACTAGCTCTTCTTTTGAAATAGTGGGGGCTCTGAAAAGAGCCTTTGGGTTTGAAAGCACTTCCGGAAACTCAGGTCTCAGTCCGATTACTTGCCCTTGGCCTTGTGGTGGCTCTCGGTTTTCTTTGGCAGCAGCACCGCCTGGATGTTGGGCAGCACACCGCCCTGAGCGATGGTCACACGGCCCAGCAGCTTGTTGAGCTCCTCGTCGTTGCGGATGGCAAGCTGCAGATGACGCGGGATGATACGGGTCTTCTTGTTGTCGCGCGCCGCGTTACCCGCCAGCTCCAGGATCTCGGCCGTCAGGTACTCCAGCACCGCCGCCAGGTACACCGGGGCTCCGGCCCCTACCCGCTCGGCGTAATTGCCTTTGCGTAGGAGACGATGGACTCGCCCCACGGGGAACTGGAGCCCCGCCCGCGAAGAACGAGACTTGGCCTTTGCTCGCGCCTTACCTCCCTGCTTGCCACGTCCAGACATAGCAAACACAAAAAAAGAGCAAAAAACAAGACCGCCTGTCAAAATACACCAAGTCTAAAACTAAGTAGAACACTGCCGCTTTTATAGGCATTTCCTGGGGAGTAAATCCGGTTGTTTGATTGGTTGTTAACGAGACTCAGCGAAGTAGCCAATAGAAAAGCTGACTTTCCATCCTTTATTTGCATAGTTCTGCCCATAGATGACAACCTTGCTGTTTATCTTCCAATTAACTAAGACGCGCTCTGTATCCCTCATTAGCATAAAGGCCCTATAAGTAGCAGAAACCCGCTTCCTATTTTCCATTTATCTTTTGTGTTTTCAGGTTTTAAAATGCCTGAGCCAGCCAAGTCCGCTCCGGCCCCGAAGAAGGGCTCCAAGAAGGCGGTGACCAAGGCGCAGAAGAAGGACGGCAAGAAGCGCAAGCGCAGCCGCAAGGAGAGCTACTCCGTGTACGTGTACAAGGTGCTGAAGCAGGTCCACCCGGACACCGGCATCTCGTCCAAGGCCATGGGCATCATGAACTCCTTCGTCAACGACATCTTCGAGCGCATCGCGGGCGAGGCGTCGCGCCTGGCGCATTACAACAAGCGCTCGACCATCACATCCAGGGAGATCCAGACGGCCGTGCGCCTGCTGCTTCCCGGGGAGCTGGCCAAGCACGCCGTGTCCGAGGGCACCAAGGCTGTCACCAAGTACACCAGCTCCAAGTAAACTTGCCAAGTAAGCGTCTTTACACCTAACCCCAAAGGCTCTTTTAAGAGCCACCCACGTGTGCACAGAGAGAGCTGTAATTTCTTTACGTTGGACTTTGATTAGTGGGCCTAAAGGCTGATGGAACTAGTATGCTAATCACAATGCAAGTTATAAAAAACTGAATAGGAGGTTGGTATCTTGTAATATCAGTTTAGGAAGAGGCCTGCAATTCGACAAGTTTCCATGAGGGCTGAACTGAGAGCTAGTAACGGAAGGCAAAGAAACTAGGCGGGTGGAGGAAAAGGGTCTCAATTGTAGTTAGCATACAGGCTTTGGCGCACAAAATATCCAAACCAGGCAGTCGCTGGGCGGGACGGCTTTGGGGAAGCGGAAGAGCGCACCTCGGGGTAACGTTTCCATTCTCTTAAAAGGTAAGTAGACTAAAGGCATAAAATCTGTTACAAAAGAAACAATTTGTTTAAATATTTGGGGTAAGATACAGTGTGGTTTGATTAATTAACGTTACAACCCCGTGATCTTCAATGTTCAGTTTTCTTGGACACCTGTGAAAAACACAGGGGCCTGTCTGGCGCTAGTCAGGCCTCCATTGGAACAGCTCCACAATCACTGTCTGCCTAACGTGGAAGTTATCCTAAGAAATGACGTGCAGTCCTGGCCTAAATAAGGTAGAAGTGTAAATATAGTTTAATGGCATATGCTTAAAACACCAGCTCCTCAAACTGTTTCCAAGTCCCTTAACAACTATTGGATTTTTTTTTTTTTTCCTATACCTCTAGTGAGCCTTCCCCAGGCTTGATCCAAATCAGACCAACCTCTCCTCACTGCCTAATCTATTTACCCAAAATAGGTTCAAACATAGATTTGAAAAGTAGGTTCAAATAACCCAGGCTGCCTACAAGGTTTTTATTTCCTTCTCTTCCTGTTTTCCTCAGATATAAATTCTGGTTTGTCTTTGTTGGGTGAAGTAATTGTTGCTTGATTTTTCTTCAGTACAAGAACAGGCTGGCTAATCATCAACACTTCGGAAGAGTCCACCAAGACGTTGTTTACCTGAGTCCTGGCTTGGGAATCAATAGAAATGTGACTGAACATATACCTCGTCTAGCCCTGGACACTTGAGTTTTCTGTTCCTCTTCCCTTGGCTGTGGCATGCTAAAATTTATTTTTGCCCAGTTTGTTTCTTGATTTGGTGTTTAGATTGGATACACTTTAGTGGTTTTATGATTAGATCATTAAGTGCTTGGTGCAATGGTAAAGAATTCAATCCATCTGCCGGTGGAGGAGATGCAACCATCCCTGGATCAAGAAGATCCTCTGGATCTTGTAGATCTTGGAGTAGGAAATAGAGTAGGAAATGGCAACCCACTTCAGTATTCTTGCCTGGAAAATTGACTGAACGGCTGAGCCTGAGCAACTGATTGCCCACACACAGTAAGAGATTTTGTTACTGTTGAGTGGCCAAGTTGTGTCCAACTCTGCGTGACCTCATGGGCTGTAGACTGCCAGGCTCCTTTTTCCATGGGATTTCCAGGCAAGAACACTGGAGTGGGTTGCCATTTGCTTCTCCAAGGAATCTTCTGGACCAGATATTGAACCTGAGGCTTCTGCCAAGACTCTTGCAATACAGGTGGATTCTTCACCCCTGAGTCACCTAATTGGTGGCAAAGGACAGGGTCGAATTTGGTTCATTTCTTAATCTTTTGGGGGTTGTTTGAGGATTCTAATATTCTCTGGCAATTGAGAACACAGGATCAGGAAGCTGGTGTTTATGTTTCTAGCCTTTGATGGGATGCACTGTATTTGTTTTGTGTCTATATACTGTGTGTTCTTTTAACTAAAAATCACAGTTTCTTTCAAAACCTATCTGTTTCTATGATTATTCAATATATTGAGTCCAATAATTGCTACTATCTGGAAAAACAATATTGCTGCTTCAGAAGTAATGTGACTATAAAATAGCCACCTAAAACTTTTTACCTTAATAAAGTTGTAGACCCAACAGTAAACTGAAGAAAAAAAACCAAGGAAATAGAATCTTCTTCTTGGAATTGGCCTGTCTTGGTTATCCTGAAGCCTCATTAGTTTATGATTCAGTTAATTCCATTAAAAAAAAAATTTTGTCTCTTCTTTAAGTAAAGTTAGAGAGGAGAGAGAAGAAATATGCTATTATAAATAGAGCTATTGAGTCAGGTTAAAAAAAACAGAGCATTTCCAATACCTGTATTAAAACAAACATTTAATAGTTTACAAATGTTGAAGAGTTCATTGTGAGGGATATGGCACTGGAAACTAGAATTTCCTACCAACCTTTGACAGATATGAGAGACTTCACTCATATTCTCAGCAATGGTGTTCCCCAAGGCATCTCTAATCATAATCACGTTTGTTTAACCGATTAACATACTTAAATCTCTGTGCTGTTTTTAAATTAAATATGTTTAACTTTTATTACATTTCACAATTAGCTTCTCTAAAAATTGTACAGTGATTGAGAATCTTTTCTCCTTTATGAATACAAATAATTTTAAACAAATGATCAAGTTCAGGAAATTTTAAAAATTATAATGTAAAGTCAAATTTTAAATAGCTTATATAAAGGCTAAAAAAAAGTCAATTTAAAATAAGAGAAAATCGGATTGATGCTCGGGACGGGTGCAGCGAGATTTCCCG